>AZLU01000013.1:66632-387865 GCA_002224055.1 Pezizomycotina sp. ARF18 | reverse complement strand
CTCCAAGAATTTGAAACTTTGGAAGCGAAATAATAAAGGAAAGAAGAGGGTGACAGTCGCCGATACAATGCTCATGAAAAGCGGAAGATGCTAGCGCTTCAGGTCGAGAGTGAGACGAGACTGCAAAAACAAAGCATGAAGGAGAAAGAAACGTAGTTAGCTCAGGGATGCCTTTTCGTCTCCACCACGCAGCGCTTTTGAGTGTCACCACTAAAAAAAAAAATATAAAAAAAAAATAGGTAAATATATAAATGAAAAGGAAGTATCGCACGATGACAGCACAAGGAAAACCATCGTTTGTGATACGAAACCAACAAAGGGGAAAGGTTTGGAAGCTGTCTACGGTGGTCAAGGAAGGGAGCAAGGAATAAGGCGCGCGATAAGGGTCAAATGCCGCACTGCTATCAAATGTAAATCCCACAGGAGATTGAGGACAAGGGAAGATACCCGCATGGCTACTGGACACTGTACCCCCAACCATATACTTTTCCGGAATCCGCAGCGGAAACCACTCATCGTATCTCTGCACTAAAGAAATTTAGGACTGAGATATATAAGTGTTCTCCAGTTGTCAAAAATTAGTTTCCTGTTTATGTAAGAGAACCCGGAATTAAGGAATAAAAGTTATTCTTTCGTATTGTAAGAATTGGGTATAGTTTCGGCAGGAAGACCCTCGAAGCTTCGAAGGAAATTATTCAAAGGAAATCAATGATTAAGGGTATCCACCAGATGAAAAAGGACTTCTTACCAAACTCCGTAGCTGGTGTAGATAGATAATAGTTAGTATAGTAACTTCCCAATTCAGTCCTTTCGCTCGGGTTTCCCCCAATCTCCCCCATGTCATATGACGATGACAGATCTTCAAGAGTAAGGCGGGAAGATCCAAAGTACGACATTCTGGAAATATTAAAAGGACCACTGAGAGATCATACAACAGATATCACGGTTGCATGCGTCTGTCTGTATGTCCGTGTAGTCAATTTTTTTAATTTCTCCTCCGTCATGGGGTGAGCCTCTGAAGAAACCAGGGATGCTAAACAATCCTAGCTAAATAAGTAAAAATGTACCTATTACTCCAGCTCTTTCTCGTGCAACGTCCCATCCGATCTCTCTACAAAGTGGGTCCCACAAGGTGTGTTAAAACAGGGAAGATAACGGGCCGAAAAAGGGCTAAAGCAAAGAAGATTGCGACCACACGTCAAAGAATCTGCAAGTGGATCATGTATGAAATGCTTCGACTCGCAATAAAATGCCCTCATTACTCTTCTTTGCGATAGAAAAGGATTTGCTTCGTAAATGTCAGTGTGTCTGTAAGAGATAGGAAGTCTATCGTAAGAATAAGAGGGCCTGGAGAGCGCTCGAGACTGCTGATCTGCATAAACTTAGAACTTGAGAAGCTCCCGCCGCACCAGCCCCTCAAGCCACACTGTGGCACGGTAGATGAAACGCTGCTGACTAGCCCACCCTATAATTACTTTTTTCCTGATGTAACTTTTTTTTTTTTTTTTTTTTTTTTTTTCCTTCTGGAAAAACGCGACCTTAAACGAAGCGAAAAATTTAATTTTAATTTTTTAATTTTTATTTTATTTTAAACCGTGGTAGAACGCTAATAGAGCAGGCGACGACGTTGTTCGCCTGTCACTGTCACAAGCCAAAGATCGCCATCCCGTCTTTTCCCTTCTTTCTTTCGACATCCCCAAGAGATCACAACGCCGTTGCATTCCATCCGTCTCATATTCAGCGATGAACAACGAGCATTTCCGCAAGCTCGTCAGTAGTACTCCCCGCGCGACCTCATCAAGTGGATCCGCATCGAGCCAGAAAGATGCGGCGTCCGCTGGTCCGACCCTTGGATCCCGCCAGAAGGCGTTCATACCGATGACACCGTACGTTTTTTTTTTTTAATCATTTCTCCTATCTAACTATTCACGTATGCGGTATTCAACACCCATAGCATTTCTAAGACTCGAGCATTTTTTTTTTTTACTCCACATTTCATCCACATGGCCATTTATTCCTCCCCACCGGGCTCCATTACCCCTGCCCTTTTTTTTGTTTCTCGTCAACGATATATCTCGAAGCAAGCAATAATCGTATCCTTTCACGCACGCTAGCATCTTGCATTAGCGTTCCCTGTCTATCGTTATTCTCTTGTGACATTCAAAGGTTAACCTTTTCTTTTCTTTTCCTTTTTTTTTCCAGGCGTTCCATCGGAGGTGGAGGAGGATCCGTAGACTTCGCCAAGCAGCTCGCCGTACACCGCGCGGCGCAAAACTCGCAGAAGAAGGATAAGAAGTTCAAATCATCCGCGCCGCTGGGGTCAAAGTTCGCCGAAGGTTACGTCGACAGGGCTAAAGCCAGATCAGAAGACCACGTAGACGGTGACGAAACCGGAGAAGACGACAGGGAGAAGCGGTTGCGTGCGCTGGTGGAGCTTGCCAAGGAAGGCAAAATAGACAACGATGTCGTCGTGGAGCAGAGCAGGTTATTCGGCGGGGATGTTAGCAGCGCACCTGGTGAAGGGGTTGGACTTTCAGCTACTGAAGAGGGTGAAGAAGGGTGAGGATGTGTTTAATGGGAAAAAGAGGGAACGGATGACGATGAAAGGGAGGAAGAAGAGAACCTGGATGACGTGCTAGATCAAGTACTGGAGAAGGATGTCGTGCCCGTCGCCAAGGAGGAAAAGAAGAAGACGCAAGAAGAACCGCAAAGGAAGCTTACGAGAGCGGAGATACTCGCGAACCTGAAGAAGAGCCAGCAGGAAGCGGCGGCGAAGGCGCAACCGGTGCTCGGTTCCAAGTTCAAGAAGATCGGTGATAGTAAGAAGCCCAAAGCGAGCATGCTGCCGCCACCTCCGCGCCGAAGGAGGAAGCACATCCCAAGAAGAAGCGGAAGACGGAAGTAGCTGCGGCGCCAAGCGAGAAAGAAAAGAAGAGGAAAGAAAGTA
Source organism: Pezizomycotina sp. ARF18 (assembly GCA_002224055.1). Taxonomy (NCBI): domain Eukaryota; kingdom Fungi; phylum Ascomycota; species Pezizomycotina sp. ARF18. The sequence continues at coordinate 384,918 of AZLU01000013.1, read as the reverse complement.
CTGCTGGGGTTGTCGCAGAGAAAAGTCGTCTACGGTAATGGGAATGTTACCCGAAGAGCTACCCAGGGTGCTTTTGCGACGGGTTCGACAGCCACCGCGGACGCAGAGGACGACGATGAAGACATCTTCGCCGGCGCAGGCGTTGACTATGACCCCCTGGCTGGCCTACACGATGACGACTCCGACAGTGACAGCAGCGACGACGGTGAAATCAAGTCGAAAGAAAAGCCACCTCCACCTCCGCCGGATGAAATGGCACCTCCGCCACCACCCCCACCCAAGGAAGAAGACATGCCGCCACCACCTCCGCAACCAAGCGGCCGTAGAAATTACTTTGGTACTTCGGCGTCAGGTGATTCAACCTCGGTCAGCGACGCACCGCTGTCGGCGCGCCGCGGATGACGACGAGCGAACTCCTAGCTTCTAACCCGGAGCTCGCCGCAGCAATCAAGAAGGCGTCGACGCTCAATCCGCTGGATGACCCCAACTCGGAGGAAGCTAAGCGCGCGGCGAAACACAAGGCCATGCTGGAGTCCGTCAACAGGGACGACGAAGATCTGGACATGGGCTTCGGGGAGTCGAGAACATTCGCAGACGACGATGAAGATGAAGGCGGCGGTGGCGGCGGTAAGAGCAGCAAAAAGAGGGAAAGAAGAAGAAAAAGGAATAATTAAGTTAACCCGGTTTTTTCTCTGCGCTAGAATTTACCTGGGTAAGACCCTTGTCTGGACATATTTCTTTATCATTCTTGTACCATGGGACATCAACAGCTGTCCCAAACTGTGTTTCTTCCAGAAGCTTGGGCTGCTATTTTGTCCCGTGGGCTGAATGCTAGTGGACTTGTATATGCAATGCAAGCACGTTTTAATGTCGTAGCGCATCTTCATTTCACATGTTTCTGTTCTCGTCAAAACGGCAAATTGGCTTACCTGTCCATCATGGATCCATTTACAGCAGGAGGACAGGTTATATATCAATAGTAGGTTTTATTTTTAGAAATAATGCCGCCCTCAGACTTTGTAACATATTATAGCATTGTATTATAGACGATTCCCTTAACAGCATATTGCTTCGCATACTTACTTAATATACCCACCCCATCTGGCTATATTAACACATAAGTGCATTTAGACGAACACATATCTTATCACCTTAAAGATGTCAACGCGCATTGAAACGACTAGACATATAGTCAGATGACTTAACATGTAGTTGTTAGGTGAGAAAATATGGTCTATTAGTACTATACAGTGCTTTTCATGAGCGGAAGAATAACCTATGACTCTATATTACAGGTAATTTCTTATACTAGGAGAGAAAAAGGGACGATAAATACCATATATGCTTAAAAGGATTATTCTAACTTGCACCCCGAGTCCTTATAGCCTTACAACCTCTTATCACTTTTTTTTTTTTTTTAATTCTTGGCCCCCCGTTGCTTTCTTCTTCGCCTTGCACCGCGTTCTCTTCGAGTTCTTCAGGCGGTAGGATCTCGATGTCGCCGTCGTGCGTCCGGATACCCTTCTTTATAACTTCGCCTTTTTCGCGTAGTATTTCTTCTATTGTTGTGCTTTGTCCGTGAAGATCTATTATGTCTATTAGCTCCTCCCTTGCCAGATTGACCAAGAAAACCGTTCTCGTCTATACAAGACAAGTAATTATAACTTCTTCTTCTTCTTCTTCTTCTTTCTTTCTTTCTTTCTTTTTTTTTTAAAAAAAAGAAGTGTGAGGCGCAATATGTATGCACACATACCTTCAAATGGTCAGCGATCAAATGCCTGTTCTTACACCCCGGACAAGCGATCAATACCGTCCCTTGTGATACCCTTGGTGGGAAACATTATGCGTGCTCCTCGTCTGGCATACTTTGCAGGTAAACGTGAGCTCGTACCCCCGCTTTAATTGCTCGGGCAGCGGGAAGGAAGCGGAGTACGACGTCGAACCGTCGGGATTTTTAGTAGCGGTGGAGGAAACGTCTATTGTTTTTGTGTCGGCGGAGGAAGAAGAGGGAGGTTGGGGAAGCGCGGGGAGGGTTCTGATGCGTAGAACGACGAGGTGCGGTAAGTCTGGGTAGTGATACTGTTGGTAGCCTCGTTGGAGTGCAATGTCGTGGAGCTAGCCGGGTTGATAACGAGGCTGATGGTAATGACCGTCGCGAGAGGAGGCGAGCTGTGGAGTGTATTATGTGGGATGCCATTGGGAGTAGAAGGGGATTTAGAGTAGAGCTAGCTATACGCTATGTGAAGTATTAGAGTTCGATAGCTATTTGGAATGAATTGAAGCCTTAAATTTATTTAGATGGAGGGAAGCTAGCTCGGTTAAAAAAAAAAAAAAAAAAAAAAAAAAAAAAAAAAAAGTTAAGGACGCCTGGCGACACAAAATAAATAGCGTCGACAGTAAAATTGAGAGAGCCTCGCAGCAGTGTCACTAACTGGCCACTAAGTAACTAACGAAAAACAACCCATTAACAAAACGTCTTTTAACATCTACAACAGTCGTTAATCGTCGTAGGATTCTTATTCCATAATTACTCAAGAACCTATATACAATCACTCACTTAAAGTGACTAACTAACTAAAATCTGGTTGGTCCCCGGCTTCTGTATATATGCATTAGCTGATTGCTTGTTTGACTGTTTTTATCGATTGGCCAAGCGAGTGGGAGACGGTTGACGAATAGAGGACCCTAGTTAAGCAACGGACAACAACCACCCAGAGAAGTATCCACCGACAGCCTTGTCAGTCAGTCTTTTTCCTGCCCCTCATTCTTTTCCTCTTTCCATTTCAAAACAGAATCCCTCTTACCCTCCCTCTCCTCTCCCTCTCCCTCTTCCACTCCCTCATCTCTCTTCACTCACCGCATTTCAGTCTCAGACATTCTTGCTCTTTCAACCTCTTCAGAACGAAAAGGGTCGCTTTGTTGCATTTTTTCAGCCATTAATTCCCGCCGGTACTCGTTTATAATAGCTCCGTTCCTCAGGTCTGGTCGAAACCCTTCTCGCTTGTTTGGCGGTTCCACCATTCTCGTCGTCCAAGGAAGCTCCTAGAAAACCGTGGAAATAGCTCAACGTCTTTTCCCTCTTTTTTATTCTCCTTTCTGGAGGCAACTGCTCTTTCGGACCTGGAGCTACTTCCCGATACGATTCTTCGCGACAAGGTAGCCAACGGATACTACTCAAGCTTCGACCAGCACTTTCGCGATACAGACAATACCGCAATTTAGCCAGCCTCCTCCACATTAGCGGGTTTTCGATTCGTTAACGACAGGCGGGTTAAAGTTCTGGTTGTTGTTTTCCACCCTTTATAAAGTCTACCTCCAACCAAAGCTCCACCATGAACTCCATGAGAGGGAAAGCAAAGATTCGACCCCCAAGAAGGGTGAGTTTGTAGAACAAGAGGGCGCCTTGTCGTTCTCGTGTTCCATTTTTAGCCCCACGTGCTTTCCCGTCAGCCTCGACGCGTCGCAGAAAATTAACGAATTTTCCCCCACTCTGTTTCCTTTTTCTTTAGGGACTCGCTACCGACGCTCTCAACTTTGACGAAACCTGGCACCTCCTGGCCGAATCGCTCACGCAAATCCACGAGCGGAACGCATCCTCTCTCTCCTTTGAGGAGCTATACAGAAACGCATACAAAACTAGTGCTCAAGAAGCATGGAGAGCAGCTCTACCGGAACGTCAAGGATCTGGTCGCCAAGCACCTCCAAAATGTCGCTACGTACAAAGTCCGACCCTTGCGGCCACCGCCGGCGCTGAGCTCGTCCCAGGCTTACGGTTCAGCTGCTCTCGAAAGGAGAGAGGCGGTAATCGCTTCTTGCTGGGACTCAAGCAGGCTTGGGAGGACCACCAGCTGTGCATGGGCATGATCACGGACGTGCTGATGTATATGGTAAAGATCTCTTGACTCATGCATCATTTTAACCCCTACAGTAGAGCCCATAGTTTGCTGATAATATTCCCTCCGAATGAATAGGACCGCGTATACTGTACAGATAACAAGAAACCCTCTATCTACGTCGCCTGCATGGGCCTCTTCAGGGACTATGTCCTGCGGAACAAGGACTACGACATTGGCGCCGATCTCGTCCGTGTCATACTAGACCAGATACAGATGGAACGGGACGGCGACGCTATCAACAAGGCTACCATACGCTCTTGTATCTACATGCTGGAAGGTCTATATGAACGGGAGGAAGAAATTGAAAATGAGAAGGTTTATTTCACAACCTTTGAAGGTATTTATCAGTATATTTGAGATATACAAAACAAGCGAAATGTGAGCTCTGAGCTAACTTGTTCGTTTACAGAGCGGTTCCTTATGACAAGCGATACTTTCTACGCCAAGAAGCCGAAATCATGCTCCGCGACTGCGATGCGGCGACGTACGTCAAACAAGCGAACCAGCGGATTCAGGAAGAAATACTGCGCACTCAGAGTACAATAGCTTCGGTCACGGAGCCTAAGATCCCGAATTGTTGAGAAGCGGCTGATCTCTGAGAACATCAAGGAAGTCATGGAGATGGAATCTTCGGGGCTAACGTTCATGCTGACCAATGACAAATATGAGGATATAGGGCTACTATACCAGCTTGTGAAGCGCGTGGACCCGCAGGTTGTTGAGTTCAAGAAGATACTGAAGCAGAAAATTATTGATATGGGTAAAGAAGTAAACACGGCGTGCTTGCAACAGCCGCCACAAGCGGCCAGCGTACCGGAGACGGAGGAGCAGCGGAAGACGCGGCCGTCAACAATGAGACTGCTTTGGCGCTTAAGTGGGTAGAGGACGTGCTACTGCTGAAAGATAAATTCGACAAGATCTGGTCTACCAGTCTCGATTCTGATATCGGAATCCAGCAGACTATGGCTAAGGCATTCACGGAGTTTATCAATTCCAACCGCAAGTCGCCAGAACACGTTTCCCTATTTGTAGACGAGAACATCAAGAAGGGTTTGAAGGGTAAATCTGAAGCGGAGGTAGATGTCGTCCTGGACAAGGCTATCACGCTGTTCAGATTCATCGAGGACAAGGACATTTTTGAGCGGTACTACAAGAACACCTGTCGCGGCGACTCATCCTCGGCCGCTCGGTATCTACCGACGTGGAGCGGTCCATGATCTCCAAGTTCAAGGTCGAAGTAGGATACTCGTTCACTACCAAGATGGAAGGAATGTTCAAGGACATGAACGTGTCCGCGGACCTGACGACCGACTATAAGAAGTACGTCGCGAACCTGGGCGACTCGGGCAGCCACAAGATCGAGCTCGACATCAAGGTCCTGACGAACACCTTCTGGCCGTGTCCGCGACGGAGAATCAGCACACATGCACGTACCCGAAGGAGATCGAGAGGTGCGGCAGTCGTTCCAGACTTTCTACCTGAGCAGGCACAGCGGCGGCAGCTCACGTGGCAGCCGCAGATGGGTACTGCAGATATCCGCGCGACGTTTAAAGGAGGGAAAAGCACGAGTTTAACGTGACCACGTATTCTATGGTTATTTTACTGCTGTTTAACGATTTACCAAAGGGACAGTTCTGTCGTACGAGGATATTAAGGTCGCGACGTCGATACCGGAGCAGGAGCTGAAGCGGCAGCTGCAGACGCTCGCCGTAGCGCCCAAGACGCGTATTTTGCTGAAGTCGCCGATGTCGCGCGCGATTAAAGATACGGATAAGTTTACGTTCAACGAGAACTTCACCGCCAAGGCGTTCCGCATCAAGATTGGCCTCGTCAAGGGAGCGGGTAACAAGGTAGAAACGGAAAAAGAACGCCGCGAGACCGAAAATAAGGCGGATGAATCGAAGGGTCATTTGATCGAAGCTGCAATCGTCCGGACGATGAAGCACGGAACGTACTGAACCACCAGAGCTCATTATACAGATTACTGAGCAGCTGAAGAAACGGTTCCAGCCGCAACCGCAGATGATCAAGAAGAGAATCGAGGGATTAATCGAGAGGGAGTACCTAGAGAGATCGAAGGACGACGCGAATACTTATATCTATTTGGCAAGTCGACGATATATTTCATTCTGTCTTTTTTTTTTTTTTTTTTTTTTTGAAAGAACCGCTTTTTGGAAAGAAACGGGTTGGAAAAATGAAAACTGTGTCGAGGAAAATATTTGTCATAAAAAGAATATCTTGAGAGAAGAAAGTAAAAAGAAATATGTCGTTGGAAAATTCATGTTTCATCGCTTCTAATGCGTAACTTCCTTGCAGGCCTAATTTCTAGGAACGACCGATCTCTTCCTTTTTCTCTTTAATATATTTCTGGTTTCGGGTTTTGTCTCTGGATATTCTACTTTAAATCTTCTCTATCCTTTATAATTATCATTCCCTCCCCATCATTAACACCGGCGCGTGCCTCTTACTTCCACCTCCATCCGCGGCCTCTTTTGGTTACGACCTCTCCTCGGGATAAAACTCTCCTCCTCCCCGTTAGCGTAAACATGATTACACAGAAAAAGACAAAAAAAAAAATCAGGCAGAATAGAATCGGTAGGACGGCAGACCATCGAGGTCACTATATCGGTTCCATATATATTTCTAAATATTCATACATGAACATGGTGCAATTAGGCGTCAATGCTTTTTTTTTTTTTCTTCTTAATTTTTTTTTTCTAGAAACAAAAATTCAAAATTGTTTTATCTATCCTTTACCACCAAGTTCAATAAAAACAGCGGATAGATACCGAATCAATTACGATGCTAACTTATAAGGATCTCGATGACTACGGTTTATATGAATCTACTTTCCATAGCGGGGTCAAGTTGACCAACCTAACACCTGGGAGTTGTATGTATATGTTCACCGCGTGTGCATTCTCAAGACCACGATCCTCCTTTCCTTGAATAATTGAGTGTTCTCAGAAGTCAACGATTAGAAGGGAACTCTGTATGACAATCTTTATGATACGTATATCACAAAACTTCGAAGTGTCTCAAGACAAAATAGAGTGTAATCCTCTTGAACTGTTCGAATAAGTAGTATTTAGTAATGCATTGTTTAATGAAAAAATATATTTTTTAGTTAATGACACCTGGTTAAGAAAAGGACGATGATGACAAGTAAACTTAAGAAAAGAGACATGTGCAAGTATTAGTTTTTTTTTTTTTATAATAGTTGAAAAAAAAGATAGAAGAACAGGTTCCTCAAAATAACAGCCCCGTTTTATCGCACAAGTTGGTTTTTTTACTATTGTTACATATCCTCCTCTTTTAGTTTTTTCGAGTATTATTAAGTAGGAAAGGATTTTTTAGGTTAGTTGTTTTTTTATATATTATGCGATTTTTTTTGGAATTTATTTGATTCGAGGAGTTTGACTGTAACGATAGGTGGAGTTAGCATGCGTTTCTGTTTCAGCATTAAAATCATGGGTGTTGGTTATTATACGTGTAACTTACCCTCAAATATCAGGGTGCTGTTTTTAGGGATTCCGGGAGCCCCGAGGATCCGTAAGCGTGGGATGCCGGGATGATAAGCTTCCTCTCGCCGCCGGCCTTCATCCCAGCGACGCCGATGTCCCAACCTTTAATAACCTCCCCGGCGCCGAGCTTGAACTGGAACGGCTTGCCCTTCTTGTTCGAGTCGAAGACCTTACCGTTCTGGAGCTTGCCGACATAGCGCATCGAGACTTTATTTCCCTTCTTGCACTCCGGACCGGTACCGACGGTGTGGTCCTCTATTGTGACGCCGTCGACGACGCGGCTGCTCTTCTTTTCGCTGGCCTTCTTGGTTTCCGTGGCGGCGGTGGGTTTCTCGGGCTTTGGAGCGGGGAAGACTTGTTGCCGTTCGGGTGGGACCGGTTTCGAGGTTTGCGGCGAACTGGACTTTCTTTTTAGCTTCCGTGGCGGGCGAGTCCGTGGGAGCCGGAGCGGCTTCTCCCGAGTTGGCTTTGAGCTTCTTCAGCTGCTTCTTGGAGAGCTTCTGCTCAGCGGCGTCTCTCTTGTCGGTTTTAGCCAGATCGTCGGTGGACTCCTCGGCCGGACGCTTCTTGCTCTTTTCCTTCTCTTCTTTATCCTTCTTGGTCGGGGTGGCTTTCTTGACTTCCTCCTTGACGTCCTTCTCGACGATAGCGGCAGCGACGCGGGCGGCGTGGGCGGCGGATTCTTCTCCTTGCTGCTCAGGTTCTTCGTGGCGGTGACGACGCCGGCGATCGCGTTGACCTTCTGCGCGGCCTTCTCCTCGTCGTCTTCGTCCTCGTCGAGCTCCATGATGCGAGGGTCGCCGAGGTCGTCGAGGTCGTCGGACTCCTCGTCCGAGTAGCCGTAGCCGTTGAGCAGATCTTCTTCGTCGGGGGAGAGGTCGACGTCGGAATCTTCCTCCTCGGAGTCCGGGTCGTAGACGCTCTCGGGCTCGTTGGTGACGACGTAGTTACCCGTGAGGAAGATGGGGAAGGCGCCAACGGCCTTGAAGAAGACTTGCTCCTCTTCTCCGATGACGATGTCGAGGGTTGTTGGTACATCTATAGAAAGGTTAGCGAGCCAATCAGAGGTTCAATTGAGTATTGATGATCGCTTCTAAAGCTAATTTTTTTTTTTTTTTTTAAATATCTTTTCTTTAATCAGAAGGAAGGCAACGGAAAATATCCGCAAGGGTTTTTGCGCTCTCAGAAAGAATAAAAAGTATTTACATCCGAAATGCTTCATCATTTGAAAAGATTAAGAGTAGAGACGAATGAGAAAGATGGAAGATCAATTGAAGTAGAATGTTATTTTGCAGATGTAAACAACCAGTGAGAAAAAGAAGAAGAGTATGAAACAAACCTTGAGAGGATCAAGCGTGCAGACGACAGCCTCCTCAATCTCGAGGCCCTCGTCGTCATCATCCTCGTCATCATCCTCATCGTCGTCCCCGCTGGACTCCTCATCGTCGTCGCTCGAGGCTTCCTTGGGAGCTTTAGCCTTTGCTTTACCTTTCGCCTTCTTGATAAGGGCGTCGATCTCGCCGTCCATATCCATAGCGTCGGCCTCGTCGATGATCTTCTTGAGCTCCTCGGCCGCAGCCGCCTTCTTCGCCGCCTTGCTGGAGGAGGAGCCAGCCTTGAGTTGCTGGGACCGGCCTCGTTCTCGTCTTCGGATTCTTCCTCTTCCTCGGAATCGTCCTCAGAACCTTCCTCGTCGGAATCAGCCTCGGAGAAGTCGTCCGAGTCGCCGTCCATGAAGCCGCCGTCCAGGGAAGTTGGGGCATGGATGATCTTCAAGGTGGACAGCTTGGGGCCGTCGCCTTCGACCTCTGGTTCAGCCGTGGGATCGATGGCCGCCATCGTGATACGAACTTGCATCTGTTAAAAACAGAAGAAAAAAGGTTAAAAAAAAAAGAAAAGAAAAAAAATCTACAATTGTAAAAGTACAAACATGCTTGAAGACGACGATATAGCACTCAATGGCTGATAATAAATTGAGTGTATATTAGAGGGAGAACTTACGTTTGGCAGTCCGGTCTCGGTTTCCTCCAACCCCACTACCATGCCGTCAGCGGGAACCCGCAGGCTCCAAAATTTGATTGGAACCAAAGAAGCCATTTTCTCTATTTAAGAGTTAACTCTCAATTAGGTCTTTAAAAAAGAGAGAGAAGTATGGCTATAGAGAGGATTGATATACGTAAACTGCTCTTAATCAAAGGATTCTCGTGATCGAAGAACAAAAACAAAGTGAAAATTTTTTTTCAGTTGATTTGTTCTTCACTCGCGAGAGCAGGTTGGAAGGGAAAAAAAAAAAAAAAAAAAAAATTTATTGGGTTTCCCTTTCCCTTTCTTTTTTGAGTTCGGCAGAAAAAAAAAAAAAATTTTTTTTTTGTGGTCGCCTCTGCCTTCTCTCAAATGTTAATTAAATAAATAAATAAATAAAAAAATAAATAAATAAAAAAAAAAATTAAAAAAAAAAAAAAATTAAAAAAAAAAAAAAAAAGATTCTGAGCCAAGGATAAATAAATTTTACTAGGGCAGTTGCCAGCAGCTAGCGAGTGTCGAGTCACGCCTCTTCGTGACTATTTCAAACGCGTCCCCTCTCCTCCTCCGCTCTAACCCCCGAAAGATCCCCCTCTAGCCTCTAGGCTCTAGTGTTCTTTCTCTCTCTAATTATTTCTAAGCAAGAAAGTGGCGAGAACGAACCTTTCCCCCTTTTATTCACTTCTAGGGACTATAGTCTACGTCTGGCTTCGTCGTCATCGTCATTTCTAGGTGCCTATCATTTCATTCCCTGCATTCCTATCCTTATCGTTACGTAGTTTCTCTCTCTTATCTTTATCTTTGGAGCAAATATGATGTATCATGGCCAACAACAGGTTAGGTGCATCCGACAACCTGGGCAAGGGCACCGTCAAACGTTTCCAGTCGCACACGTTCACGGGAGACGAGCAAGGGACTGAATACGGCGGTTCGAGCTTCGGAGGCTTTGGGAATACTTTCGTGTAAGACAGATGATATTTATTTATTTACTCCTGTATCCTTTGATCATACAAATTGATGGTAGGCGGGACTAATGGTTGTGCGGCAACATACTTTTTTTTTTTTTTTTTTTTTTTCTGCAGAACAAAAAGTTGAAGCTTCAGAACAAAGATGCCTACCTCCGCGAATCGTCCAAAGCCGACCAGGCACCGCAGCTGTTCCGGGGCATGGCAATGTACGTCAACGGCTACACGCAGCCCTCCCTGAACGACCTCAACGTCCTCGTTGTGCGGCACGGCGGGGTGTTTCTGCAGTACCTCGACGGCAAGACCGCCGTGACGCACATCATCGCGTCCTCGCTGACGCCGAAGAAGAGGGTAGAGTTCGCCAAGTACCGCATCGTGAAACCCGCATGGATCGTCGATTCGGTCGAGCGTGGCCAGCTGATGTCGTGGACGGACTACAAGGTGGTGGAAGAGGCACCGAACCAGAGTCTATTGGGTTTCGGTAGTAAGCAGCAGGCCGGCCCGAGCCAGTTTGGAACTCCGGGCGGCAGCGCTATCGTTTCGCAGAAGAATAGAACGCCCGTGTCGTATAAGTCGATGCCTTCTATGCACTCTCCGTCGCAGAACAGCCAGATGAGCTCCGTGAGCTCCATACCTTCGTTTCAGCCGTATGCTTCCATCGAACAGCGGACGCCGACTAAGTCTACCAATATTATAAATGGTGGTGGTGTATCACCTAATGACCTATCCGAAGAAGTTATTAAGCAGGAAGATTTGAGGGAAGTCAAGTTTCTGTTTCGTCGTCGCAACCTCCACAGTCGTCTACAGATTATGGTGGATCAGACCTCTTTGACGATAATGACATGGATATCGACCTTGGTCTGAATAGAGGGAGCAGTAAGGTGCCAGAGCCAGAAAATCCAAATGATCAAGGGGGCCGCAAGAAGAAGAAACTATCCCAGATAATCTTATGGAACAAGTTTCCGACGTCGAAAACGACACATCTCCTCCCGAAGACTTGAATGAGGACGTTGTCGATGTAATCAAAAAACTTGACAAAACCCCTAACATGACAGCAGAAAAGAACAACGCAGCTTTGCTAGCGAACCCCGCATTCGCAGCAACACCGTCCTAAACCCGGACTTTCTGAACAAGTACTACTCTGAATCGCGGTTGCACCACCTGAGCAACTGGAAAGCCGAGCTGAAAGCTCACTTCCAGAGCATAACAAGCTCCAGGAGAAGCAACGCATTCCCAGGTTCCCCTCCAACAACCCGCGCAGGTACATTGCGCACGTAGACTTCGACTGTTTCTTCGCTGCCATCAGTCTACGATCGCGACCCGATCTCGCGGGCAAACCGGTCGGAGTCGGTCACTCCTCCGGCCCGTCGTCGGAAGTCGCTTCGTGCAACTACGCCGCGAGAGCCTTCGGCGTCAAGAACGGCATGTGGATGAAGCAGGCCAGCACCTTGTGTCCCGATCTCGTGATACTGCCGTACGATTTCCCCGCATACGAGGTAGCATCGAAGGCATTCTACAATGTGCTACTGTCCGTTGGAGCTCGTATAGTGCAGAGCGTCTCAGTAGACGAAGCACTGATGGATATAACAAATCTGTGTACTACGAACTTTTCTACTGAAGAGGCAGAAGCTGCAGCTGCGGATGAAGTAGCGAAAAGCATAAGAGATCGCGTCCGCCAGGAAACGAAATGTGAGGTATCCGTCGGAGTAGGCGGCAATGTCCTCTTGGCGAAGCTCGCTCTAAGAAAAGCCAAGCCTGCCGGGCGGCATCAAATACGACCTGAAGATATACTAGAGTTCATTGGCCCACTGCCGATCAGAGATCTTCCGGGTGTTGGGTATCATATTGCTGCTCGGATCGAAGAGGATCTCAAGTGTACTACGGTTGCGGACGTCAGAGCATTGAGTCGGGAGACGCTCATGAATTCTCTTGGTGAGAAGACGGGAGAGAAGTTATGGAATTCGTCGAGGGGTATCGACAAGACAGAAGTTGGCGATGTTTCCGCTCGCAAATCCGTCAGCGCTGAAGTGAACTGGGGAGTTCGCTTTGAGACGAACGAGCAAGTTGATGTAAGGAGACTGTTGCCCATTTACTTCACTATCGAATGAATTTTATTAACTATTTTTCTTTAGGAATTTATGTACAACCTCTCCGGCGAACTTCAGCGGCGTCTACTAGCGCAAGGGTTTAAAGGCGGCCACCTGACCGTCAAGCTAATGCGAAGAGCCGCAGACGCACCCCTCAACCCGCCTAAATACCTCGGCCACGGCTCCTGCGATACCTTCAACAAGAGCATCACACTACGCGTCCCAACTAACGACCAGCAGATCATCGGCAAGGAATCTTCAGCGATAATGAGGAGCTTCCGTTGTCCCGCCCGGAACTTCGCGGGATAGGGCTGATGATGTCGAAGCTCACTCCTATTTCCGACCTGCCTAGCTCGCAGAAGAAGCTGAACTTCTCAAAGGCCACGAGTATGCCACCTCCGCCGGTACCAGCCGAAGAGAAGCAGAAGGAAAACAAAACGCCGCTCCGGTTACCGAAGCGCGAAGCTCCTTCTCCGATGATGAGCCAGTTCCTTGTACCCTCGCAGATCGACAGTTCCGTACTCGAGGCGTTGCCCGAGGATATGCGGGAGAAGATTACGCTCGAGCAGCAGAAGAAGCAGCAGCAACAGCAGAAAACTGTTGTTCGTCCCGTGCCTCTCCTATATTTGATAAACCGAAAGCTTCCTCCGCCGCATCTTCAAGCAAGTCTTCTGCTTCTTCCTCTTCATCGGGCATGTTGGCAAACCAGCATGCGCCGCCGCAGTCGCAGCTAGATCAGGAGGTGCTGGATTCATTGCCGCCGGATCTAAGGGCGGAGGTATTAGCGGAATACTCGGCCGCGAGGGGTGCGCAGACGCTTCTACCGCAGTCGCCGAGGAAGAATAGGCTGACGGCTCTGAGCTCCACTACTACTATATCTACTCGCGGACGGAAAGCCGGCGTAGGCGCTTCACCATCGAAGCGACGCGGCGGAGGACTCTTTAGCAACGTCCAACGCGTCCCACCGCCGGCATTCCAGGGATTCGTACCTGTCACTACGGCTTCTACTTCATCTACCACCAGGCGGACAACCAACAACCGAGCACCCTCCCCTCCATCCTCCCCTCCACCATTCGATAAAGACGTCCTAGCAGAACTCCCCGAAGACATCCGCCGCGAAGTCCTCGCGCAAGCCCGCGAAGAGAAACTCCGCGCTAAAAAAAAAGCAGAAGCAGCAGCAGAACGCGCACGAATATCCTCATCAAAACTGAAAAACAAAACGAAAGGAGGTTTATAATACAACCTTCCCCCGGACCAGCGAGGATACAGGGGTAAGTAGCCTGCAGGATGTTAGGAATTTGATAACAAGGTGGTTTAATTCGTGTAAAGAGGAAGGACCGCATGAAGATGACGTTACGGATTTCGAGAGGTATTTGGAGAAGGTTGTGAAGGTGGAGAGGGATGTTGAGAAGGCGGGGAGTGTGGTCGGTTGGCTCGAGTGGGTTGTTGGTGAAGGTGGGGGTTGTGAGGAGTGGAGGGTTGTTACGAGTATTTGTAAGGATTGTGTTGCTGGGGCTTGCGAAAGTAGAGGATCGGGGCGTTGAGCTGTGAGACTTGGTTGGACTCTTGCTTCTTTCGATTGTTTAGGGTTCTATCTGGGAGTAGGAGGAGATTGGAGCCATAGCCTGTCAACATGAGCCAACGTTTCATCTAGCATTTTGGTATTTCAGTCGTCTTATAGCACAGAGTGTAATATAGATATCTCTATAATTTTATTGTCCATGTTGAGTAATCCCGATAATTAAAATGAAAATACGACACCATAATCCTTGGAGCTTTATCTCAAGCACTAATATTACATCAGAGTATATGTACTAGTAAATATATATATACATTAAAAATAAATATATCCCTATGTATATCTACTTAGTAAACCTATTATACTTATCTCTTTCTGGTCTATATCAACTTGATATGATCGTAAGTTGTTTTTCTTTTCAATTTAAGCGAAAACCCGACGACACCCCACGTCCACCCCGCTAAATAGTATACAGGAGAAAGTAAGCAGCATATATTCTTGCGAGATCCTTGATCACACACGAAGCTCTCCATTAGATTTAAAACACATGTGATCTCATGTGCTACCAGAATGTTCCTATCAACATGCCGCCGCTTCGCATTTAATAGCGCTGTGAACGGGATTAGGCGCATCCCAGCGCAATGCCATCGTCGGGCCGCATCTTTCGCGCCTCTCGCATCTATACGCCCCTGTAGACTTTACTCTTCTTTCGACCGCGAAAAGAACGAGGAGTACGGGAGCAAGTTCGACGAATGGTGGCAGACCCACCTTAAGAAAATGGTATACGCGCCGCTGGAGGGCCTCGCGGAACAGGAGAGGCAGAAGGTGATAAAGAGCGGAGATCTCTGGTATAAGGAATTCGATCCGGAGCGCGAGGTTGATGACTTTGAGGAGCAACAAGAAGTATTTGTCCTTCTGCTATCTACTATAGCAATGTTTCCCTGAACATTAAGCTGTTGCTTGTTACTCTAGCTATAGTATTGCTGAGGCCCCCTTGCCCGCTTCCTTTCCCCTGCGGATTCCTTTTTTTTTAAAAAAAATATATATATAATAGGACTTCTCGAACGACCTACAAGAAATTGACGAATGCGTACCTCTGAAACTTGATCCGAAAACCAGCGAGATCATCGGTCTATCGACGATGTTCGCGTACCAATCTTGCGACCTCGAGGACCAATCGAACAACCTTTCTGATATGGCAGGCTTTCCTGATGCGGAACCGCTCTACAAGCAATTCCTCTGCCGACATAACTTTTCCGGGATGTCGGCGGAAGAGCTTCTCGCACTTCGACCTCCGCCCGTCGGGGCGCTCAATTCGAGTCGTCAGCCTAAGTTGTCCCTTGAGCTTTCGAATCACAAGACCCACGCCGTCAGATTGCGTAACCGGATTATAGCAACGTATTGGGTCACTGCAACGCGGGTATGGACGCGATGCGGGCCACATCGGGACTTACCGAACCGCAGCTGCACACATTGAACGCTTTCCTACTGAAAGACTTACCAACGCCCAATGGTAGCAGATACCGCACTCAGGAGTACCCGATATTTCAAATTGGAACAAAATCCCGCTTCTCCCAAACGAAATCCCCGCCGTCGTGCGGCGCTACCTCGAATGGCACGAAGAAGAGCACCGCAAAAATCGCCTACATCCATTCATGCTCGCCTGTCAATCATTCCTGTTCTTCGAAGTAGTGCAACCGTTCGCGGAGGGTAGCAGGCTGACCGCGCAGCTGATGTTTAATTATTACCTTGTCAGCCAGGTTACCTGCCCCCGTTCACGTTCGACCATTTCCCGGGCGATTACATGCATAAATTGACCAACGAGGCCATGGGAGGGAAGATATGGCCGTTCCTGGTCCAGATAATGGAGTGGAAAGGACGTCATCGGCATAAAGATGGCCGATAGGTTAAGGTTGGAGCACTGGGTTAGCATACCGTTTTGAACAACTGGTTGAGAAAGAAATCCCAGATTTATATGATGACTATAGGAAGGACTGTAACACGCGATAATAATTCATAATACTACAACGGTCGTAGCCAGAAATATCGATATCGGAGCCTTTATTTCTCCAATAGAATTGGACATTTTAAATTTCTCTCAACTTTTATACCTACAGGCTTTCTAAGCCATTCCGAGGCTTCTTTGCGTTCTGCAATTGTTGCAAATGAATTTTGTTATGGGCAATTATTCATAGGTTTTCGAGCCTAGGACAGAAGGAATGAAGAGAACTTGATTGGCTAGAGATGTATATAACACTGTTTCAGTATTGTGTATAATATTATATTAGTAAAAGAAAAAATGACCCTAATAAAAGGATATCGATAGATTAGACCGAGTATCGCTACTTGGATGCATACACGATTGTAAAAAATATCGTTCTGGGTAAGATTTAATAATACATGTAGCGATGGGGTAATCACTAGTTTATGATAATCTTGTAGATTCTTTGTAATGACAAGCTTCAATGCAATCTAGTTTACATGGGGGGTCTACCAAAAGAACATAGCTTCGCCGTCCTCCGCTAGCTTCATTCCGGCTCTTCTATATCCTATAACGTCTATGAAACGTTCATATGCTTTTTAAGTAGTTGTAGTATATCATCCTCATCCATCTCAGGTTTTATCTTCGTGATCCACTGTCCTTCGCGATCCCGTGTCAAGGCTGATAGCGGATCCATTTTGCCCTCGCAAATCAAAAGGCGGCAAATTTCTGTATCTCCAAGCTGCACAGCTATCAGCAAAGGGTCCTGCTGTCCCGCGATGTGCACGGTTTGACTATCCACGTCCGTATTAGCGGTATGTGAAAGCATTATCTGGCGGACTCGTAGCGGTTCTTTGAATCTGCGTGACTTTTGATAATCCGTGTGAAAAGCGTGTCACCTTGATCGTCGCTCTGCTCCAGCGTGTCTTTCCACAAACGGGGAGTTAGAAGGCGGAATATAACCGGGTTGCAGTGTACCGATGCCATATGTAAAAGAAATTTCCGCCGCTGGGGTTTACGTACTCAAGGTGTGCCTCGAAGCCGTCTTCCCCAGTAAAAATTCTACGACGCTGATTTGGTTTCCCAGAACAACCTCTGCGATGGATTGGGAGCCGCGGAGTAATTCAGTCTTGAACTCTGCGTTGCACCATGCTCTGTTCAGTAAACGCTGGACTATGGGCATGCGGCCAACGCGCGCATCGATACAGAGTTCACTATCCCATTGATCCCTAATGATTACGCCCGCCATTCGCAGACGCAGTAAATGCCATAATATATATATCTTTATTGTAGATCTAGATATAAAAGGAATTGATGGTAGTAAGGGAAGTCCAGTATAATGGTCAACGGTCGAAAGATACATATACTACCAGTTTCGTGCTGCTTTAACGCTCGCAGGCGCGAGATAGACAGGCCTTCGCTCTATATACTTTCCGCCAGTGCGATCAAGTGCTTAGTGTCTACGCTAGAGCAAGTCTAGTCACGTCAGCTGTCAGGCGGAACACGGAGTGCCGGGATACGAAAGTGGGGACTCCAGGGACATCGATGTTCATGGGCCAGGACGTTACACAGCCAAGAAATGCGCCAGCCTATTTCTACCCCGCGTCATCCTGATATCCGATTGGATACCCCTTCGAGTCTAAATTTTCAGGGCGCTTGTATTTGCATTTGAACCATTGTAGAGCTTGCGGATACTACTAGTAGTCTAGTACTAATCTCTCTACTTTTGACTCAAGCGTGCGAGATCGTTACTATCTAGCAGCTGCATGAACCCCTATTTTCATTTACAGGTTAGCTTAAGTGACGATTCCGTCTGGAGCATATCCTCCGATATCTTCAGCTGTACCCTTGCCTGGACCTGATAGCAAAGCACTTGCAGTCATATTAGGCCGTTACGGGTTTTTCCTCAAATTTTGTTAGATCATCAGTATCTACCGTTTCTAAAAAAAAAAAAAAAAGAAATGAGCGGTACTGCAACGACCTCGAGCTCAAGAGCTACAGCTCCGCTCAGCTTTCTCGACCTGCCGAGAGAGATCCGCGACAAAATCTACAGTTTAGTGCTCATCCTAGAGCATCTGGTTTATCTTTTTCAAGCGCAGCATTCCTTCGTTGAGTCCTTTGCACCAGATAAACCTCGCCAGCGGCCTGCGCTGCTATATACGATACCAATCGACAGATCCACCGCGAAGCCAGATTTGTTCTCTACAGAATGGACTTTTTTCAACTCTCGGATATATCAGAGGACCAATGGGACCTCCTGCGATCCTTTTTCACCCGTATTAGGCATGCGAACGCAGCTTCGTTATCGCACTTAATTATCAATTTCACTGTTGTTGAGAGGGCGGACGCAAACCACTCGGAAGGAAAGCAGTGACGCCGAGTATGGCAGCCTGCAGAGTCTAAAGCTTATCCAAGACCGGTGAAGTAACCTATTAACGCTGGAAACCCTTGTCCACCACAGAAACTCCGGTTTCTTCGAAGAAAACATGACACAGACGACTTCCTCCGCGGAGATACGTTGCCGTTAATAGGGGTCGAATTCAAAGCTACTGCTTCGTCAAGAAAAATTGTTGTTTAAGTTAAACGCCATGGTATATTCCAAGGACCCCGGTAGAAGACTTCATGGAAGGGCTTGGATGGGTATTTACGTGTGCATTTTGAGATAGTTTGGCATAAGGCTCACTACAAGAAGAAAGGTTTATGAATATACGTAATAGTGCGACTTCTTTGTTTATATATAAATACTTGAGTAAACAGAGATATCGAGATTTCGCAAATTATTTATCTGTTCTTTAGTGTTTTCTCAAAATATGAAAAAGGAATACAGGTTGTTTCATATATACTTGAGTATCTACTCTTGAAAACCCGTATTACTACTGCTCACTAGTAGAAAAGTCCAAGCTCCCGCAGGCGGTAGGAATAGTATTTATTACTTACTGCACACCCACCGAACCGAACGGGCTATTGGACCGTGACCTACAGGGCGCCAATGAGCTATTACACTGGCTGACAAGTGAAAGATCGTGATGTTTTCGCATGATAATACCCGTTCTTCATTGTAGTTCTGAGTGTTCTTTAAAAGAAAATATATAACGGAATGGAATTTTCTGACAGTGTTATACCATGTCTTCCAAGGATTGAAGATCGTTTCATTACCGGAAAATGGGTTCCGGAGCGTATCATCATGATCTCAAAATGACGAGATCTTGCTTTTATGGCGCTCAATCCGTGATAGATACATATACCTAGATAAGTGTATATATTCGGAGGGAATTGGATTGGGATATATATAAATATGCATATATATGCGGTACCAGTAACAATTAAAATATTTTATAATTCTGCGTTACACTCTGCTTCCACCAATTCCGTGCGATAAGCTAAGTCGACTAACTTTGATCAACAACACCGACAGACCTCATCACATTAGCATCCAATAAGTTCTTCAACAGTATATCAATAGAACAAAAATAAAAAATAAAGCAATGGAGCCAGCACTAGGAGCAGCGCACTCCGTCCTCGCCCCTTCGACGATGCTGAAGCCATTGCCCGTCAACAAGGGCCAAAAGTTCAAACCGCTCTCGCAAGTCTGCGAGTACCTCAACGCCCTGCACGTCTACACCGACGAAGCCAGGCAGGGTAAAACGCGCACGGTCGAAGCGAACCATTTCTGCACTCAGGTCACGAAAGGTAAACCATCCTACCATCTTTTTACAAATATAAGCTTCTAGTACTGCTGCTAAACAAAACATGTGATCAATTTTAGACCTCCGCCAATGCCTAATCTACGACTCAAACTCCACCTCCGCCCGCCTCATCGGTGTCGAGTACATGGTCCCAAAACACGTCTACGAAACATTCCCCGAAGAAGAACGTAAACTCTGGCATTCTCACGAGTTCGAAGTGAAATCGGGAATGTTAATCTTCCCGCACCCCGGAATAGACGACGATTCCTCGACTGTTTCGAAGACGCTGAGCGGGATGGTCAGCGAGGAAGAGGGAAACTGGGAGAAGATCGAGAAGGAAGCGGTGAAGGAGGTCGTGGGGCTTTACGGGAAGACGTGGCATTTTTGGCAGGTTGATAGGGGGATGAATATCCGTTTGGTAGGTATCTTTTGGTTATATTTTACTAGGTGGGTTAGTGGGAAATTCGAAGAGAGCTAATGGAGAGTATAATACAAGGTATGCCGACGCTCATGGGCTCTCTGACCCACGGGTCGCAGGCGGATTTGAAGAGCGTATTGAAGGATAGGGACGAGCGGTATAACGTGAGCTACGAGGAGAAGGCGAAGCAGAGGGCAGATATAGAGCTACCAGGTGTCCATCAAGGTTCGTAATCAATATCCCCGGCTGATAAATCGATATAATCTGATATCATAGGCATTTGAGTTAGAAGACTAACAAGAGTACTTTTTCTTTTCGGGGGTTTGCAGATGCGGATAGTTGGTGGAAGGCTTGAAGGGAATTCTAAAACTCATAAGGGGACGACTTTATGTCTGCTTGTTTAAATTCAAAGGCGCACAGATATCATCATCATGATTATTGCTTTTCAATAAAGGCAAAACCTAAAAGTCATTTCTCATCTTTCTGATATATCGTCGCTGCATGCATGTAAAGTAATTCATAACCTTATTGTAACGATGGTTTTCTGCAGTTAGTAATGAACTTGCGTAGACGAGGATACAAATATAATGAAACGCGAGGAATTGGATTGAAACAATAAATGTCGACAGTTCCGGGCTCGTTCCGGGGCAGGGCGGGGACTAGAATTGAATTCACGTGGGTTTCACAGTATAATACTACCAATATTGGCCTCGAGTTGCAATGAGTTATAGACACCGATTGGGTCTCTATCGAAATCGATGGGGAGCGCATACATTCCTGCAATTGCTTCTGTATACACCTTCCTTGCCTTCAACCTGTACGTCATATATGGGGATGTTTTTACGTAGACAATACTTCCGGGAGTGCTGTAACATAGCACAATGACGCTACCAAATTTAAGCATTGGAATTCCGGAAGGATCCGCATCCGGGGTAACACAAGGCCAGCGTGCGGCTCAGTTGCAAACGAAACTCGCTCCCCTCAGCTGAAAGAGAAAAACAAGGCTGGTCGTGATGGTGAAGGTTTTAATATCGTGAGAAACAAGAAGGAAAACCCGATATGTAAAACCTTGAGTACTACTCAACACTATAAATAAGCAGAAACGCCCATACATGGATCCCCTCTCCATTATAACAAGCAGTCTAGCCTTAATATCAACCGCAACTACTACCGGCAAATATATAAAGGACTTCATAGTCTCCTGCAGGGACAGCCAGAAAGATCTTACGGCCATATCGCAGGAACTTCTAGATCTGGAGATCACTCTTCGCATAATCAACAATGATACGAGCACGGAGGAGAAACCCGGCAGGCTGAAGCTTCCCGAGGACCTCAGTAGACATATTTGCGGTATCATGGAGAACTGCACAGGTATACTTGCCGAATTAAGAATTCTACTGGAGAAATACGGCGGCGCGAGTGCGGCGCGTTGGGCGATATCCGGCCGGGAGGAGGCAGAGAAGATTAGGTCGTCGCTCGAGGTACACAGGAGCGCTTTATCTTTGGCTGTTGAGACTATGGCACTGTAAGTTACTAAGTCCGAGGTTCTCATGGTCTAAACTACAATTTCTAAATTTTTTTTTTTTTTTTTCAAAAAGTAATATGACAATGGCAACTGCGCGAGAAACGGCGAGAGTGGCCGACGACACATCTCTGATCAAACAAAACACGATAGTAATCGTAGAGCAACTCGCCAAGCAGGACGAAATCCTCGAGCAGCTCGCGTGGCTCAGGGCCGTTGTGTCTCAGAAAACCACTCCAGCAGCGGTAGCAGATACGGCTGATGACGAAAGCACCGAGCAGAAAAGCCAGATTACAGATACATACCTTGACAGCATCGCAACATTTGCTACCAAAGGTTCCGCTTATAAAAACCTGTTCCCACGACGTCGCGGAAGGATGGAAAGGTGGTCTGCGGGAATAAGGTTTGTAGGAGTAAGGTCTGTAGGAGTCAGGCGTCGTCAAGACTCGGGAAAAGATTATAGCAACCCTAAGCTGCCGTTTAAATATCTTGAATCGGCCCGCTTGCCTCCTCCATTGAGCATCGGGGAATTCAGTTTGATGACCATAGTAATTGGCAATAATCATCGGTTGGTAACACCGCCTGAAACCGGAAAGCATTCGTCTTGTAGACACCTATGGACATTCTTCCTGCGCGCATCAGAAGAAGCTATAATCCAGGAAGTCAAAATGTACTTGGTTAGTGGAAAAGTCTTTGTTGATGGGCTTCGAGATATAAGTCAATATAGTACTAATAATTTTGTTTTCTTTCCCCTTGACTTAAACTTCTAGCATCCTACCTTCATGAATTCAAGACACATGATATTACGCTGGACACTCCTCCTTAGAGAGTAACGCGCACGGGCTGGGGCTACTTTACCATCAACGTAATTGTCGAGCTAAAGCCAGGTTACTTGTGGCGCGAGGGAAACAGTAAGTCCCTGCCGCTTGAGTGGGAACTTGATTTCGAAGATATTGGGAGATCGGCTTCTGGGATTTTGCGGTGAGAGTTGAAAGGGACAAAGTTCTCCATGGTTAATCGAACCAGGAAAGAATCTGCAATACTTGCTGCCAATGGAATGATATGTATCATCACAATATTGCTGAACATACACCAAATTGTCAATACGCCTCGCTTCACTCATCCCTCATTTGCATGACAATCCTAGCACGAATCCCCTTCGAAGAAAAAGCGGAAAGTTATAATTCTCTAGTCATACGCTAGCTTTCGCTAGTATATACCAAAATCATCCAACCTTTTATAATTTAAGAAATCTGCGTGATATATTCCCGAAATCCATCTTTCTTTCTTTCTTTCCTTTTTTTTTTTTTTTTTTTTTTTGAGCAATTAATTTTGGTTCCGACGTTCCGTTTTGTAACAGTGGATCATTTCGATAGTATAATGAACCGGGTAGTTCAAAGCGGATTCCAAGACAAAAATTAAGGTACGCGAAGGCGAAGTGTCCTTCTGGTATCAGCGAGCATGTGGTAAAAGAAATCCTATATGAGCCTTATCCAAGGTCCAGCCTGCAGCGGTTTGAAGATGTGCGGCGTGGCAAGGATAAGTCAACTTCGGTAGTCTTTGTTCTTATCAGGATGACACTGAGAAGTGAATCGTCGCGGTGATTTATTTTCTCAAGCATACTTTTGCGTTTCATAAGAATAGCTTCTTCATGTGAGAAACATGTTTATGGAGAAAATTGAATACCCTGTCGACGTCGCAGGGAAAACACAATGTTGATAAGAAGCGGCATGCTACAAGTTCGTTTCGTCAACTCAAAACGCGAACATCTTGCGATATCGGTCTCGTCCCGTAGGATATTAACTACAATGTAGGCTTTAGTGGAGATAATATGCGCTGTCATGCACATTTTAGCAAGGATCTTAATATACAAAACTGTGGGCCAGACTGGTTCAGCTTTCGGTAGTCTCATCAGAAGATTGGGTGAAATTTATACGTGCACTGTTTTAAAAGGCCCATGTCCTTGTCAAGCTCGTCCCGCACTTGAAATTCCCATGGTCACAATCAAATACATGCATAGTATGGGACCAATACAATAGGTTGGAAATTATCTTCATGTTTCATCATGAAGAATGAACTTGCTGGAGAGAGTGATCTCGAAGATATCTTAAAATCGAAAATTTCAACCTAGAGTAGATACCCAGATGCCGCTAATGCCTGATGCAAACACTTGAAATCTTCAGGTCCCCCCCGTCCCTTCCGCTAACGTAGTTAGTCCCGCAGTCTCAGTTGGGAGAGAAATCAAAATCTAAGCGCCGTTTTGTTTAACACGTGCGCGAAGTGTCGTCCTGTGCGGAAACGGATTCGCAGTTAGAGCTGAGAAGAACCCTATTTATTTTCGTCGGTTGAATTTCGCCCTGTGCGTATTCTTATTCTGGAGAATTCTCCCGGCTATGCATAGGCAGAGCGGCTCGGTCGATATCACCGATTTTAACATAGCTTTTTCTGTACCTTTAAATTTTCGTTGCTCCAAAGAAACAAAACCACCATCAGATTGGCGGGTTTCGTTTAGATGGCTCGAAAGCGATTGCGCAGCTATATGACCAACCAGTATATAATCGGAGATAATGGATGAATGACATATTTTTGGTATCAAAATCTACTTGAAGCGGAAGCGTAGGTCCATGAAGAATATGAGGCGGGCCACATGTCAATAACGTGGATTCGATGAAACTTCGCTTGATGATAATTGGCAGTAAATTAGCCTAATACTTGTACCCTGAACTGAAGGAGTCGTATCTCTCCCGTGAACCAGTAGGACAAGAGTGCCTTTGCGGGATACCAATAGGCCCTAGATGTGATGAAAATAAATTAGAAACATGGGGGGAGGGAAAAAAAGGAGAAACAAATAGAGATAATGAAAGTTGAATATACTTGCCCAAATCTATCAATAAGAATGTGACTGACTTAGGCTATAAGATGAGAGTATGAGGCGATGGACCTCCACCAAAGCAGAACTTCGAGACAGCGACTAGCAACTAGCTATAGTTTCTCCAGAGCTATTCCCCATCGCTCTTTACCCCAAACGGTTCGCAAACGTGGGGTAAATACCGAGGACGTAGTTGGAATCAAATTGATTATGGGAATCAACGTTGCATCGGTATAGGTTGTCAATCAAAGAGCGAACATTGATACCTTGTGTAAACGGAAGAAAAACGACATCCTTCTCCGACATTCTGCAGCTAAAACCATTAGTCCAATTTCGCTGATATTGATGGAACGATTCATGTGGCTGCCAGTCTGCTAATGGACAAACGTCTGGATGCAGCGCAAATTCAACGGTTTCCTAGGGCTTAGCTTCACTGGTTCATGCAGAGCAGAGCAGATCATTCAAAGTTTGGGGCTTCCTGCAACAATTTAGTGGCATGGAAGACTTGTTTCGAATGTTCCAACGCATTTGCCAAGTTTTGCGGGCAGCTTTGCGGTGTAGAATGCGACACCAGGATCATCATGCCATCTATGGTTAGACCAACTTCGATTGGTCCTTCAAGTGCGCAAAGCTGAATTTCTCCGCTCATCGAGACAAAGGCTGTAGATGGATCAATTGACATATAGGAAGCTAGATCAAACACGGGTGGAATAATCCACGACCCATTGTGAGAAAAGGAAACCTTTAACATAGCAAGGGAGAACGTGCGCGAAACACTTTATCCATGCCTAGCAGCGTTTCAAGGATTTGCCGGATGACAAAAAAAAAAAAAAAAAAGGACTGTACCGTTCTGCTTTGGTTGATCGAAATGCCCTGAGACTCTAAACGAACAAATAGCGGAAAATTGGCAAGACCACAGGAACTTGTTTTGGCGAACATGAGGGTCAAGAATAGAAGAAAGTAGGAAGGTGGTGCCAGTAAGTGGTGGGGAGTGAGCTAGTGAGCCCGAGGTTGTGGTGGAGTGGTTACCTTTTTTTTTTTGGTTCTGGTTAGCGGTCGACAAGCAGCCGGTGCTGGCGACCTCTAGTTGGGGCATCTTGATGCTTAATTCTGACCATGTATCCCTCCTGGAAAAAAACCAGGTCGCCAGTTAAAAAGAACGAAGGCACCCGAACACAGTCCCCATCTGTCACGATCACGGTCACGATATCCCTCTCTCGCCTCTCTTGGCCCCTTTCTCCCCTTCTCGCTAATTGACGCTTTCTATTCGATACAATGATACCCAATAGTCAACTAGCGTCTGGTAGGAATTCCTCATACAAAAAAGCCACTTCCTGTAGATCTCTCTCAGATATAATATACTGATTTTTATCATTTGATACGAGACTTTTCGCTGCCGTTTCCTTCTAGAAGGCCATTGATGCTTCGACGTAGCCTGTTCTGTCCTCTGCCTCGTTAAGAGAAGAGAAGAAAGGGGAAAAAGTTGCTGCTACTAAACGTTAAATAGGATCAGTTCCGCTACTCGCTGTGCAGATCCAGCGAGCTGCGATACATTCTCGATCCTTGTTCGCCGAGGGCATAAATGTCTCTCATTGCCGATTTCCGTGAAGCCGTTCTGTCTGCGGGTGTTACCGCTACTACTACCCAAGCTCTCAGGATCGAACAGTTCACGTGTAATGGGCCAGACTACGCGGAATTCTCCTTCTCCCCAGCTCCAGCAACGCTTCTTTTTCTTCTCCAGTTCTGAGTTCTGGGGCCCCACATAGACACTGGTCGACTGTTGTCCCTCCCCGCCTACCCGCCCTTTTTATTTTATTTTATTTTTTTTTTTTCACATGCACGATTTGGGGCATGGACCATGGCTGCATGCAAGGGAGAAATCCCATGTGGATGTAGTCTGGAACCCTACTGCACTCCGCTTGGTCCTTCCCATTATCGGCACTGTCGATCCTGATCCCGGGCTGCTAAAATTTTTGCGATCTCTAATCAAAATACCCTGCTCGAATATTTTGGTAACCTATACTGTTGTTATACTCCTAACGAAAGAAAATTTCCCTCGCGATGGCCGGTGCCTTTTTTGAAAGAACGATTGAGAGAGCTAACTTCTTTTCATGTTTTCCAAAGCAGGGAACCCTAAGCATATCGACCAAAAGGATCCACTATCCGGGCGCTCCATGAACCTCAGACGGCAGGAATTTTTTTTTTGTTTTTTCTATGCAGTCTTTCAATTTTAGGCTCGTTGTTGCGACGAAAAACAACTACGCTATGTTTCTGATTCCTTTACATTGTTGTCTTCTGGTATTTCGAAGAGAAAGTGGCAAGAGGGCAACGCTTCGAGTTGTTTATTCATCGTTATAAAAAATCGGATTGTTCCCAAATTGGCGACTGCTTATTCGTAGATATATCACAGAACATGCGCGGCTATAGATAATTCCTCTGCGGGAACTGTCAATCAGCAGACCCTATTCTTCAGAACATGGGTGGAAAAAGAAAAACAAGGACATCCACGAGAAATTAAGACATTCCTCGAATATGGTTAAAAAGGAAAGAAGAAATGAAGTATTTTTCTTTTCGATATTCAATTCTATTCTGTCTTTTTACGTATTAATTTTCTACTCCAAAAAAGGTCTTTTAACCCCCAGATGTGGAGAGACGTCTATATGGAGAAAAGTGCATCCTGCACTACTCACACGACTCCCTCCAATTCATACATAAAACTGACGACCCCCACTGCTTCGTTTAATATAATATAGTATGGTTTGATTCATTTTCTTCCCCTTCTGATAGTATCAATCTTCGACTTCAAGGATTTTATATTATGGGAGAGATATCATCATCATCATATTGTTTGATCAAGATATCACCAAAAGTTTTCGACAAAGAGGGTTTATAAACATCCTAAAACAACACAGCCAATATGCCTTGGCCACCGCATAAGCAGACGATACAAGACTTAATAGAGCTGGCAGAGCTCGAAAAGTATTTTCCAAGCTTCCCGAAGGACTTTGTCCCACCGAGCTTGCTCAATCCGCATTATGTGCCTCCTTCGCGCGAAATGTGGATGGTGACGTTTGCGATTACGACGTTCGTTGTAACATCGACATTATTCGCTGCACGTATTACCGTGCGTGTTTTGTCGAGATCGATGGGAAGGATGATTGGGCTATTATTCTTGCTTTTGTAAGTAATAGGATTTGATATTTGATGCAAAGGGGAATATATTTGTGGACTGAACACTAATATCAGTTGTATGTTGTAGATGTCCTATTGCGCTTTCACTTCTACACAGCTACTAGTTGGTAAGTCTAGCATTTTTATGGATTCCTAGTCCTCAAGAAGACAAGGCGCAAATATGTCTAATTTTTTATTACTATAGGTGTTTCTGGTATTGGGTATCATACCTATGACTAGCAATTATCGATATTACAAACACTTTTAAGGTAGGCTAATGAAAATGGAATTATGAAAGACTGTACTCAACTGGGCCTAAGCTAATGAGCGCTGAAGATTATCTATGCGCACTCGCTTCTGTGGGCCTCAACCCTCCATCTTTGCAGAATATCCATTCTCTTCCTCTTCATGAGGGTGACGGAAGCTGCCAACTCGAAATGGGTCAGGCGATATGTCAATTTCATGGTTTGGCTTTCGATCTGCTACCTCTTGTTCAACGTCTTCTTCCTGGCGTTTGAATGTCACCCGCTGGACAAGAGCTTCGATCTGAAGGCCAGACTTACTGGAGCCTGCATCGGCTTTCCGAGGAGATGTTGTACTTTGCTCTGGCCGCCGGCCATATATTCCTCGATTTTTGCGTTATCATCCCGCCAATCCCGGTCATCCACAGCTTTCGATGACAAAACAGAGGAAGATGAACCTTTATATTCTCTTGGGCTTCGGTGTGATCTGTTGCTTCTGCGCGTCGATGAAGATGTTCTACGCTTATGGCAAAATGATTCGGGGATATGACCTTACCTGTAAGTTGTGCCAGCCACTTATATATCATATATGTAGAATTTGCTTGATATTAACGAGGAAATATAGGGGATGCAATTCCAGTAGCTCTCTGGGGACAAGCCGAAGCCACCCTCGGATAATCATTGCCTGCCTTCCGGCCCTCAACCGCGTCCTCATTAGGGCTTTCCCATGCTTCTCGCACAGAAAGAAGCAGGACACGATGCAGTTCGTCATGCGCGACGAAGAATCCCCGCCACAAACCCGTCCGCATGCCTTATGACGTTTCGGACGTTTCTACAACAAGTCTTGGTTTGCAGCCGACAGCCACACCAACTCGCAAGTCGGTATCGACGAGGTATACGTCGAAAAGTCGCCGCTCGTAGGCTCGAACGGCAAGCGCGATACGACGGAAATCAAAGTCAGCAAGAGCGTCAGCGTCGTCAGCTCCGCTTATCCCGTCTTAATAGAGATCCCTTCCAGCCGGACGAATACCGAGCCGGAAACGAATAAGGTAGAGCACGTGGAGGATTTACCGCCGCTCCCAAGAGCGATATACTCCGGCCCGCATTCAGGCCTGTTCACGAGCTACGCAGGTCGGGCATCGTCCGTGTTTTCTTTTACTTCGTCATCGAAAAAAATCATCGTCGGAGAGGAGGAATAGCGGTACGGCGGTACAGCTGACGGATAAACCTTGTCTATTGCAGCAGGCCCTTGCGAAACGCTACGGAAGCTGGGGTAGCGGCGACAAGAGCGAGAGAAAGGCGAAACGTGCGTCGATAAGTCCGTTAGCGATGTAGCTAGCTATTACGACATGGAGCGGAGAGGAGACGGTATTCTAGGAAGCTGCTCGCGAATTGGAGCCAGGAATCTGTTGTTGATCCGCATGCTATGTGAAATACCTCTTTTCCTCCTTGAAAGCTGCGGTTTTGGATTTGTTCTGCATTATTTTTCTTGTAAACCAACGCTTTTTTTGGATACCCGATTATTGTCATTCATTTCCAATTTCGATCCCTTTTGGCCCTCTTATCAACAAGATCTTGGTATATTATCATTTTCGTTTCTTCCCATTCCAGTCACTCATTTAGCACGAAATGTTTCATGACTTCCACGGTATATATAAAAAAATATGATTTGTACATAGCACAGCATTTTCTTCACCTCTTATGCATTCTACTGGTACTCATGGTTTCACGGTCATGGTCTTTATACGTATATATACACACATTTTTTTCTCTACTTATTTAGCTTCAATGTAGAAGGAGTTTGCTAACCAACACAACAAACCAAACATTCCAAAAATTAAAAAAAAAAAAAAAAAAAAAAAAATACTGGGAGCAGGAACACTCACATGGAAAACAAAAAAATTTAGCATCACGTTCACCGTGCCGATTATAGGCATCCAACATTGAAAACAGCGAACATTTATGAAACATGAAACGCGGAACGTAAAAACTTTTTAGCGTACGGCGTGTCCGAAGGAGATATCGAGATTATATAGAATCGTACGCCGTAAATGTAATATGCACGCGGAGACAAACAAAGCAGGCACAATCTACTCGAGTATATGATGAAATATTTCGTAGGACTTAGAGTGGTAGTACAATACTCTTTGGGATAACTCAGTCTGCAAGAAGGAACACCGGTAATATTAGAAAAGAGTATACTAAATAGAAAGCTCTAGATTTCAATATCTAAGAAGATGAAGGAAGAAAGAACGTTTACACTAAACTTGGAAAATACTTCAATAAAAATATCAATATATAAATGCGAAAGACGTAAGTTGAGATGATGAGGAAGAAAAAGATGGTTTTTGCTCCGAGGAAATGCCAATAAACAAAACTAAAAGACGAAAGGATGGAATAACAATGAATATGAATAATAGTATAAGCTTAGGGGAACAAACATGATATACTTCATCGCCTTTTTCTTGAGTAACACGTCTCTTTCTATAGTATAAAAATGCTCTTCACACAATCAGTAACATGAACAACCATTCTACAAAGACAAAAAACTCCCTTCCCAATAACAAAATACACTCCATCAAGAATCGTTACTCTCACTTCAGAGAACTTCTTCACAACGCCGCCCGACTTTCCCTAAAAGCGCGGCTTGGTAAGTAACTTCTGCAACCCCGAATCCTTAAACACACCCGCGGGCGGATGCCGCCACCGTACGACCTGACGCCGTGTATCGGTCCCCTCTTCGTGCTCGTCCTCTTATACACCGGCGCGTCGATGCGGCTGTGAACATTTCTGGAATTCCGCGCGGACGTCATGAAGCGGCCGTTATCGATTATTTCCGTCCGGCGGGATTCTTTCTTTTGTTTTAGTGCGGCGAAGGTGGCTTTTAGGTCTTCCTTGTCGCGCTCGTCGCGGCGGGCGGCTTCGCGGATAGTTTCTGTTTGTTTGTTTTGTCAAGTTAGCGCCGATTGAATTGTATTAATTGGGTGAATAGGAGGGGAGGGGAGGGTTGTTTTACGCTGTAGACTTTATGCCACATTGCCGAATTCTTAGGCCGGTACTTGCTCGCGGCTTCCTCGCCGAAGTCCCGCCGGATGAAGTTCATCCACAGCTCCTCGCTGTACTCGGATATCTGCGGGAATTTTGCTCGATGATTTTCTTCAAAGATGTTCGCACGAGTACCAAGTTAGCTTTTGTTGAGTTATAAGGTTGATGTTTGTCGTTAAGTGTATTTGTGGGGGAAAAACGTACGAGTTTATTCGGGTTCTGCAGCTTCATAAGGATCGGCGAACGATCTTGTATGGTAGTGGGCCGACGGACTCGATCGCTGTTTTGTTTGTTTTGTAAATAGTTAGCTCCTCTTTTTCTTCGTTTGTTATTCCCGCCGCCGGGGGCAGGGGTTTAGCTAAAGGATAAACGTACACTCGACGTTCTTATGCATGCTTTCTTCGCCAGTTCGAAGAGGCTGGGGACGTTGCTTTCTTTAGCCTGCGTCCCGAACAGCATTTTTTTTCTCCTCTCTCTCGCTATTTTTTTATAGATCTATATTGTCGTTGTTAATCCTTCCGAGCTAGCGACACAGGTAAGATTTCCAGCAATAGTTGTCCTTGCATAAAAGGAGTTAAGTAGCGAAATCCACCCCTTTGAAATATTTTTCTTTTAGTTCAACGGGCAATTGTTTTTTTTTTTTTTTTTTTTTTTTTTTTTTTTTTAAAAAAAAAAAGAGGCTTATAAGCGCCTCTGATTCCTTCTCCCTTCAAAGATAATTTCTTTGAAGTTTAAAACAAAAGAAAGGAATCAGACGTACGGTACGGATTAGCGAATGTTGAATATCGAACAAAGGGACCTTTGAAGGGAGTAGTAGTGATGGCGGTGCTTCTTCTCCTCCACCGACTAAGTTAAAATAACAGCGGAATTGCTAACAACAGTCAAAGAATAAACGAAGCAATTATAACATACCCGGATGCCAGTGAGATAAATCGAAAAGGATACAGAGCTAAGGGAACCGATATGGGAATAAAAGCGATGAAGGCGCTGTCGAGTAAAATCGTTTTATCGATGATGATGTCGTAAGGTATACAGAACCCGGAGGTTATAAACGCACCAAAAAATAATAATAATAATAATAATAATAATAATAATAATAAAGCGGGATGTCGAGACCACTAAATATCTAAATATATATAGCGTAGCGGAAGAAGGGGGGAAAGGCTGGTAAAAGGGGCGCAGTTGTTTAAGGTTAAAAAGCATGACACTAGCCACGGAAACGAAACATCTATATCCGTTTTGACTTTCAGCGAATATAGACGGACGACGTGAAAAAGAAAAACGACCAATTTGAAAGAAATAATTATAACATTGCAGAAAATGGATCTTGTTTGGCTACAATAATCTCCTTGAATTGTTTATATCTAGGGTAAGGCAAAGGTATGAGGAGAATGGAAAAATTGTTGCAGTAATAGCCTCAGGCTTCCTGGCCGCATGGTCATCTACGGCAGCAGAATATCCTAAGGAAATGTCAGTTCTCAGAAATGATAAAATATGGTACTATATTTTATATATGATTACTTCGTTCATAATATTCATACAGTGAGAAGTATTAGAGACGCTCGAATAAGATAATAATACAAAAGATGCATTAATCTATTAAAGAAACTCGTAGACGGTACTGCTTGTTATTCTATGTGTTATAATAGCAAAAGAAACACCATGTCAGCTAAAAAAAAAAAAATTAAAAACGCCAGATTCCAATTGACCCGTGAAGAGAAACCATGAATGTGGTAACATAAATTGAACCCCAGACTTGAAAAAATCGATTAGACTCCGTCCATCTCCCAAATATAAAACGTTAAGAGATTCAAGTGCAATTGCTGCTTTTGCTTGCCCTTTCGGAATGAGGTTGAACGAGACCATCCAACTTCACGATGGCCTCCTCCGAACCCCCCTTTTTCGTCTTTGTCCCGTAGAAAAGCCAGATTCCCAGTCGAGAAAAGTAGTTGAAATATCGAATTTGCAAAAACCATTACCTGCGAGAAAACCTGCGTCGAAAAGGAGAGAGAAAAAGAGACCGAGGGATGAAAAAGAGCAGATAGATCTATGTACATGCGTAATTTGCCCAAATATGAGATTTGTGTCTTTATTTTGACGTTCTTGTTTTATTACTTCTTTCTTTCTTTTTTTTTTTGCAGAACCTTTTTGGATTCCCATTATTCATTCTTCTCCTTTATTTCTTCAATTATGTGTGGCTCTTTTTGAGCTTTTCATTCATTCCTCCCTTCCAAATGTATTTGTACAGAATTTTTTGCAACTAATCCACCCCTCAAACATCCAGAGCCAGGTTGTAGGTATCATATATCGCAAAAGGTGAAATAAGAATAGTCGTGTGCGATGAAATACCGTCGCAATTAGTAAGCTTCGGGCTCACAAGTCCATATCGTGCTCGACGTGCAACAGATCCGAATCGCCGTTTCCCTGAGAGTGCTCCCCGCCGGGAATAATAAGCTCCTCCGCTTGACCGTTGTCGTCCGTAACGAACTTCCTGTCGCTGACGTGCGGCTTCCCGGTGCCGTCGGCCGTCCATACCTTGTTGTCGAAGCTGCCCTGCTGGCCTTCCTCGTGTTTGAAAATGCATGAGGGATTAAGGCATGGGCGGAACCTGCATGGAACTTCCACAGCATCGTGGTTGAAGTGGCAGCCGGGGCGAGTACAGCTGGGGCCATTGCGGCAGGGTGGCATGACCACAGGACTAGCAAGTAATAGCAGTTAGTAAAGCGAGGAGGTTTCAAAAGAGAACAAGAAAAAATAAATTTATATGCAAAGCTCGGAAGGAAGAAAACAGATACTCACTGTCGGTATGGGCAGACTGGGTTGGTGCAATTCGGGTAGTACTTGCAGTCCAAGGCAGCGGCAGCGTTCTTCGGTGCAGCAGCGGCAGCTGGCGCGTTCGGCGATGCTGCGGGACTCGGGTGCGACTGAGTGCACTTGCGGTTCTTGCAGTTAACGCCAAACGAACACTTCTCTCCAGGAACAAACGACGATGCCCTTGTCGGATCAGAAACGGGACTCGGGTGCGCGAACGGGCAGTCGACTTTCGTACAGCCGAGCGCAAACTTGCAGGCGACCTGATCCTTGCTCGTCTCCTCTCCGTCCTCCTCCTTTTAGACTCGGCCTGTGATGTAGCATCCGTGGAATCGTCATCGGCAGCTTTGGCACCGCCGTTGCCGCGGTGGTTTTTGCTGACGTGAGGCATTTGCACCCTCTCAAACATCGACCTCCCTTGGCCTACTCCACCTTGCATGCCACTCGGTGGGCCGAAGGCGCCGGCTTGCTGTCCGTTCGGGAATCCCTGCTGGCCCATCATTCCTGGTGGCATGAAACCTGCATCCCTAGCATCCTAGGCCTGCTGTTCATCATCTGGAAGAACTGCATCTGCTGCTCTGGCGTCATCATGACCGGTGTGAAGGAGTTGGGAGGACCGTTAGGATTCTGCATGTTCTGCTGAGCGCCCGCACCGCCATCGGCGGCATACCGAACGCGTTCTGGACGTGCTGCTGCATCCTCTGCTGTCCTTGCATGTTGCGGTTGTGCTGGTGCGGCCCTGGACTGCCTCCTCCCATGATCGGTCTCCCGTTCCGGTCGTACTTCATGATCCGAGTAGAGTCGCCTTGCGGTCGCACACGGCGGAGCGGTCATTAGGAGGTCTTTCCATTGCCTTGTTTAACTGGTTGAAAATCCCGCCCGGTCGCCTTCCCCGTAGGTTACCGTTATTATTGTTGTTATTGTTGCCAATATTGTTGCCGTTGTTATTATGTCGCATCGCACGAGGGCCCGTAGGTCTACAAAGAAAAAGTATTTGTCAGCAAAGAACATATATGTAAGACTATGTGGTAATCCGAAAAGGGCGTGCATTTTTTGTACTCACATCCATCTACCTGTTGGCCGCCGGCATCCTGCATCTCGTCATCTCCACGGTTCGAGCCGCCGTTGACCTCGCTGCGTACGGCGATGTTCGAATCGGGTTGACCTTGGTTGCCCAGTTGTTCGCGGAGGAGCCTCCGCCGTGTACCTGCGCCAGCCTCTCCAGTTCCTCGAACAGCCACCTCGTGAAGTTCTTGGCGTTCTCGTCCCCAGACCCAGGCCAAGTAGGTCGCCCGTCAGCTCGGCATTTATCTGGTCCTCCGTTTGCCGTTCACCAGCATCAGGACGATGTACTCGCTCAGCGGCGAGGACTCCTCGCCCTCAACGCTCCAGCCCATCTCGACTAACTTCGGTTGGACTGCCGAGCTTAGTGCCTCCGCCAGCGGCGTGTTCGCGGTGAGTGTGATCGTCATGTTTCGGAACGGCGGGAGAATTTCAGAGAGGGGCGGAGGTTTTGTTGCTATCTTTGAGTGCGATCAAAGAAAGAGTTGTCACGTCTTTGTTGGCGGAGAATAGTTCCGGGAAGGATCAGTCAAAGACGGAGGAGAGAAAAAAAAAAGGGGGGGATCGATTAGCCCTCTTTGTTGTCCTTCTAGGATCCTCTAATAATTCTCCCTTTCCTTCGTCAATAAGGGGAAGAGAGGGGGGAAGGGTTCGTTGTAGCGAATACTGGGACTGTTGATTGAACTTGATGATGATGATGATGAATGAGGTTGTTGTCTGAGGTTAGTGGTGTTTAGTTTTCAGGCGAATGGGGATTTGTGGGTAGTGGGTAAAGCTGGAAGGGGCAATAGGTGGTTGACAAATCGGTAATTTTAAAAAAAGGGAAAATTAAAAAAAAAAAAAAAAAAAAAAAGATGAGGCGGTATTTTTGAAAATCAGCAATAATAAGATCAGCGGAAAGACAAAAAAGAATAAGAATAGCGCAGCCCTCTTTTTTTCCTCTTTCAACTCAAGCGCAGCAGGAGTCGAAGCAGGAAAGTCTTGAAACGAGGCAGATCTGCTGTAAGAGAAGAAAATATTATAAATACTTGTATGTATATATAATATCAAAGAGAGTGGAAATGTAATGTAAGGTATATTAGCGGACTTTCTTATTAGCGTCGTGTTTTGACCCTTTTCCCGAGATTTGGGTTCGGATATCAATGCAATGCAATTTTTAGGCGCAAGCCTCGCGGGGAAAAAAAAATTGTATTACTAATCCTCACTAGCCACATGTGTTAGCCACACTACCAGGCGCCACAGAACATCTATTAAACTCGGGTGCTGTTAGGAAGAAGCCCTTCACACTGATCTTATAGGCCTTCTCAGGCCATTCTCGATTCACAATTAATACCAAAGGTTTCTAGATTCGATATTCAGATCCTTATAACTCAATTGCGAATCATATTCGATACGAAAGACACGTATATGGAAAGGCGCCACAAATATTTAGCTATTACTTATTCAATGATACTACTATTAAAAGAATGAAAAGGCTTCCGTGATATTTCTCGGCACATACACACAGTTCTTGTGATCTTCGAAATCTAACCGTTCCTATTTTCTTTTTTTTTTCTTGCTACGACATCGTCATTATATCCAAGGTCGAGAAAGCGAATCGCTGCACAGAAATGGCTTCGTTGGTGTTACTTCCTCCGGAGCTCCACCTAGAGATCTTGAGGAGGATGTCGGACAGATGTAGTCTTCTCGCTTTAGTCTCTCTTGCAAAAATATCCACTGTTTTTTTTAGAGGGCGATCTGAAAACTCTTCTTGAAAGGGTTCGTTTCAACGAGTGGGTTGCAAATTCTACGCTGACGCCTTGATATTAGAGCCTGATATTGCTACCGAGCATGTTCAGGCGTGGGCGGATTCATTTAGTGCGGCGGTTAAGGTAGGGGGATAATAGCTGATCGGTTTTTTTGATGTCTATTTACCCGCCCAAATCCGCTCGAGTGAATCAACTGGACGAGAGGTCATGGGAAGAGTGGGCAGCGGAGGGGTTTTATAGCCGCACATCCTTCTGCTATTTCAACTAAGACGCCGAGCGCCGTAACCATATCTTGTGGTTTGGAAGAGGCTCGATGGATCGGTGGTGGGTCAACTACCGTCTGGCCAGATTGCTCGCGCACTAATGCAGTACTACGCGGCTCCGATAGGGTTTCGGGGAAAACATTGATGATTACTCCCTTCTGCGAGAAAGGACGGATTAACTGCTGCTAACCGGGACGGAGTCGAGGCGGTTCGAGCGTGGCGTTTTCGTGCTTTGAATTATGATTAACGTCGCCAGCCTCATCGAGAGGCCGGACTTCCTCTCTAGGGTGGGAATAGCAGTGCGGAAAGAAAGGCTGCTCAGCTTAAACTACACAGTGCGGTTATATCGTCACTCGACGTGTGAGACTGGCGAGCTGCGATGAGCATCTGGCTATACGTACTCGCCAGGCTAGGACACCTTAACGGGCAGCTGGAGGAATGCAGAAGAGAAAGAGGGAACGGAAAATTGGAGTGCCTGTGGGAAAACCTACCGCACGCGCTGCTGTTCAAAGACGGATACTTCAATCCGACCCTCGACTCTGTCATGACTATCTACAACCTCCCCCCCCCCCCCCAAACCCGGGTGCCATGCAGTATTTCTTCTTGGGTCGCATCCTCACAGACACATATGATTCAGGAATATTTCGGAGACTAGTGGGTCGCCGACATGGAAACGTTTTACCCGTTGGAGAAATACCCCGACCGGAAGTAGCTTCCCCTGGAAACGCCGCGCGCCATTGTCCAGCGCAAAGGAAGTAGCAGAACTATCTTAATGGAGACCACGATTGGGCGTGGAAGTGCTTTGTTAATTGGAATTATTGTATGTGGGATGACTGGAGATTAGAACTGGACGCGAACTACTTCAAACCTGAGCTGAGCGTATGCTGGTGAAATAGCTGCAAGTTAGGGAGATACCAAAAGCACGGTCTAGCAAAAAAATAAAATAAATAAATAAACAATCTGAAGCCAATTGCTTAAAGGAAAAAACCATGAACAAGGGATCCTAGATATAGTAATTATCGGACTGGATTCTCAATACTGGGCTCGAACAAAGGCATACGGCCAATTATAAATAGAAACAAACTCGAAGTCCCTTCCTGAAGCTTTTACCATCTTGACTAATTCAGAAACCATCTCAATCAGCTTCAAATGTTTTCGTTGTGTCGAAAGATATGTGTGGCTAGATATTTACAGGTTTCAGGCTGTTAGGCAGACAATTTTGAGTTTCATGGCAAAATCATCTTTCAGTGTCGTTGCTGTTCGGTTTTCGTCGTGACTGGTTTGTGATCATGAGTATGATTACGATTATGATAATATTTATTACTAGTTGTATTATCCACAAGA
This sequence comes from Pezizomycotina sp. ARF18, assembly GCA_002224055.1. Taxonomy (NCBI): domain Eukaryota; kingdom Fungi; phylum Ascomycota; species Pezizomycotina sp. ARF18. The sequence continues at coordinate 346,743 of AZLU01000013.1, read as the reverse complement.
AGCATAGCAAGCAATTCAAGCGATCATAAAAAAAAAAAACTTCCTCTCTTAATGTATTTACTCCTCATCTCCCTCGTCTTCGTAATCAGTCCTCTTCTCCTTCATCATCGTCATCAGCAAAGACTTCGACGGGGGCACCCGTCGTATCTAGCCTGAAATTTTGCATGATGACTGCTGGATGGTATCTGATGTCATGCTCTGAGGGATTTGTTTGAGCGGCTGCCAGTTGAGTTTCTATGAAGCTAATGCTTGCCTCTCGCCCATATAGGCACCCCCCCCCTGATTATCCGCACCCCCTAGTATGAAATGTGGCGGTAGAGGTAGGTGTTCCTGCTCGGGAAGATCTTCACAGCGCAGATATGGTGGTATTTGTTGTTGTTCCTGTTGGGGAGGAACTTGAACGCGCGTGACGTCTTCAGCTGCAGCTGCGGTAACAAAAAGTTTCCTGATCCGAACATTTCGTTGGTGACGAGCACGGTAATCTGAGGAAGGCAGCCGATTTGATAAAAGTCTTTTCCTAGGAAAACTCCTTCGGAAACTGTCTCTTGATCCCTTCCGAACATGTCTATCTTCGTTGACTTTGTCGCCATTGATCATTGTGAGTATTTTTCTAATGAAATGAAATTGAAGCAAAGGTAGAGGTTTAGAGTGTTAGGTCCAATGAATGCGAAGATGAAGATTACACGATCATGTTCAAAGTCATCCTTTTATTTCCTTTTCTTTCCCTTTACCTTCCTTCTTACTTTTTTTTTTTTTTTGGCAGTGAAGGCATTTACTCCCCTGACCTCCTTGATCTTTTCATTAAATGCCATAATAATATTTTCCAAGTCATGGCCATATTTCATATTTTGGTGAATAGGGCAGTGCTCGTTCACTCCCCTCCGAAAAGATCGAGAAAATCCAAAAGCGCTCAGATAGATTCTATGAGATACCTATCATATATACATAGAGGTCTTCGGGTTAGTAAGACGGTTTCCGTATGTCGAGGAGGATCCGGCAATAGGCGCTCAGTCTTGGGATCTCTGCGTCGATGTGCCTCTGGAGTCCTCGATATCGTCATGGTTGAATTTGGCTTCTCTAAAGAGGCCGTTTCCCTTCCTCTTTAAAGCTGCCGCCCCAGCGATGGCAGCCGTTAAGCGTAGCTTCCCTCCCTCTATTAGATTATTATAGATAAATAACCGTTAAATATGTTAGCGGATCAGAGAAAGGAAACATGTCAAGAGGACCTACGAGAATACTTCGAGTGCGAGCCCTTTTCCTTTTCGGCTACCAATCCGGGGTGTCATTTCCCTCCTCTCTAGCCTATCAGGCCGTTAGTCATCTTCAAAAGCAAAAGCAGTACTCCTTACCTACGCTTTACTCTCGTTGCTTTCTAGATCCTGCGAGTCGAATCACTTTATGACTCGGCTGCTTGACGCGATAGTTACCATTGGAACTTGTGCCACCAGGTGACTTCTCATGGAGTGAATGCGTATGCGCTTGTGGTTACGGCCCAGGAACCAACTAGTGAGCAGGGACAACTCGCCAAACCCTAAGCCCTAACTCCTAGGCCGTGCTTTGCCAAGACAATCTTTTTTTTTTTTTTTTCAAATAAAAAAAAAATAAAAAGTGTTGATCCCGGCCGGATTTCCCTACCGGGTTTATATACCCCACACCACCCCACTTTCCGATCCTTAACAATCGATTGGTGGCACAAACAAAAGCAAAAAAAAACCACCCAGTCGCTCCTCCCGTCTTATAACGACGTATTACTTACTCCTCCTACACTACAATCATTACTATAAAAAAAAAAAAAAAAACTACAAACTACTACTTCCCCTCCCTCACACACTTCCATAATATGCTTCGCCACCTGGTAAGGTTATCTTTATCCTTTTACGCTTGTTTCATATTTTTACTAACCGGTTTCCCTACCACAGCTATCCAGGTCCCCACGTGTGCTGCGCCCTTCAACCGCCACGAAGTTGTCCCACCGACGCGTGTCGTTAACGACGTTAACCCTGTAAGTATTTGACCTTTTTTTCTTGCTTATAAATTATTCCCAGAAAGCTAATAGTACCTCAAGCTCGGTAGCGGCGGCGGCGGCGGCGGCGGTAGTGGCACCGCTGATGGGGTCAACAAGTTCTTGTTCGGCGGCCTTGTTGTCCTCGGTGGCGCCCTCTTTACCGTTTCTATCTCTGCAGTCGGTGGTGGCGTAAGTAGATCACACTAAAAAAAAAAAAATTTTTTTGTTATAGCTATCTTTCTTTTTTTCTTTATTTTTTTGCTAACTTGGAGATGTTCTGATCCAGTTTTGGTGGGTACACGACGATATCAAGGGGCTGAGGATTCATGGAAATTAAGAACGCTCTTAAAAAAGAATAAGTTATATTATATAGATTCTTACTTAAGTACATTGTAGCTTTTTCCTATTTCTTCCTTGGCATCTCCCAGCACCTTATTGTTTTTAGCTCTTTCTCTTTTTTCTTTTTTTCTTCTTTCTTTCCCTTTTTAAACTTCTTTTTTTTTTTTTTTTTTTCTTTCCTTTTTTTTAATCTTCCTTTTTTTTTTTTCCTTTTTTTTTCTATAATGGGCGTTCTGGTTTATAATAAGGCTCTTTTTTTTTTTCCTTTTCTCTTTTATTTTTAGTAAAGTAAACAAGCGTTTATGAATCAAATAAACACAATTTGCTCCTCAGGCAAGGATTTATAGAAAGTGTAGTGCGCCTGCAGCTAGTATATTGGTATTGAAGTTTAAAATATTTTGATCTATTTATTTATTTATTTATTTTTTTTGGCGTCTACAAAAAATACGCGCCGAGACCACGCTAGATGACAAGGATGAAGGGGACGGATGAATTCAGGGACCTTTTTGAACACAAGGAAAAGAAGGGAAAAAAATAGGAGATTGACTATTTGTGTATCCTCAAAATTGTAATATTGGTATACCTTCACTAGGGACTTCTTAATCCGACCCCTTTTTAACCTATCCGCTTCTTAGATTTGTATGTTTAAGCACTAAAAACCGACATAATGAATTCGCCGCCTTTGCGAATATAAAAAAAAAAAAAACATCTTAGAGTAAATTAGTAGTTATGAACTATAACCTACGATGTTATTTCTACAATAATATATAATACAATCGATATAATTATATCAATAGTAGAAAAACGTATATTGTAATAGTCCGAACTACGTGACTACGTATAATCATAGCCTCGAGCCAGGGATTCTTCTCTTTTTTTTCTTTTTTTTTTTTTTTTTTTTTTTTTGCGCCAGCTTTTTCACCGTAGTCTGGACTCTGTAGGCTGCAGCTAAAAACCAATAGAAGCGAGTTTTACTGACCGACTGACTGTGACACAATTCGAACTGATTTGGCGGCTCTGCTTTTTCCTTTTTGCTTTTTCCTTTTCTTTTTTTCTTTTTTAGTCGAAACTCTGGGTAACTATAGAAAATTTTCAATTTTTGCCCGCGGCAGATTCAACTCACAGAAAGGTTCGACAAGACGTTTTTTAAGAGATCCCCGTAGTCAACCCAGTCGGCGGCGCCTTTGCAGCAGCTATGCCCTCGAAATCAAAGACGATACAGAGTCGCAAGCCTCTGAAGGGAGGGACTGCAAGTTCTAAGAAGCATACCGTGCGTTGATTGTTGCTTTTCCGGTGATCCTTCTTCTTAGCAAACCCGTCGACCTCGAACTTCCGCCGAATGATTTTGCTAACAGCTTCACAGTTCCAATCATTTACCCAGAAAGTAGCTACAATGTAAGTGTTATTTGTGAGTTCTCTTGCTCAATTACTTCGTTGCTAAGTGCTTGCGCTTTAAAACCAGTAAAATCGACCCAATTCGACGAGTGCGACGGCACATCGAAGATGAGGAGTCGACCGCAGAGACATCGTCCTTCTTCCACGCCTCCCTGGTGGAATGGATCGACCTGAACCTTTCGGCGACGTTTACGACTTTACGCGACAGGTCAAGCCGTGGAGCGAAAGTTTGCCGCATGTTATATACCATCAGGACAAGATTATGGATGCGCTGGTAAAATTCATCGACGAAGGGGACGACGTTGGCATGGAACCACTCCTAAGGTAAGGAAAAACAGGATCGCACACACGCCCCTGTAGGGAATTAATTAGTAAAGAGGGTGAAGCTGATCTTATGAACGTCAATTCTCGGTAGCCTTTTGTCGCAATTCGCCCGAGATTTAGGCGTCGAGTTCGAAAAGCATTTCCAGAGAGCTGTGGAACTCCTGCTACGGGTCGTAACTAAACGAACAGCGGTGGACGTCGTCGAATACGCCTTCAACAGCCTCGCATACCTTCTGAAATATCTATCAAGGCTGCTAGTGCCAGATCTTAGACCTCTCTTCGAGTGAGTGTTGATCGTCAGACCCTTCGTTAGGCTTTATCACGAAATAAATGTTAACATGAACTCTGTTGTTTTAGCATATTATCCCTCTTTTAGGCAAATCGACGCAAAAGCCACACCTGACTCGCTTCGCCGCAGAAGCCTTTTCCTTCTTACTGAGAAAGCCCGGGAAGAACCGTTGAAGCTTATCGTGGACCATATATGTGTGGATCTCGTTCGCTCCTCAAATTCCGAAAATAATTCGAAGCAAGGGAGGGAACAATATACCCACGGCCTTTCGATACTATTTACGGAAGCGTGTATGGGTGTAGATCACCATATGCACAGCAGAGGACCAAACATCTCGAAAGCGCTTCTCCAGGAAGCTGTTGAAGACTTTGGCGCAAAGGGCCTGGAAAGATCGGATAACGCCCGCCAGGTCATACGGTTGCTCGTTACCAATGTAATCGTCGGGTTAACACACAGGATGGACCAAAGCACGTATGGCGCACTTCTTGAAGTGTGTTTGGGTTCTTCGACGAAAAGCTGTTGCCTTCATCAAAGCAAGAGGATTTCTCTTTGGCCGCGGCTATCCTGCATTGCTGCATCGGAACACGCAAAGGGAGCCGGATTGAAAATTGGGCGCCGCTTATGGAACGGACCGAAAAACTGTTGAAGAAGTGCGCAAGCAATGGATTACAAGAAACTATGTGGGAAGCGTCGTTGCTAGCAGCAATAGCACTCCAATTGGCGGATCTGCCGAATGTAGTTGGAAAGTACTCGGGTTTCATAAAACTTGTTCAAAATTTCAGGGATGGTGCCCTTTTTCTCCCATTCTGCGATTTCTTTGCTTCAATGGGTAGCGAGAGATTCGGCCAGTTTCTTTTATCTGAATTTCAGCGGTAAGTGGAATCATATTTTCTTTTTTTTATAAGGAACACATATCTGACCAATATAACGTAGGTTCTCGTACAAATTCTGGTCTTCGTACGAGGATTCTTTGTGTCTTCTCATTCCAAAGTTCTGCGCCCAAGGGCTTTTGAAAAGCAATTCTTCGGCTTACATAGAGATATCTGCTCCGATGGAAGCTGGAACGAAGAATGCATTTAAGGAACTGAAAACTCGCCTCACGAATGAACCGGCAGCGGAAAGCCACTTTGATGAATCTACGGAAGCAATAAAGTGTTATCAGTACCTCGAGGTCCTAAATGTCTTTGCTGAATTGGGCGCAAATCTGAGCCAGAATCTAGAGAAAATTCTAAACGGCGGTCTTTCAACAATCATGCATTCTCTCGAAACAAAGCACCTTGACACTTCGAAGGTTGCTGTTCTAGTAGGAAAGATACTGAATCTTGCGGGATCAGAATCCCAAATTATCAATTCCACTATTGTAAAGGATTTGATTGGAAATTTCGAGATCCTTGGTGCAATGATGTCTTCATCCAAGGGTTTAATAAAGCCACCGTCCATTCTGGGTATGTATTATTCGACCGTCAAGCTCCTATTGCTTACAATAGGCTAACTATCTTTCTCTCCCTTCTAGATTTCAGAGAATGCTGGACGAATCAAGTGTTGAAAGTTACTCGTCAAGCTGAGCAGAATCTCTCGAGCCCTCAACACGAGACAAGAAGCACGTCGCTCGATCTCATATCTCGGCTAATCCTCCGAACCTCGAGCTCAGAACCGGAGCCTTTATCGTTGATGAAACTCATTGAGGACACTCCCTTGTCCCTGTCTAGTTCCCGCGCGATTAACATGCATATTAGGAAGCTGGAGTGGCTTGCTCCGCTATGGACTGTCACCAGAGGGTTGCTAAAATGGGACCTTTGTTTTGCTTCGGTAGGTTGGACCTTAGTCTCAAAAAGCTTATTTACAAGCCACAGCACTTTGATATCTGATACTGACGATTTTCTATTAGGACTTCTTACTATTCGTTTTGCTGCACTGTGGGACGACACAATATCCACATTGAAAACCCTTGGGGAAAAGCAGGAAGAGCTCATTGCCTCGATTGCCATCACTTGGTTGGAAGCGAAGTTTAGCAAGTCTGGGTCCGATAGCAAGGCGGAAGAATCGAACTCGCCGGGTAGTCTGACTGATTTCGAGTGTTCAAATCTAAGTCTGTTGGTTAAGAAGGCAGACGAGGCCATGGATAGTTTTTCTAACGCGAAATATATCCTCAGTGAGAAGTTCGAGGTATGTCCCGTTTGCGCCCGAAATCCCCCTCGTACCGGAAGGGTTCTAACAATGATTGCAGAATATCCACGAGCAGATAATCTCTCCGTCATTTGCAAGAACGCAAAGCCTCAAGCTTCTTTGCGAGGTTCCTCACATAGCGGAAAGGCGGAGCAGAAGGATCGTACCCATGTTCCTCGATTGGTATCACACCGAAAGCCTTGACAACACGGAAGAGGATGACGACGTTGCGTCCGTCAAAAGGACTAAGAACGATAAAACTGCCATGCTCACGCTCTTCTCGAAGTTTAACAACCCGAAGAGCTTATACAAAACGGAAGCCGTGTTCTCGACACTATTGGACTGCCTAACTTCCGGAGACGCGAAGACTCAGGGACTCGCTTTGAAGGCTATTTACTCCTGGAAATTGCCGGGTGTAAGGCCTTATGAGGAGAACTTGAACCATTTAGTTGACGAGGATCGGTTCCGCGAGGAGATTACAAATTTCATCCAGGTGCGAGCGGAGGAGTCTAAGATCCAGGACGACCACAGAGAGCAATTGATGCCGGTGTTACTCCGCGTGCTGTACGGACGCAGCCTCGCGAGGAAAATTCCAGTTCTAACTCGAGAGGAATGGAATCAAGGAGGACAGTGGTCCTCGCTGCTCTGACTAATTTCCCACAGTCCGATCTGGATATGTTCCTCGAAATCACTCTTGGGCCTCTCGCGAATCTCCAAGTGTTCAATAAGATCACCCAGCCGTATTCTGTGCATAAAGAAAGCTTCTCGACGGAAACCATGTCCTTGAGGAAGCAGCTTGGTTTCGTCAACATGATGGAGGATCTGTTCAAGCAGATGGGGACAACGCTACTACCTTTCGCCGGAAAGCTGATGGATGCTATCTTCTATTGTGTCGTCTTAGCATCGCAGAATATTAACAAGAATAAAGTCGAAGACGCCGGAACGGATGGCCCTTCCGAAAAATCCAGTCGTACAATTCGTCAGGTCGGCTTTAGGTGTCTTAACGCGCTATTTACAAACTGTGGAAGTTACGAATGGGATCCGTACATGCCTACGTTCTTTAGTGAGCTTGTCAACCCGCGGTTGGATGCCCTACCAATGGAAACCGCTCAAGCACCGTCAGGGATGCTTCAGCTGTTTTCCAATTGGGCGTCCTCACCTTTCACGGCACATTTTCTCTACAGTTATAACACTGCTGTTTTGCCGAATGTTGCTGAATGCTTGTCCGTGGAGTCAGTAAAGGATAGTGTGGTCTTATTTGTTCTCGACATCGTTCACAAGCTTGTCGATCTAGTGGACGACGAAGAGGTCGACACTCAAGCTTTCCGGCAACATCTCATTGCGGCGCACGTAGACTTGTTCATCGTCAAGATTAGCAAGGTATTGCAGAAGAGCCCGAGCAAGGACGTACTCGATAAAGGTATCTCCGCCGTAGCGCGATTGTCCCCTTACGCAACTGGCCAGTCGGAAACCGAGCACCTCGTCGAGTTGTCGCTCTTCCTCCTTAGCCAACCTACCCGGAGAGTCAATCCCAAGTCGAAGAGTGATATATTGAAGATTGTTTCGAATATCCTGCCTCACTACCTCGGTGATATGAATGAGGAGCAGTTTGACAAGGCATACAGGACGATAACATCCCTCTTCGGGTTCTTTCACGACAAGGAGTCGCGAGAGCTGTTATCGAAGATCATGACTCTGTTTACTGAGAAAGACGAATCTCTTGTGGAAGTTGCGGGACTTTGCGACGATTTGAATTCGTATTCAAAGCGGGCATTCGGGAACCTGATTTTGACCGCCGGTTGAAAGCGTTCTCTTCGATTAACGAAGACCGCTTCGGGTATTTTGCTGTCCGGCAATGGATTCCTCTAGTGAATAATATGCTGTTCTTCATCAGGGATCAAGAGGAGCTAGTAATACGGACGAGCGCATCATATACCCTCCGCCGATTCGCAGAAAGCTGCGCGAAGAACCAAGGTGGCGCCGATGAGAACCCCTTCCTCGACTTGCTTTCGACCATCCTCTTCCCAGCTGTTCTCCGTGGCTCGAGAGAAGCATCTGAATTGATACGGATGGAGTACGTCAGCGTCATGGCGCACATCGTGCAAGAATGTTCCTTCTGGCCAGAGGTCGCAGACATGAAGAGCCTGCTCGTCGGCGGCGACGAGGAAGCAAACTTCTTCTTCAATATTTTACACGTCCAGCAGCACCGCCGCATCAAGGCTCTGAAGCGTTTGGCTGCTACGGCAAGGAGGGAGAGGCTTAATACTACGAACATCACGCAGTTCTTCATCCCTCTGGCGGAGCATTTCGTGTTCGACCAGGACGAAGGTGCGCATAACCTCGCGACTGACGCGATAAATACTATCGGAGTGTTAGCGGAGCAGTTGGAGTGGAATCAGTTCAGAGCACTGTTTAAGAGGTATATTGGGTATATCAAGGAGCGGCCGGATAATGAGAAGATTGTTATCCGTATTATTGGCGCTGTTACTGATGCGCTGCACCGTGCTGCTCGTGGTGTGCCTGAGAAGGCTGTTAGTACTAACGTGCGGAAAAGGTGAATGTTGTGGGGATGTGTCTGATGTTCAGATGGAGGGTGCCAGTGATGACGATGAGGGCGAAGACGACGAGAAGGAAGGGCAGAATGGACATGCGGAAGAGGAAGACATCGCAATGAACGGAGTGGAAGAAGAGGACGAAGATATCGAAATGCCGGATGGACCAATCGCTTCACGGCTCTCGACCGTCTTACCTCCCAAATCCAAGTTAACCGAAGACATCACCACCGTATTCCTTCCTATCCTCACTAACTACCTCCACCATAAAGACGAGGCAATGGTAAGCTTGCGCATGCCTCTCGCCATCTCCATCGTGAAGCTTCTGCACGTTTTACCGGAGGAAGAGATGAACAGCCGACTCTCCGGAGTCCTTATGGATATCTGCCACGTCCTGCGCAGCCGCGACCAGGGTTCGAGGGACACCACCCGCAAAACGCTCACCGAAATCTCCACCTTGCTAGGCCCGAAATACTTCGGTTTCATCTTGAAAGAACTCAAAGGAGCGCTTCTCAGAGGCTATCAGTTGCATGTCCTCTCGTACACCGTACACACCTTACTCTTATCCGTCGTCCCGCAGTTTAAAATCGGCACTATAAACTACTGCGCCGCCATGATCGCGGATATCGTAATGGAAGATATCTTCGGCGTCATCGGATCGGAAAAAGACGCGGAGGGCTACACGAACAAGATGAAGGAGGTCAAGAGCTCTAAGAGCTACGATTCTATGGAACTTATCGCGAGCATCACGACCGCTCAGTACCTGCAGGACCTCATCAAGCCGATCAAGGGCATACTCGCGGAGAAATTAACCTTGAAAATCGTGAAAAAGGCCGACGAGCTACTCAGGCGCATGACGCTCGGCATCGCGAGGAACGAAAGCCTGAAGTCCCAAGAGCTGTTGATTTTCTGCTGGCAGGTAGTCGAGGATATTTACAAGTCGCAAGAAGCTACGAAGAAACCAGAGCGGAAGAAAACATTCTCGGAACAGAATCGGAGAGGTTCATCGTCGACACGAAGATCCACAAGCACAAGCAGACGACGTCGCAGTTGAATTCGCACAGTTTCAAGTTTATAAAGTTTGCGTTTGAACTCCTGCGGTCTACCCTCCAGAAGAACGAGTTTTTGATGACGCCTGAAAATTTAGACGGGTTCATGCCGATGATCGGAGACGCGATGCTGTCCGATGAAGAGGAAGTGCAGATTAGCGCGATACGGTTGATTTCTGCGATTATCAGAGTCGATCTCCCGGCTATTAAGAACGGCGCCGGCGTTTACATCGCGCAATGCATGGCTTTCATCCGCGCTTGCCCGTCTACGAACGCGGAACTAGCCCAGGCGAGCTTGAAGCTCCTGTCTTCCATCCTGCGGGAGAAGAAACTGAGCAGCGTAAAGATCAAAGACGCCAACCTCGCTTACCTCCTCGACCGCGTCGCGCCTGACCTCGAAGAGCCCGACCGCCAGGGTGTTACGTTCAACTTTATCAAAGCCGTCCTCTCACGGAAGATCGTCATCGACGGCGTGTACGACATCATGGAGGAGGTATCCCGGATAATGGTGACGAACCAAGCCCGCGCCGTCCGCGATTCCTGCAGGGGATATACTTCCAGTTCGTGACGGAGTACCCACAAGGATCAGCGAAGCTGAAGAAGCAGCTGCAGTTCCTCGCCGCAAATTTGGAGTACGAGCACGAGTCCGGCCGGAAGTCCGTCATGGAAGCCGTGCATTTGTTCCTGACTAAGGTCGGCGACCAGTCGATGCCGGAGGTCGTGCGGTTCTTCTTCGTACCGTTAGTCATGTCGCTCGTCAACGATGAGTCGGCGGAGTGCAGGGAGATGGCGGCGGCGCTGCTGCGAAAGTGTCTTGAAAGGGCGGATAAAGAGAGCCTGCAGTCATTCTTGAATCCGATGAAGTCGTGGCTTACGCAGAGGGAGAAACCGATGCTAACGAGGGTCGCGGTACAGCTGTACGGGATGTACTTTGATGCGTACAAAGCCGACGCGAAGGGAGAAGTACCGCTCGTATCACAGGAGATTCTCTCAATTCTTGAGGAAGGTTCGAACAAGCAAAACCATACCCAGCTTTCTTTCGAACCCGAATCGGAGGACGCAGCCAGCTGGGAAATCATCTACTTTTCGCTGCAAACGTGGACGAAGATCGTCAAGCAAGTCCTGGACGACGGTATTCGAAGAAGTACGCGCAAATCTGGACCGCCGTTCAAGCCTGCATGAGTTATCACCACGCATGGGTCCGCCTCGTTGCCTCCCGCTTGATCGGTCTCTTCTTCGGCGACTTCAAAGGCGATCTTAAAGACATTCCGTTGCGCGGCGAGCACGGAGCGGAAATCACGAAGGATGAGATGATTTCCATGGCGAAAGCCTCTTTCGGCCAGCTTAGGATACCGGAGCTCACGGACGAACTAGGCTTGCAAGCTGTTCGTAACCTCGTCTTCCTCGCCCGCTGCTTCTATGCCAGCGGAGCTAAGAAGGGCAATACGAATGAGGCTGAATCCGACGAGGAGAATGATTCTGAGAACTCGGACAACGAAGGGACTAGCGATGAAGACATCAGCGGTAATAATGAGCTGGCGATTCACTGGCTAATCAATAGAGCAGCGGGAGTAGTCCGTTTCGAACGGCCGCAGCAGAGGAACGTCACCGGTAAAATATCCGGACTGCAGCTACTCGCTTCGCTCACGCAGATCATTTCCGCGGAAGACCTTATTCCCGTAGCTTCCAAGATCATAATGCCGCTGTACAATCTCATCGAGTCTGAGAGCGAGCATCTCAAAGGTACAGATAAAACTCTAATTACTAAATCTTTTTCACATTTATACATCCTCGCCTGAGAAATACTAATTTTTGTTTTTCCTTTACAGATTTGAAACCCCTAGCGCAAAATACTGCAGATGCTCAGCACGCGCATGGGGACTACAGCCTATGCTGAAGCTTACGCCTCGGTCAGGAACGACGTGCAGACCAGACGGCGGGAGAGGAAGCACAAGAGGTCCATCCAGCTCGTGTCGGATCCGGAGAGAGCTGCCAGGCGGAAGATGAGGAAGCACGAGAGGAGTAAGGAGTCCAAGAAGGCGAAGCACTCGGCGTTCAGGGAGATGAGGAGGTCCAGACGCTAGTAATATATCTTCGATTGAAAGAAAGGTGGAGCCTAATGTGTGGGAGAATGGCGGAAGAGTGTAATATTATTGTACCACTACGTGGCGTGTACAATATGTATAGAACCAAAAGTTAATTATGTATAATAAACTATTTTGCAATCGCATATAAGTATTATTAAGTTATATTGCAAAGCTATATTGTACAAATGCCTTCTTTTCTAATGATACAAGGTGCTCCCGTTCCATAAAAGAGAAACGCCCTTTTTCTACCGTATTTCCCAGAGTCTTATCTTGCCCTGTTCATTGCCAGCAGCAAACAAGCCGGTCGAATTGCCGCAAAGGCAGCACAAGTCACTTTACCCAAGGGGTAGAACTCGTCGGCCAATTCTTGAAAACCGTGCAGGTTGGGAGGTGAACTGGATAAAAGATAATGTTAGCACCAAGACTTATGTATGTTGAAATAGCAAACGTTTCGTGTAGACCTACCCATCCTCAGCGCATCTCCCTTCGCTTTGCTCGCCATGCACATAATCTGACCGTCCTTCGCAAATTCCAAAACGGTCGTAGAATGACGAGCTGACCCAGCGCCTTCAGCGGCTTCGGATTACCTTCCGCGAAGCTATCCGCATTATTCAACCTGTCGTAAACGTTCACAATACCGCTCTGGCTGCCCACGGCGCACCAACGGTCCCTATCCCCTCCGAGCGATATCTTCGTCAAGCCGACACCACCTTCGTCCGTCCACCGCTGCGAAATCCGCCTCTCGCCCGACTCCCACTCCCAAACCTCACCTCCTTTCCCCGCGACGAAGAGCTTCCCGCCGTCGTGGGTCCAGTTTATATCCGCCACAACGCCTTCAATCTTAACAGCAGATATCCACTGCGCCGCGCCCGCGTCGAGTATGTTAACCGTCCCCTTCGACCCGACGAGCGCGACGAACCGCCCGCACGGCGACAGCTTGAAGTGCTCCATCGACTTCTGCTCCTGCGCGTACCCGTATATCCGCGTGACTTTATCCACGGCTCCGCTCTCGAGGTCCCATATGTGGAAGAACCGCCGCCGGCCGGACGCGAAGACGCGCTTGCCGTCCGGGTGGAATGCGGCGGAACGTATTGGCGTGGATTGCAGATATAATGACGTAGCGGCGGGTTGCTCTTGCCGTCGATGTGGTATAGCCGGAGAACGTGGTCGAAGCCTCCGGATAGCAAAAGGGATGCGTCAGGTGGAAGGAGGCACTGGATACCCGATTTCGACGGCGCTTGGTGGTTCGCGTCCCGGAGGCGGAAGATGTCGAGGTTTTCGGGCTTGAGCTTGCCGGCGCGGTTCTTCTGGGTATAGCGCTGGTTGGATTGTAGGAGCGAGGAGAGGGATTCGGTCTGTTGGACTTCGTCGAGCTCCATGTCGTCGTGACTTGACTCCGAGGACTCGGAGGAAACAGAAGAACGTCTAATTCGCTTCTTCGGCTTTTCTTTAGTCGTTGAGGATGGAGGAAGCGCCCAGTCGGGTATCGGGTTCAATCTCTCATATTGTCTCCGTAGTCTTCTCGTGTATTCCTTGCCGCTTATAACGTCGTCCAACGGAGTATCCCTGAGCTTACGGAGGAGCGGTTTACCCATCAGCGATATCTTTAAGCGCTCGTCGTCGCTGTCTTCCCATGCAGGTTCGCCCCGTCCGCCATCTGCCTCGACATCGCCATCCTTTTTCGAGTTTCCGTCGTATCTATCGGCCCTGGTGCTTGCGCAGGTCCCGAATCGACAAAGAAAAGCTATTTTATTATAAAAGTTTAACGCCTCTGTTAGCTATAGCGACAATTTGAAAAGCAAATTGCTGAGAATGGGTCCTAACGTCATTGTCTTCCATAGCCTCGAGGTCCAACTCATTCCTCTTCTGCAGCGCACCGCCAGTTGAGTCGCCAAAAGCATCCCCCGCATCTTCGTCATTTACACCGTACAGATCTTCATCTATATCCTCGTTGAGTGCTTCATTGAACCCTGCCAGGTCACCAAAAATGAGCTTCTCAAGCTCCAATTCCTTCGCATCCTTCGGTTTGCCGGCGTTAGCCTTCAGTTGTTCTTAACCGGTCCTTCATGTTCGCTTCCTTGATCTGATCTAAGCCGCTTATCTCAGGCTTGGAAGCTTCGGCGGCCTTCTTCTTGGAGCTTTTCGGACGAGATCTAGCCATTGTGAGAGGTGTTTCCTTGTGCTGAGGATCGTGGAAGGATGGGAGTCTGCTCTCGAGAATCTGTTGAAGATTGGGAAGTTTTTTAACCGGTGACAATTTTTCGCCCAAGGTCGATTTTTGCGCTGATAAGATAAAACGATAAGATAAGAGATTGATAAAGATCTAACAGCACGTATCAAACGTGCTGTGTATGCTGAATAGTACGCTGTTGTGCGTATACAGGTCGCGCGCTCAGAGAAAAATGAGACGCGTTAAGTGGTCGAAGTAGCTTGTGTGGTGAAAAATTCAGCTCCAATTAAAAAGTAACATAGGGAACCACAAGGTCGACAAAACAACAAAAAAAAGCAACAAAAACAAACAATACTCTTCCCGAGTATCGTGAACATTGTTCATAACGGATTATGTCTTTTACCTTACGAACTGCTACCTACTGTACTGCCTGTTGTTCTCAAAAGTCTATCTAAAATATCCATTGTCAAGTAGCAAACTCGGAAAGATCTCGCAAGCATGTCGACACCCCGCAGGTCTGCTCGGCAGCAGGCGAACTCTCAAACTACGACCCCGCGCACTACCAGGAGAAGCGCTGCCGCTGCTAGTACCTCGCAGCCGCAAGCAGTCCCGTAGCAGCCTCGTCGCCGTTGTTCTATGAAGCTTCATCGTCGCCCTCCAGAGGAAGTCCGGTGCTGCAGACAGGAGCTCGCACACACCAGCTCCAGATGACATGGATACTAGCTCCCCAGGTGGTAACGACTTGACGCCGAAAGCAAGGAATCAGATGGCAATGGATGGTTAGTTTGAAGCTTCAATAAACCAGGATCTTTCGAAAGGATGTGTCTATTGCTTGGAACCCCTGGCTGACGACTTTTTTTGGTTTCTGGTAGTATCTTCTCCGCTCGCGTACGGTGCTAGTTCTTCGCCCACTAGGACAGCACACGATGCTTCGCGATTCGGAGCAGGTTCTCGTACGCCTCGGTCTGCTTTAGGTACTCTCGTTCTACTCCTTACGGCTTATGTCATAACTCTTTAAATTGAGACTAACTCTCTTATTCTTGAAATTAACAGGGAATAGATTCGACGCCTCGCGGGCCGAGACGTGGAGACATCCACCCCTCCGATGCAATCACGCCAGCTCACAGGAGGCGTCTCTTCGTCGATCCCGTCGGCGTCGCCAGGGAAGGACACGATAGGCCTCGGACGCTACCTTCAGCCAGAACGTTACCTCGGACCCCAGCGCGGGCGACGACGCGAGGCGGCTCATCTGGGGTACAACTGTCAACATCCAGGAAGCCATATCGTCGTTCAGGAACTTCCTGCTGGACTTCAAGAGCAAGTACCGCACGATCGCGGCGGGCGAGCAAGTCAACGCCGGCGAAGGGAAGATCTGACGTACGTTCGGATGCTCAAGCAGATGAAAGACCTTGGTCTCACGAACCTGAACTTGGATATTCAAGACCTGAAATCCTACCCGAGGTCGAAGAAGCTGCACCACCAATTGTACCACTACCCGCAGGAAATTGTCCCCATTATGGACCAGACTGTCAGGGATGTCATGGTTGAAATCATCGCGACGCCCGATGAAGCTGATGCTATCTCGTCCAAAATCTTCAAGGTTCGCCCTTTTAACGGGGAGAAGACCTCCAATCTGCGAGACTTGAATCCGGAGGGTAAGCTGCCCCCTACTTCCATTATTTAGAATTTTAGCAATTGTTCAAGTTAATACTGACTCCCCGCAGATATGGACAAGCTCGTTCGAGTTAAAGGGATGGTAATCCGTACCACTCCCGTTATTCCCGACATGAAAGTCGCATTCTTCAAATGCCAGGTCTGCATGCACACCGTCACCGTAGAATCGACCGCGGGAAGATTGCGGAGCCGACCCTGCCCTCGCGAGGTCTGTAAATCCGTCAATTCCATGCAGATCGTGCACAACAGATCGGAATTCGCCGACAAGCAAATCATCAAGCTCCAGGAAACGCCGGACAGTATACCAGATGGTCAAACGCCGCATTCCATTTCATGCTCGTCTACGACGAGCTCGTTGACGTTTGCAAGGCCGGTGACCGCATCGATGTCACGGGTATTTTTCGCAGTGTGCCCGTAAGGATTAACCCTAGGCAGAGGACAATCAAAAATCTATTCAAGACCTTTGTGGACGGCTTCACATCCAGAAAGTTGACAAGAGAGGATGGGCCTGGATATTTCAACCTTGAGGGCGATGTAGCAGATCAAGTGGCACAGGATGTCGAAGAAGTCAGAAAGCTTTCTGAGGAAGAAGTGAATATAAATTAAGGAAATATCTCGACGGTACGATGATACGAAGTGCTCTCCCGCTCCCTCGCACCGAGTATCTTTGAGATGGACGATGTCAAGAAAGGCGTTTTATTGCAGCTGTTCGGTGGCACGAACAAAAATTCGAAAGGGTGGAGCCCCGTACCGTGGTGACATCAACATCTCCTCTGCGGTGACCGTTACTTCGAATCCCAGCTGCTCTCGTACGTCCACAAGATCGCTCCGAGAGGTATTTACACCAGCGGCAAGGAAGTTCCGCCGTTGGTCTTACCGCATACGTTACCAGAGATCCCGAATCCAAGCAGCTGGTCCTCGAATCCGGTGCCCTCGTCCTTTCCGACGGCGTATCTGCTGCATCGACGAGTTCGACAAGATGTCCGAATCCACGCGCTCCGTGCTGCACGAATCATGGAACAGCAGACCGTCTCCATTGCTAAAGCGGTATCATCACGACGCTCAACGCCAGGACCTCGATCCTTGCTTCAGCGAACCCGATCGGTAGTAAGTACAATCCTAACCTACCGGTTCCGCAGAACATCGACCTGCCGCCGACGCTGCTTAGTAGATTCGACCTTGTTTATCTTATGCTCGACAAAGTCGACGAGAAGGCCGACAGAATGCTTGCTAGGCATCTTGTGGGTATGTACCTTGAAGATAGACCCGAGCACGCCGCTGGAACGAGGGAGATATTAGTGAGTAAACCTTTCCATTTCTTTATTTAATTAAATCACCCCAAACTAAACTTTATATTATGCTTCAGCCCATCGAAACCTAACCTCTCTCCTACGCCCGCCAGTACTGCCACCCCGTGATCTCCGAAGGCGCCGCCGAGGAGCTCGTAAAATCGTACGTCGAGCTCCGCAAGCTCGGCGAGGACGTCCGCGCCGCCGAGCGCCGCATCACCGCGACGACCCGTCAGCTCGAGTCCATGATCCGCCTGTCGGAAGCGCACGCCAAAATGCGCCTGGCCGAGGAAGTCAGGATCGACGACGTCAAGGAGGCCGTCCGCCTTATCCGTTCCGCCATCAAAGAATCCGCGACGGATCCGGTTACCGGCCGCACGATATGGACTTGCTCGTGGCATCGGTGTTAGCGAACGCAGGAGGAAGGGAGATCTGAAGGCTGCTATTATCGGTTTGCTGACGAGATGACTAGGAACGGCGGCGCGTGAGGTTTTCTGAGGTACAAAGGAGGCTGCAGGAGCAGAGCACCGTGCAGCCGGAGGCGGAGAGTTCACTGAGGCGCTTAGGAGCTTAGAACAGGAAGGACAGGTCACCGTCAGCGGCGACGGCATAAGAGACCATCAGAAGGGTTACTGGTCATTAAACTCTATTAGGATTTGGTAATTAAGATCTTTCGTATTGGAAAGATTCTCTTGTTTATAACTTATTAGGTCTGAAACGTATATGCAATACAGAAGGCAGCATAAAGCTCTACAGAGATCGATTTCAGAAGTAATTGAAGTATCTGAGGATAAATATTCCCGCGAATGGAAAGTAGATATGTTCATTCGCACCGGCTGTGATGCAGTGCATGAGTAGGATATGCTCCTGGGAAATATCTCCCCTGTCTACCACATCCTTCCCAAAAACAAAATGATATAGCTAGTAGTATACACGATCTTGGAGAGCCTATCTTCTCCAACAGATCTTAAAAGTAGCCGCTTTAAGAAAATATTTAAACTAAGAAAAAATCTCTTTATTCGAGACTAAAATCGTTACACCTCGAACGCCTTCTTGAACGCCTCCGCCTCCCTCGTCTCGTCGTCAACGCTCTGCGAGCAGTCTTCCACGACAGCCTGTCCAGTAAATCCAGCACACCCGCGAGTACTTTTCTCCCAAACTGCATGTCGAACCTGACCTTCTCGTTCAGCGGCATGAACAGCGCTTTGCGACCCTTCTCCGTCAGCACCGATATCCAAACGCGAAAGTAGTCTTGCTCCTCCGTATCCGCCGCCTCACGTTCCTCCACGCCCTCCACGGCTGCTTCTTCATCCGCCGCTTTTCTAAATGCTTCCTCCACGTCACGATAGCGTCTTTCCGACGGTACGACCTGCCAGTGCGTGTGCACACCAGCCTTACGCGCAATCTCGAACGTAACGGTCCCGCAGCCTTTTAGCCAGTACATCGTCTCCAGCGCCTTCTTGTACTTTTCATTTCGTTGAGCGTATCCCTTTTACTTCGGGTCTTCGATCGCGTTTAGGTAGGGGAATGCGCGAAGGGTATTATTAGTATGTGACCGGAGAATTTATTCATACCGGCACCGTTGGATGATGTCGTGGTCAGCGACCCTTCGCGGTAGTTAGGTACGCCTCCAGCCGATCGACGTGATGAGGTGCTTCGCCAGGTTCGGGTTTGATAGCAGAAGAAGCAGGAATCCGGTCCCGGAGGCGGCCGTGGCCCGCCGCGGTCGTGACGGTCGTGCCTGCCCCGTTTTCCGCCGCGACCGCCCCATGACCGCCGTCGTGCGAGTGCGACCCCCCCAGAAGAAATTCGACGCGGCCAGCGACTCTCGTGCTGCCGCTTCCTCCCGGAGCTAGCGTACGGGCACGGCGTTACATCCGGCGTAGCGTCGTATTCGCGTCTCCAGATTCAGATTAAAAGCGTACAGCGCCTTCGCCTTCGCCGTATTCCCGTAATCCGCCAGTGCGATGAACCTCGTAACGTAGCCTGCGAACCAAGCGGATCCTTCTCTTTCACATCATTCCTGTACGGTTCCCTCTCGTAAAAAACAGTTCCGCTACCTTCGTCGCCGTCCCCTCTTCGTAGCGCAGACGAAGTGGTACCGCGGACGTAAACCCTCGACTAACTTCGAGATCGCTTTAACTCCGCCTTCGCCCTCCAAACTGGCGCCCTTAGTCGACCCGTTTACGACGCCTTCGGGCCATTCGTACGTTAATAAAACGTCAGCGTTATTGGCTCCTTTGAGTACGCTGGCATCTTGCTCCGAGTACCACGGTAAATACTGCTCTTTACTCTGCGAGCCGATATTCGCATCCAACCGCCCTCCAAGGCACACGATCTTCGCGCCGTCGGATGTCGTCAGCGTCGCGCGCTTACCGAGAAAAAATAGATTCTCGCAGACTTCTCCAGCGGACGCGTCGACGCGCTCCTGCACGGCTTTAGGTAGACCCGCGCGACCCAGGGAGAAATAAACTGGTAGAGGTACAGTGATCTCGCCGCGCAGTAACCGCTGGATATCCTCGTCGGCTTTTTCGTCGCCGTCGTCGGAAGGGGAGGGTTCGGAGAAGAGGTCGCCGGCGATTATACCGAAGGAGAAGTTGTTCTTTTTGTGCAATGTTTCGAGCTTCGAGAGGACTTCGACGAATTTGCCGTACGGGTTACCGACGACGACTCTGTTCGCGCCAAAAACAAAAAGCCAAATATGTTAGTTATTTATTTCCTCAACACAATGATGAAAAGAAACTCCAAGCTAAACAAAAGATCGTAGGGAAAGCATCGGTGCACGAACACTTTTAATGGCGCCATTGTCGCGGGGTGGAAGGATCGTGAAAATTCACTTTTTTTTTTATTTTTTTTTTTTTCTAAAAGTGGTTTGTGGTTTTTAGAGATCTTCGACTCTCGAGTGACATCAAAGAGATCGAAAGGCTTTTTTCTAGTAGGTTTCTAGGCAAGTTGGATGGCGCCTCTGCACGCTATTATCAAGCTTGGCATTACGACACGCACTAGCTCGGTTTCAACGAGAAGGAGGAGCTACTTAGCTTCGTTGCTAAGCATATGGATGTGTATTTAAGACTTGTATGGACAAAATTAAAAACTGGATATAAGAACTCCCAGCAAGTAGTACTTGAGTAGTTATGACTTATTGTCCAGAAAATCTCTCAAGGTTGTATAAGAAATGAATTTGAATGTCAAATCTTGTTTTTGGTGGCTGCTTCCTATTACTTTGAGCTAGTACTTACCAACCGTCGAAAATTCCATGCAATGATCATGAACACTTCTCGAGCTCAATTTATCACCAACAACCCTAGCAGTCAAAAGGTTCCTCTCTAGGTCAGATACTCTCAGCTTTTTATATCTCCGCAGTTCTCAAGTTCGATTCTCTACGCATTCAAGTTTTTTTTTTTTTTTTGTTTTGGAGCCGGATCCCATTGTTATTACTCCCCAAAGAAAATATACAGGATGGTCACTTTACATCACCTCAATGTTCATGCTCATAACACCCAAGACATTATCCGCGAGGGGAGACATTGTTGATTGGCGGAGAGGTTTTGCAAACTATGGCTCCAGTCAGACACAGTTGCCAACGCATTCGTCGCGCTCCTGAAACGCATGCGCGACCTAACGCCCCCGCGATAAATATAAAATGAAACGGACGACGATAAGAGAAGACTTTTACTAGAGCGTACCCTCAACCCATATAGTATTCATATATTCCTTTGGCGGCACCATACCTTTTGGAGCAAACGCAGAAATATCCAGCGCAAATAAGGAATTAGACCTTCCCCTTGAAAAGGCAAAGATTTTAGACGTAGAAGAAATCGACAGCGACGTGGAGGTATTTCATACGCGGGGAGGCGGGCTTTTTTCGTCGAAGAGAGGATTTCGGCGGAAGATAACTTTTATTTGCGAAACAGAAGAGAAGTTTCCTTTGGTGCAGCTTCCTCCTTCTTTCTTTGCTTTCTTCTTTTTCATTTTCAATTGCTAAATGCAATTGGCGAGTAGGCGCACGAGGTATGTCTTCAAACCAAAAACCCAGAAATGGCAATAATTTCCATCCCAAAGATTCAAACGAAAACCCGGATCTCTGGAAATGCTAAAATCTTTGCTGTTCGCCCTGTGACCGTCACTTACGCCAACACTTCCGAGAATGTCGCCAACAAGTTCGTCGGTGCCGGATCCAAGCGCAAGGATCTTTCCAAGTCCGCAAAATTTCGGTTATACGTTGGATAAAATCGAATTTCAGTTTACTTCCTAAGGTAAGTTGGTATTGATGAATTACGAGTAGTTCCTTCCTTCGTTCCTTTCTTTCTTTCTTCTTTTTTTTTTTTTTTTTTTTTTTTACTTGCTAATAAAATATAAAACATGTCTTTGTTTTCGCCCAGATGACCTCGAAAAGATGTTCCCGGTCAAAGGTTGAAAAAGTAAATTATTATATTTTCCAGGACATCACTGAACAAAACCGGGGCCTTATTTTCCCGCTGCGGCCAGTCGCCATTGTCACAAAGCAAAGAAGATATACCCAAGGACTCGGACACAGTTGTTGGATGAATGCGTAGAAAATCCGTCGCAAACTTCTTTGCATACCAGAAGGTAAAACTCTTTGGATGAATCAAGGTGTCTCTAGGGGTCAGAATCCTGATTTTGACACTTTGCAAACGAAAGAGTATTTACCAGATCTAATGTGTGCAGAAGATAGTAAGAAAAGTGAAGATTCTTCTTTAGAGCTACGACATCAGATGAATCCCCCAACATAAACGAAGGTTAAGATTACATCTCTTACGCAGATACGTTTTCGTCCGTGTATATCATATGAAACGTACTCAAGTATTTGCATTCTCTTAAGAACCGATCGATATGGACCAAGTAGTCTGGGAGACCCTCATAAGTACGACTGGGAGTATTTTAAAGGTAGAATTAAGGCATTGTAAATACTTAAAGCACTTACCACTAAGTATCCACCTATTTGCTTCAAATTTATTAATCACGGTCATCGACAGATCGATCTTAATTAGATATATACATTCAAAATGAACTTGTCTTACTCAAAAAAAAAACATGGACTTGAATTCATGAATCACCCTCAATGAATATTTATATACACACACTAAACATTATACAATTTTACTAACTACAACAAATTCCCGACGTTTAAAAAAAAACAATACATGTAGCAAAAAGAAAAAGGATACGAGAGAATAATATAACAGCAAACTACATAATTTGTTCACACCCCTTCCAGCTCATCCTCTCCGCTTTTACTGCAAAGAATTGCAATAAAGTATTGCGTCTGCGGTACGACCTTCAAGTAAATCGTCTTACATCCGCCGTTGTTATTTTACCACCATACCCATTACCGTACCCACTACATACCTACTACCGTACCCACTACCGTACCCACTACCGTGCGACGAAGACCCGCCCTTCAAGTAAACAACTCCCTCGGTTCTTCGTCTTCCCGTTATAATCGCACTGCTGGAACGTATCCGTATTACCCAAATGGCACTTCAACCACACGCTATACGGCGGCGGGCCGTACCCGTTCGATTTCCCGTAGATTTTATACTTCGAGCACTGCACGGCCGCATAGTCGCGGCCCGTAATCGACAACGGCTGGACAATCACCCTTGATATCCGGGGAACTGGTGCGGGTTTGCTTTAGAGATTTGCTGGAGGAGGTAGGATGGGTTGTTGTGTGGAGGAAGTTGGAGTGTAGACCTTGAGGCGGCCGGCGGAGTCTAATTGCCAGGTTGTCACAGTGTGGCCGGAATCGTTGAGGTTGTCGGCGACGGGACCGCCGACGTCGTCAATGAAGTGCGTCGTGGGCGTGCCGCCGTTGGTGTCGGAGATTTGCAGCTGGAAGGGCAGATGGGACGTCGGTGCCGAAGTTGCCGCGGGCATGGCGGATACCAGCGTTGCGGCGCCGGCGGCGAGGGCGGTGAGGAGGGAGGAAGAGACCATTATGATAATTAAGAATGAGAAGTATTTGTGTTTAAGAAACGAAGGTGTTACGTGTTATGAATCGAAGGTTTTCAACTTCTTAAAAGAAGGTTGGTATATTTATATTAACTAAATATATGCTCGAGATGGATAGTTTGAAAAAATGCAACAGGACCGAGAGATATTCACTGTGTATTTATACAACCAAACCCACCACGTCGAACAGACGAGCGGGCTCTCTATATGCACCATGCATGTGTCTTTTGTCTCACGAAAAAGAATGGAATGAAAATCTCTCTTCCCTTCGTCATCGTGTAATTTTTTTTCAAAAATAGCAGGAGCACTAGCGAACTCAGCGTCATACGATGCTACCCTAGCCGGTCGTGGCACAACCAGCAGACATCGCTCCTTGCTCGATCTCAGCAGCTACTACCCTCTACAAAGAAGAAAGAAAATAGTATACGAAAGGTCAAAAAAGCACGTTAGTGAGTAATCAGCGTAACATTTTCTTATCTCATGAAAAAAAAAAAAAAAAACACAATCGCTTCGAACGTCAAAAGCTGTCATGCGGCCAATCAGAGAATCGAAGAAAATCCAACATTGTTATTTGTTTGGTTTGGTAGGGCTGAGAGGGTAAGGTAGCAGTGGGACGAATTCGCCCGGTTCTGGTCAGATTTTGGGCTACTTTGAGGCTTGGGGCTGAGCAGCGAAAGCTTTGAAAGCAATTGATTCCACCCAATGTAACGCTGTCGCTATTACGAAATGGGACCACCGACATTCTAGCGAGGTTCTTTCTATATGTAGAGCCGGAACATTGGCCCTAGACCAGCAGTAGTATTTCGCTAAAAATAGTACTAGTACTACTAATTCGCATGGCCGGCAAGGATCTGGGGGGGGGGGGGGGGGGGGAAGGGGGGAAGGGAGAATGCAAGGAAGAGAGCTCTCGGTCAGTAACTGCCGACGGCAACCGTGGATGGTGGTGATCATGAACAGTGAGTGTGCAGGCGTGTTAAACGGAGGATAAAGTAAATAGGCATATTTTCGCTCGTATTCGATCAATTGACATTTAAACAGTTTGAGCTCATATAGGAAGGGTTATATATATGTATGATGCATATACACAGATATCCGCGGAATTCATCAGGTGGAAAATCCTTTCGTTGCTAATTATAAAATGAAAAGCTTGCAATCAGTGTTGATCTTTTAATTTTGATCCAGGACATCGCCAAGGATCAAAGAATTCGAGTTTGGCCATTGTTACGCCTAAACGCTTTAGTCACTGTATAACTGTACAAATCGATCGTTGCATGACGCTCAAAACACTTAACCTTTTCGTCGCAAGAGCTTTCTTTTGACAACTGTTTGGAAAGTTAAACTTGGAAAATATCCATCGTGAAAGTCCAGCGCGATATTGAGTTATTAAAAAAGCTTCGTTCACCGGGAGCCGGCTTTCCGACTGGCATAAACCCGTCAAAACTTCCCGCTCAGTTTAATTCTGAGGAAGCATATCTTTCAACTTAACCTGATCTCTATTTCCTACGGTCTGGCAGACACAAGCCAGACGATTCTTTTCCTCAAGCATGACGTCAAATCCTTTCAATGCCTCCGAGATCCTCCTAGAGGTCTTTAAATGGCTTCCAACAGAAAGCGCCTGCTAGGCGTAATGCTGCATGCAGGCAGTTCAACAGCATTTTAAGGATCCCTTGAGGTTGTTCTCGAGCACATCAGGTTCAGAGAGATCGGTTGTGTGTCTATGGAGGTGCCCTTATCTTTTCTTTGAGGCTTCTAGAACCAGATATCACCCAAGGCACGTACGCTCATTTGCATCTCCTTCCACGCGCTATGAAGGTGATGGCAGCTGGTCGGTATTTCTTGAGTCTCTCAGTGGCAACTCACGCCAGTGGAGAGAATGGGAAGCGGTTGGTTTTTATAGCGACACGTCGCTCTGCTATTATAACCAAGCAGAATCAAACACCTATCTGCTATGGTCATCCGATATACGTAGTCGGAAGAAATCGGGCTGCACCAAATACTAGTAAATCGCTGAAAACAATTACAGGCTTGTCCGAGCGCTCTCCAATCAATGTCCAAGCATGCGATTACGGCAGGGTTTTGAAGAGCTTGTCGATGATTCGACCAAGCCATCTGCCTTCGATTCGAGCGACAGCCACCGCCGACTGAAACCGAACATCGGCGCTTTGAACGTGAATTTATGTCCATTGGATAATGACAAACGTTGCAGACTAATACACCGCCCTGATTTCCTTTAATAACGTGCGGAATCCCCATCCAAAGGGCAGCGCCCAACGGGAGCTACGTAGAGCGATTATATCTGCTTTCGGCGTATGGGATTGGCGGGGCTCGCAATGAGTTTTCAAGAATACATGATCGCAAGACTTGGGCATTCTCGATATGCAGCTCCTAGACTCAAGGACGCCTGTGACCCTTACTACGGAATGTATGGCACGGCCTCCCAGCCGCTACTATACCTCATCAAAACGACGAGGAATTAGCAATACTGTTATGATAATGTTTAGCCCTCCAGGGACCATGCGGTTCTTCTTTCCAGATCGTGTATTCGTCGATGGTTTCCGAACGTATGGTAAAGAAGGGCCATGTACGGAAGTGAGGCGATTCGGGATGCTCAGCGGATAAAAGACTTGGCCTGCGGTAGTCATCGATTGCTCCAAGTAGACCGACAACCCGTAGAGAATGTAACACGGGGATTTAAGGATATAGAATCTTCTTTTGGCAAATTCAGATAGGGCCTGAGACCGTACCGGAGCACATGCGGTGCTGGGACGATATTGAAACTTTCTATCCTCCTCAGATATATTCCGACCGGGACCGTCTACCCTTAGAGAGCCCGCGGGCCATCGTCAAAACCGGCAGCCGTGCCATATACGGACAGAGATGGAAAGAGACCCCAGAATTTCCCGTGCTGCTGTCATGCCGACGATCCAAACGCGAGGACGATGACTGGGCCTGGGGATGCTGCGTCGACTGGGATCGTTGTATGTGGGAGATTGGAGGCTAGAGCAGTATGCGAATTATCACCGACCTGGCGAGGAAACCGAAGAGCTGGACAGGAAGAGAGGAAACAGAACAGGCCACTATCAATAGAAGAAAAGTCTATTCGACTTGACTCTTCCATAACTTAGCAACTTCCTAGGCCCTTTCAGTTAAGGTATTGCCGTTTGACACAAACCACGGCTGTCGACGATTGAAGCTTTCTCCTAGTTTTACTCGATACTTGTATGCTGGAAATACCGAGATTTTCCCTATAAATTGGCCGGGGGAAAAAACCATGTTCAGCATCAACCCCTCATATTTGGAAAGTATTCCATATCGCAATAGGACAAAGGTAGAGCAGCGGGACTTCTTTCCTTTGAAACATCGAAGTAATGATGAACGTAGTGATCACTGAGAACCAGCCTCTCTTCTTCTCAAACTCCGCTGAAAACATTTTCCTCTCATGAGCGACTATCAGGTAGACCAAGAGCAGCTACATGTATAAACCTTTACCGAATTTCTATACCCACTATAAGCTAATTCTTAAATAACATAGCGCTTCTCTTTAGATCATAGCGCTTGCGTTACAGCACTAAGCACGGCACTTCATTTTTTTACACTCACGAACTTACAAAGCGAGTATGTATCTAAGTAATACCTCTGTAAATATCTAGCTACATCATGTGATACTTTTCATACGCCCTAGGTACGTTCGAATCCGCTCGAATGTCTCTTTTTACAAGAGGCGGGTCTTCTTTTCCCTCTTTTTCCTCTTTGTCTCCCTTCTCCTTCTTTTCCTTCTCCTTCTCCTTTTCTCCCTTGACCCCTTGACCCCCTTTACCTCCTTTGCCTCCTTTGCTTCCTTTGCTTCCTTTGCTTCTTTGCTTCCTTTCCTTTGCTTCCTTTGCTTTCGTTGCCTCAACCGTCACAAAAGATAAAAGAGGCATACAGAAGTAAGATGAACGATAGGCCATATATATATATAATAAGACAGGCTCCCATATTCCCTCAAAAGGCACTTAAATCATTTAAACTCTGCTACATATACGCAGATACCCCACTAATCTATATTTGCGTTTATTTCAGGTCGTTACCACCCGTTTCGATGCTCAAGGTCTCGTGCCGCTTGCATTTTCTTTTTCTCTCTCCTCTTCCTACAACGTCGTGGGTTTCCAAACAGAGTCATCGCAGTACCAAAACCTGAAAAAAAACAACGGGAACATCAACATTTCTCCAACCGAGAGCTTGTCCCGTACCAGAACGGGTGACCATCAAGCCCGCGCCGAAGGTTCTCGTTCGGTCCCTAATCAATCAACTTCAACTTCCAGTTCTCCTCGCACTCGTGTGAGCGAGTATATTGAAAATCTAGGATACCCATCTTCTCTACGTCTCTCAGTAATAACCGGTATACCTTATCGACGCCGCCGCGGCGTAGGGCAGTTCACCTCGTCTTTTTAAGTTTAAAAATATTCGCAGCAATAGCACGCTTCTCGTTACCAGTACAGGTATAGCAAGTACAGCTCAGCTACCAATACTGCTTAATCAAGGTTTGCATCGGACGTACAAGCTATTCCGCGACATTACCAGAACCACGAAGAAAGAAACACCAAGGTTTTGAGACTCCAGCAAGGTATTTTTGCGCCCTGCATCCTCAAGTCGGAAATCAAGACCTGCAGAACCAGCGAGGAGAAGGCAAGCTCTTCAGCGTCAATTTGCTCGATCAGACCGGTGAGATAAAGGCGATCGGCTTCAACGACCCAGTGCGATCAGCTGTACGACGTTTTCCAGGAAGGCATGCTCTTTTTCTCTACAAGTTACAGACCGGTATTATCCGGATCACGTTCTAGGAACAACCTTTTCGTACTACCTGATAGTGTCACTAACTCGATGATTGTAGTAGAATAGGATGGATGGCTTGAAGGGAAGAAGGCTCTCCTAAAGAGAAGAGAGGACAAAGCGAAGCAGCTAGATGTCGTCATTCATAGCTCCCAGTAGTCAGCCGAACACGGGGGCATAGTCACTCGCGCCTCTGGTGCCGTCGATGCCATCGGACCTGATCGGAGGGGGGAGTGAAGATGTTGGCGTGGTCATTCAAGTCGTTCAAACGCAAGCCGAGGGCTCCGACGGCGCAGAGGAAATGGAATGGGGTGAAGAAGGCGTGGTGATGATTTTGACTTTGACGAGGAAGAGGAGGATGATGATGATGACTATGACGAAGAAGACGGCAAAGACGATTGAGCGACGGGTACGATTGGATGGCTGATTGGGGCAGGTTCAAACAAGTCTTTCTTTGATTTTTTTTGGATTACAAAAGGGAATTTTTGTACTCGTTTGGATTTTTTTGACGCTAAATAATCTCACAATCGATTGAGATAGCGTTTTGTAGCCCAGTTTACTTATGCTTGATTCTACTTTAATTTCCTCTCTTTCAGATAACAAGTTGTTGTGATTGAAGATTTTATCAATTTTCTCACTGAGTCCTCTGTCGTGATACTTCTTTTCTCTAGCCTTCAATACGCATGTCCAGTTGCACAAACGCAGATATCTTCTAAATGGGATGGAAAGATCTCGTAAAAGCCTTTCTCTTCGAAGAATATCTACCGTGATTTATACGATATAGTGGATCTATATGCTGTACATATATCGTAACAGCAGCAACATCATCTCAGCTTACGTATACATCATCTTTACTCTTCACTGATAGCATAAGCATGTCATTCCCAGTATACTATATTCTTAAATCAGCGGCAAGACGTCATGAATGATAGCCTACCCAGCAATACCGTTGCACGGTTCTCGCCACGTAAATCTCTATTAGCTTTGCACTCTATGAAATTTGAAAAGTTCTATTATCTAGCCATACGACTTTAATTAGCTCACCTTCGGTGTCGTTTTGATTCTCAGGATATCATCAGAGCCTTCTTCCACATATAAACCGGCACGCATTCTATTTGTTATATGTACTTGTATAGATTCATTTCGCCTTAGCGGGGTCCTCGAGGATATAGAACTTTATGCAGGTGTAGTATCTTTATGCTACCGAAAAAAAGAGGGCAATAAAGAATTATTTTCCCCCGGATAGCTTTTTTTTTTTCGTCCCGGTGATGTTCGGCGCTCATTACAGGTTCGAGTACTTAAGTGTAATGAAAGATGCTTCCCGTCAACTCTTTTGTTTAGATACATGAATCGATCATTGACCTTCTTTTTCCTTCTGTGACATGCGTGAATCTTATAGGTAAGTGTCAAAAATCGAGAGGGAGAGAAAAAAAACATATATGTGCCCATGCAAAAATATTGAAAATAGCCGTAATAACAAAAATAAAGCGTTAAGAAAAACAGAGAAGTATAAAGAGAAAATTTAGAGGAAAAGATCTCCATCGGCGGGCCGCGAAGCCAGGGAAAAGAGAACTGATGCGAATAACTATATCTATATCTCTCCGTTCCAAGAACAAAATCTATTTTTGTAATGCGACGACACCGCTATATCCGAGGGGCCCTTGCGAATGGATATTGAGGAGTTGAACGCTTGAAAACTTAATTCAAGGAATATTGTTTGATTTGTTCGGCCTACCACGGATAGGTTAGGTAGTTTGTTAGTGAGATGTCCAATGATACAACAGGAAGAGCAAAAAAAGTATGCTTACCAGCTTCACAGCTTCCAAGGCATAGTTCAAAGGTGTGGCCGACATCACTTGATAACGGACCCTAAGCGGAAGAAGAGTAAGTAACAGGTCACAAAAATGAGTGAAACGATATTACTCGGGAGTGTACGAAAGCCTACCTTTGCTGATCCTGATAAGTATCCATCTTCGCCCTCACCTTAAAGTTGAAGGTCTGGGTGTTGGCCTTGTTGAAGCACTCTCATAAGCTTTATCATCCGTTTCCTATTAGTTTTGCAACGATGTAAGTCAGTAAATGAATCCATAGCATGTAACAATCAATTTATACGTAAAGGAACGGAAAATGGGGAGTAAGTACTTGAAGTTCCTTGAGCTCATCGGCACTTTTTGCCCATGATGAGCCTACCAACATCATCGAAGACACTGAACCAGCATTGATCGGTGGCGTCATTGACCGAGATAGTCATGCTAAAGAGTCGGAATGGTTAGTTATCATAAAAGAGAAAAAAGAAAGAAAAGAAAGACAAGGAGGGAAGAAGGGAATTAGCGGTGATTGTGTTTCCATGTATACTGACATATAACGATATTCCGGTCTCTCATGCTCGATCGAGCACTTCTCACAATGCCAGCCAGTACCCGTCTCGGTGACCTTCTTGTTGCATTCCGGACTTCGGCAAGATGGGTAGCTTATGCTTTCCTGCTTAATGTAGACAATCGTAGCACGGACAGAAAAGTAATCGGTCTTTTCGGTCATACCCAGGCCCTCGTCCTTAGCCTGCCTTATAGTTTTGAACACATCGGTCCTTCCAGCTGCAGCTCCCATGGAGCCTCCATCCCTTGATGCGTGACGTAATGGCCGCCGCGACCTTCAGCTTCGTACCAGCCCTTGAGACGGTGAGCCTCGTCGATATCCGGATCGATCGACATGGTGCTCGTGCCGACGGCGCTGAGGGAGCGGCCGCCAAAGTCCGAAACTTTCACGCCTTTGAACGCTAGCACCGACTCTACCGGTGTTTCGAGCTTTGGGCTTGCTTGCCCCAGAGCGTCAGTCGGACCTGATAGCCGTATTGTCCACCAAGGTGAGCTCACGCTTGGAGAAAGGCTTATTGGTGGTTTTAGACATAATCTCCGCATGTTCTCCAACTTCCTGTAGGACACCGAGGACGTCGATGAGAGCGTTGGGTTCAGTGCTTTGTAGGTCCTGCAAAGTCACGATATTGAACTTGGGTTTGGGGATAGCATCGGTATCCTCACACTATTTTGCCACATGGGAATTCGCGAATTAGAACCGGAGGGCAGCTTGGCATGTAATATGAATACTTCATCACTTACGACTTCAACCTCACTATCCCTCTCGAAGGTCAACTCGTAATCGTTATCCAAGTTCGAGAACTGCTTCTTGGCCATGTTGACCCGACATTTCGAAATGTAGTACACGGAGCCTTCCTGGAAAACGTCGTACAGTTGATCGCACTGGTCGTTGAAACCGGTCGCCTTTATCTCACCGGTCTGATCGAGCAAATTGACGCTGAATAGCTTGCCCTCTCCTCGTTGGTTCTGCCAGGTTTTGATTTCCGACTTGAGGGTGCAGCGGGCTTTGATGGTCCACTTGTTCTGGTACGGCGACAAGCTCTCGATTGGGGAAATCACGACGTTGCTCTTGTTCCCGCTGACGCCACCGCGACCTTGTCCAGAACTATAAACGAGTAGAATATATGAATCAATAAAAATGGACAGATAGCAAATGTGAGTAATTGAATTAGAAGGGATCGCCTACGGCCTCTGAGCCTGCCTTGGGGGCTGCTGCGCTCCGCCACCCTGCGCTTGTTTATTCCCGTAGAAGTTGCTCGCGGAAGCTGCGTTGTTCTGCTGTGGGCCTGGTTCTGCAGTGCGGCGGGTGCGTCGCCTGGGTTCGGTAACTGCTGAGGATCTCCGATCTTTTCCTGTACTCCCAGCTCTTCCATCACCTCGAGGTTCAGGACGATGAGGATCCTTCATGATAGTAGAATATTAGCTTGCTGAATATATGGCCAAGAGGGGAAGGGGAAGGAAGAGAACTGTGCTCCTGACTTTTTATCCTTGACTTGGTTCGTGATGTACTCCGTCAGCTTCACGAAGCAACCCTTTTGTAGCGCATTCGAGGCGGCGATGTGATTATGCTCTGTAAAATCGCACAAGAAAAACGTATATTTAGCGGACAAGTACAGTTTATTAGGAATATGAAGATGTCATAGCCTCTCGGATCTTTCTATACTCACGGGTGGCAAGCATGCTCTGGACATAATTCTCGGTATCGGAGAACACTATTCTCCACCTCTCCGGAGCTCCAGCCTGCGGGTTTATGAGCTTCTTTTGAAGGACCTGGAATATAGGGTTGGGGAACTGGTCCCTCGCCCGTTGGTCCTCCGCAAAGATGGCACGCAGGCCACCGACGCTGATCATGTCCGCCATGCTCGGGTTCTATTGCTGTTGTTATTTTGTGGTTGTGGTTGTTCGGTACCGGCTCGTTCGACGGTTGTTATTACGCTGAGGTTCTGAAAGCTTCCTTATGTTCAAGATAGACTTAAGAGGCAAAAAAGAAAAGGAAAGATGAGAGTCACAAATAGAGAAAAGACCTTTCGAAGCTATAGGTTCTATGGTCTTTAACTTCTTTCGTTGTTTAGGGATTGAAAATAATTAGGTCTTCAGTGCTTAGAGAGGGGAGGGAGAGAGAATTTCTGTGAGAGCTAAGTAGACAGTTTAATTTAAATTGAATTTTTTTTCTTTTTCTCTTTCTTTTTCTTTTTCTTTGCGGTGGGACGCGACCGAACGCGTTCATTGATTTATCATGATAACAAGGGAAAAAAAAAAAAAAAAAAAAAATTTGGCGGACTGAGCTGATTTTTAATTGAATTTTCGTTTGCTTCCACCCAAATTACATATAACAACGCACCGTTTGGTAACACCTCTCAGGCATGAGGAGACAGTGGTTGGTCACTGAGGAAACAAGCAAGCCTGACGTAGATATTTCTCCAGATGGAAAGAGTCTACGATCCAAATATTCTACTATATATGTCTTTATCCAGTCAATTACTCCGCAGAATATAAGCTTTGTGGTCTAGTCCAAATCTCCTACTATATCCTTGTAGATCCTCGTCGAGCTTTGGAGTTAGTTAGTCCGTTATCAATTGATCAATTTGATCAACTGAGGACCAACTGTTATTGAACTAGAACGCAAAGCTTTGGTATATATCAAAAGAAAGTCCGCTCTGGCCCCCGTACGCCGCCTTTCCACCTGCTCGAACGAACAAAGTGTGGCGTGTTCACGGAGGACGGAGGTTTGCTGGTTGCTTTTAGACCATGCAGTTTTCAATATAAACCATGTCGGTTGGAAAGGAAGGAGGAGCTGCATTTAGTGTCTTCTCCAGAAAATTGCGTGGTCGTTTTTACCCCACGCAGCTAGCGCCCCTCAAGATTTTTGTGCCTCGGCTCAGTTTTAGTTTATAAAAACTCCCCGCAGAACCAGCTTTTAAGATATGGTGTCGTCTCTCGATTTCGCTATTTTTCTTATTTCCTCGAAATTTGATAAAAAGGCTGGTGAAATTACGGTGAAGAGATATTGTAACATTCGATAGGATTTAAAAAATATATTGAAAGTAGGCACTTACCGCAGCTACTCGAACAGTTCAAACCCCATCGTTGCGACAATGGCGCCGAAGCAGTCGATGATCCCAGGGAGGGGCTGGTCCTTGACGTGTTCCTAGTAAATCACTCCTTCTTTCTCCGCGATGTATATACACGACATCCGCGCGAGTATTCCCCTCTAACAGCGATGACGCACTATTTAGGCTCTCATCCGCAAAACCGTTCTCAACCCAACAATCACTCTTCCCTCCTGCTCTTAGCGCGATACACCCAAAAAGGTCGCGAGCTATCGCAGCAGCACACGCTAACCTTGAAAAGGCTCAACCTCGCTGTCATCCTCGGCCTAATCCGGCGCGTAA
The DNA here is from genome assembly GCA_002224055.1 of Pezizomycotina sp. ARF18. Lineage (NCBI taxonomy): Eukaryota > Fungi > Ascomycota > Pezizomycotina sp. ARF18. The sequence continues at coordinate 312,852 of AZLU01000013.1, read as the reverse complement.
GCTCCCTGCTTTCGTGGGGCACAACGAACAACTGGACATCAAACAAAATGATCTGGTGGAAAGAAGTCGCTGTTGTCACTGGCGGGTCGGGAGGAATCGGTTCCCATGTCGTGAAAGGATTAGCGGCGAAGGGTGCGAAGGTTGTCGTCCTGGACGTTATGCCGTTGAGTTTTGAAGCTCGTAAGTTCTTACCTTTAGCAATTTCTTGTACGATGTCCGGTGCATATTTAGAAGAGGGAATTCAGTCTGACTGTCATCGTGAATTAGCAAAAAACGTCCATTATTACAAATGCGACCTCACAAACGTCCAAGAAGTCGCCGCGACCGCTGCGCTCATCAGGGAGCAAGTTGGCCACCCGACCATCCTCGTTAACAACGCTGGTGTCGCACGAGGTCAAACTATCTTAAGCGCAACCGAAAAGGACATCCGCTTCACATTTGACGTAAATACCTTGTCGCACTACTGGACCGTCCGCGAGTTCCTCCCAGACATGATCAAGAAGAACCGCGGCCACATCGTAACGGTCGCTAGTATTGCCGCGTGGACGTCGGCGCCGCAGCTGGTCGATTATGCCGCTTCGAAAGCTGCGGCGATGAGCTTCCACGAAGGTCTAAGGTTAGAGTTGAAGCACAGGTATAAAGCACCGAACGTACGGACGACGCTCGTGTGTCAGGGATATACCAGGACGCCACTGTTCACAGGATTCTATAACGATTCCAAGTTTTTGTTCCCGACTCTATTCCCGAGACAGTCGCGGAGGGTATCGTAAACCAGATCGCCTCGGAGACGGCGGCCAGTCGTCTTCCCGCACACTATTGGCTGGTTAGCAGGAGTTGTAAGTTCAAACTCCCCTTTTTTGTCCTTTAGTGATCCGTGCACAAAAGGACACAAAATTCAAGCGCGATGAAGTTGTTGCTAACATGCCTTCCTTTGTACAGCGTGGTTGGGCCGGCTGGATACACAATGGTATGCTTGATAGAAGTTACAGAATGATGAGCGACTGGCAAGGCAGGCAGGTCATCGACCCCAACAAGAAGGCCATGTTGAAGGACTCGTCGAGAAGAAGAGTAACAGAATTTTGACCTAAAATAATATCGAAGAACCTTCTTTTGCATGACTTGTCGTTCTCTCGTTGGATTAGTTTTGTAGGATATGACTTCCAATATATGGTGGATCCTTGTAAGAATGGGAAACGTTTATCGCGCCGCGTAATGTACCTAAAATCTGATGTACCTTTAACTTCGTTATCAGTTGTATATTTTACTCAGTTTCCACGCTGGAATTCTCATTGTATTTTGCCATTTGTTTTTCGAATACAGTAATTCAGAATAATGTTCCTTGAGAAGTGCCTTGATGTATCTTCACCTGTATCGCACGATCAGTTCAGCCTTAAGCTAGATCTTCAATGTATCTCCTCCACTACAAGCCACGAATGCATCCTGGTTTCTAGCTATTAGTGTGGTCTTTCGTGTGGTATTATCGCATGTGCGTTTCTTAGAATTCCCCCGATCAGTCACTACCATCACCACAAAGCTCAGCGACAGCGATTTTCCTTATCTCTATAGCGATTATTTCGTCGATGGTCGCACATCTTTGACGTCAAAAGAAACCCCCCGGTCTCGCACCGCCATGCCGCCACAGCTGAACAGATTATCACAGCCACACCCCTATCGAGATGCAGCTGCCGGTCTGCCGGCGCTCCTGCGTGTGCGGTATTTAGCGTCAGCCAAGCGTCCTAAGCGAGACGCACAGAACCAAAGGAAGAGAAGAGAAGCCGCCAAAAAAAAAAAAAAAAAAAAACCAAAAACGGCAAACGAAACCATGAACCTAATTGGTCCAGCAGTTGCCCTGGAGACGATCAGGGTCCAAAGGGCCGCCAATGTTCTCACACCAACCGGAAGATAAAGCGGCCGGATTTCTGGTATGGCAGCAAATAAATGTCAGGTCTTAGTAGTTAAAAGCTCTCTCTTCATTTCTTACTCGACGAACAGCTTTCTTTTTGCTCCTTATTATTATCAGACGAACGCTCATACATATCCCTCATTCCTGACGACGTCTTCCTTGTCCATTTTTCTCCTGCAGAACTCGAAGTTATATTTCTTTGAGTTATTTCTTCAAGTATTGTATTCTTCAGATCTCCTTTAGGTTTTTTTTTTTTCGGCGGTTTATTTTCCGCTTCCGAGACCGAGTTTCTTCGAAGCTCTCGATTCTGGAATTTCGAACGACAGGACGCTCCTTTCCCGTGCGGTTGTTTTTGTTATAGCTGGAGGATAAGTTTTACTGCTATTTCATTCATAATAGAAGGTACGCATGCGTCAGCTTTTGCTTGTCAGAAATACCCGCGTTCAGGAGCCCAAAGTTCTTTTTCGTTACTCCAAGTTTTGCTCGTGATCGAGATCCACTTACTGGCCCCCCACCAACCTCCTCCATATGCTTAATACATGGTCGCTGCGAAAAGTCATGGGAGTGGTAGGCCGTAGTCGGTGGTCGGTGGTGGTCAGGCTTTCTCACTTTCGGCACTGGCGGCAGGACACAGCCCTTCCCATATCGTTTTCCTTTTTAAACCCCCCAGCTCTATCTCTATCTCTCTCCCAACCACCCAACAAAAATAAAAGTATACCAAAAACAGCTGCAAATGAGCTCGAGACTGATCTGATGATTATATTATAATGTTAGCAGGTAGTACCTCTCTCTCCTGAAAGTCTCTTTAAGACTCGAGGGCAGACCACACCACCGCCGACCAGCCAATAAGAAAATAAGGTGTTTGTGTGTGTACTTTTTGAGTGGGTTTGTTGTAAGTCGTACGTAACGGTACCTATCCAGCTGCTCTCTCTTTTTGAAAGGGTCGTTGTCGATAATTATAGAAACCCACCGAGGTGGTATTTCTTCTTCCTTCCCTTGTGAACCCGGTCAGTAGCTGTCTCGCATAACCCTTGGTAAGCTAGTTCCAGTCTAGATTCTGGGGAATAAAAGCACAGAGGAAGAGAAACGTTAAAAGGGTAAAGTTGAAGGAAAGGAAAGTGGTGAGATTCCTCTTAAAAAGGGATCGTCGAATTTAAAAAAAAAAAAAAAAAAAAATAGAAAGAGAGAGAGTTGCTCTTTTAAATTTCACGATTTCCTTTTAAAGAAGAAAAATCCCCCAATCAACCCACCTCAAATACTTTTTTTTCTTACTCTTTAAGCTTCTACACTCGTTCGGAGCTTGCTAGAGCGAACAATTTCTTTTTTTAAAAAAAAAGAAAAGAAAAAAAAATAACCCCAACAGCTATACAATTAATAAGTAAGAATATAGCAACTCTATATTGACAAAAAGTATCACGGTATCATCGAAAGTCAAAGATATTACGTAGATTTGTTATTTTTGTTATTGGTTACTGTTATCGCCTTCCGGTCTTTTTTACTATAAGAACCCGTTCGCGGGTACTTTGTTGTTTCTGCTTGACTATTACAGGTTCATCTAGCTACTTATCCATCAGGCGACCGCTCGTTTTATAATACTTCGACATATAAAACCCTTCTTCTACTTTACCAGTTACAACATTACATATGCATTCAACAATGAAGGGCTTCGCAGCAGCCCTCGCTACCACTCTATTCACAGTCGCTTCGGCGCAGACATACTCGTCATGTAATCCGATGAAGCAATGTAAGTCTCTTAATACGTACAGATCCTATTGTGGAATCGAAGTAGGAAAAACTAACAATCCATACTTTTTTTTTTTCTTTCTTCTCCGTAGCATGCGGTTGCCGATCCTGCTCTTGGTGGAACAAGTGTCGCCGATTCTCTAAGGGAGCTTCGAGCCAGTACACATCCAAGGCGCATCGTCAAGAATAAGTTACGGCAAGAACGGCGTCGGCCTGAGCGTTGTCTCCCAGGGCGATTCTCCGACGCTGCAGTCAAACTTCTACTTTCATGTTCGGCCGCGTCGACGTCGTAATGCAAGCCGCGCCAGGGACGGGTATCGTTAGCTCGATAGTCATGGAGAGTGACGATCTGGACGAAGTCGACTGGGAATTCTTGGGAGGCGACACGACGCAGGTCCAGTCAAACTACTTTGGCAAAGGCGATACGTCGTCGTACAACAGAGGCGCTTTCCATCCGGTCAGTCCGGCGCCGCAGGGTCGTTCCAGACGTACTCGGTGGTCTGGACGAGCGCCTCGATAAGCTGGATTATCAACGGCAATACCGTACGGACGTTGACCGCTGAGCAAGGAGGTTACAACTACCCGCAGACGCCGATGAGGCTGAAGATTGGTATGGGCTGGTGGTGATCCGAACAATTCGCAGGGAACAATCCGTACGCCTTTACCACACCTTCGTTAAAATAACACCCTGCAATTTTTTTAGCTACTAACATTTCAAAATGCTACTTCTAGAATGGGCTGGAGGTCAAACCACGTACGGCTCGGTCCGTTCACCATGTACGTCAAGAGCGCGACCGTCCAGGACTACTCCACTGGCAAATCGTACTCGTACGGCGACCAGTCTGGCAACTGGGCTCGATCAGGTCCGACGGCGGCAGCATCTACGGCGGCGCCAACCCGCCCAACGGCGGCACCCGACGCAACCGCAACCGGGTTCCGCCATCACGATTCCCGCCAGCAAGCCGAGCCGCTGACGCCGTTCCAGTCGACCTTCATGACATACCGAAGTCCAACCCCGTCCACACGGGCTGGCCCTGGGTTGCAACGGTAAACCCCTCCTCCACTTACAACTACCAGAATCAAAAGAAATCTGCTTCAAGTACGTTTTTATATATATAATAAGTTTCTCTGAAAGGTGGTTGTGGGGAGATAAAAACGAACATAAACGTCCCGTTGTTCCGTTTATTTCCCCCCTTTATAACCACTACATTCTATATAATCTCTATTAGTCACAAATTATCTTCTCTCTCTGGCTATCTCTTTACTCAGCACAATGCGTACGACATTCCACTGACATGCTTTCCACAGCACCCTCACGAAACGCCAACGGATCACTCCACACGCTCTTACTCTGCGCCCTCGGGCTCGCCTACCTCCTTGCCCGCCGGTAAGAAACCCGTCGACGAGGATGTTTCCATCACCGCATCACCTACCTCTTCACCAACGACCATGGCAGTCGCTCAGGCTGCCGCCACCGCCGGTTCGAAGAGCTCGGCATCGTCGAACCGCGTTGTAGTGCTGCATAACAGCGTCATCGCTATAACTTTAATAATCGGCCTTATCTGCATCTTCTAGACTTCTTTGCGTTTGGCGGGGAAATTTTTGCAAACTAGATTTCTTCTTTTTTTTTTTTTACTTTTTTCTCCTTCATGGTCCTAGGAGTTTCTTCTTTTCTCTCGTCACTAATGCTTCTCACGTCCTCGTTTTTCCTTTAATGTACAATCACGCTGTATGCTCTAACCCTTTCTCTCACGTCCCCTTTCAATCTGCTTTTATGAATCGACTCCCACATGTATATTTCCTCTCCTTTTCTTATCAAAGTGTTCTTTTACAACACATGGGCATTTTCACGGTTTTCTTCTTCGTCCTTCATGTTCATTACTACGATAACAAAAGATTTTCATGTATTTTTACTATTGGAGGTTTACAACTCTTTGTTTCCACGCGATCAAAAAATCAAACAACTGAATAAACTATGAATACTTTTTTGCTCTGAAACATGTCTATTTATAATGTGAAAATATTGAAGCTTGAGAGACAACAGTTTTAATGTAACGATAATAAGATCCGGAGACCACACCTCGGACCTAGTTAGTAATTGCACCAGTGTGCAGGGCTGCACATGTGATATAGATGATCAAAGGCCTGTATCGTAGTTATAGCAAGAAGTAAATTGTATATCATTACCAAACGCAGCGCGAAAACCCATCCCATGCCTACCATGCCCTCTATCCTCTATAACAAAAACAAAACCCCGTATCTAAAATCGTGAATGAAAAGAACAAAAGACAAGACACAAACCCGCCATAAAAATCGTTAAAATACTATATTACAATCCAAAAGCCCGCCATTAAAAAAACAAGAAAAAAAATTTTTTTTTTCTCATCCGTCATTACCGCTATCGTCGTCGTCATCGTACACGCCCGGTTCCTGCCTAAACGCAGCCTCCTCCAATTTCCGCATGAGATAACTCTCCCCGTAGGCCCCAATTCATACCGTCCGCTCCGGCTTCTTTAATCGCCAACTCCTCCTTCATAACCTGATTAATAACATCCGCCGCTCCGCACGCATGCAACACCTTCCCCAGCGACGCATGTAACTGACACAACAACGTCGACGGCAGCGAAATATTCCTCCCCCATCAACGCCCTTGCCGAAATGCAAACTACTCCCGTCGGGATGTAACAGCTCATACCGCGACGGTAAATACGGCGTAAAATACTTCATCCTATAACCCGTCGGCGTGAAATCCACACTCCAGAGAAACTCCGAGAACGCTTTTCGAGAGTTTATGGTCGAGGAGGAACGCGTTCTGCGGGTCGAGGGTTATACCGGCCTGCGTTAGTAGCTTTTGCGGGATGCGGTCGCGGAGTAGTGGCGGAGCATTTCGAGGAGGTTTTGGTTTTTGTAGGCGTTGAAGGGGATTATGTGGGCTGGCAGGAGGGGCCGAAGCCGCCGGCGGATGGGTGGATGCGGTACGTTGCTGGAGCGCGCTCGTCGGTGACGAGGCCGACGACGGTGGTGGCGCCGTCGCGCAGTAGGAGCTGGTAAAGATTGTTTGTGTCAGCGGGCATGTTCTACTTCGTATTACGGAGTTATGGCAGTAGAGGAGGAAGGTTACCTGTTCGCGTAATGAAGTTGGTGATTCGAGATCAGAGTGGAACAACGGGACGCTGTCGGACGACGAAGGGGATTTATCCGTGGGTATACATAACGATATTGTGGCGCACTCGAAGACTTGTCAAAAAATGTTTATCAGCATATCTTTCCAAGAATTGAAGCATCTGAAGCTTTGTACAAAGCTTACAAGGTATAAGCAAGTTCCTCCAATACTTTGTTGGCCCAATTGTGCACGACCTTCCTCAGCTCCGACAAGCCGCAATCTCCGCCGCGAGCTGCGACAGCCTGTACCCGTCGATCAACGCCACACGCTTCGTATACCAATCGCCCTGCGTAACCGTCCGTATCATCCTCCCCGGAGCGTTCCTTTTTATCCCAGTTCGGGCTGGCGACCAGGGAGTCCCACAGCGACTTTCCGACGACATGAACATCGAAGGAGTGGACGAGCAAAGAATGAACGAGCTTTGTCGTTGACAGCAGGCGGCCGGAAATCTCGACGGGCTTGAAAGGGTCGTAATCGTCGTAGGATGGGGGTTCGGGTGTTCCTTCAAGTTGATCCAGCCATTGCGCTCGTCGAGGTTGACGGAGTCGTCCGTGTTGGAGAGGATGGCGAACGTACGGCGGAGGAGGCTGATTATTGAAGTCGGAGAACGCTCGGACATTTAAAGTTTTTTTTTTTTTTTTTTTTAGCGTTGGTTGGTTGGTTGGATATGTTCGCTTAAGTCGAAGGAAGAGCTCTCACGGATGGGTCTTTTCTTTCTGTACCAGGGGATGAAAGCACTGCAGGACGATAAGAATCAGATGAAAGAAAGACAACCGCTACTATACTAATCATTCGAATTAAAACTGATGATTGTTTCTAAGTAAGTAGTTAAGATGATTAGATGTTGAAGGAAGACGGAGCTGTTGTTAGAAAGAGAAAATTGAAAAAAAAAAAAAAAAAAAGAATAGAGAACAGATAGAAAAAAGTGTTATAGTGCAGAAGTTTTTAAGTCTTCTTTTGTTGAGGAGATTCTTTTACTGGGCTTCGCTCGTATTATTTTTGTTTACGGCGAAAAAATTTTAGGTGCGAAGTGGAGTGATTTTTTTTTTATTTTTTTATTTATTGTGTTGAGAGTAACTTCGTGATTTTTTTTTTATTTTTTTATTTATTGTGTTGAGAGTAACTTCGCATTTCAAAAAAAAAAAAAAAAGAATAGAGAACAGATAGAAAAAGTGTTATAGTGCAGAGTTTTAAGTCTTCTTTTGTGAGAGTTTTTTTACTGGGCTTCGCTCGTATTATTTTTGGTTTACGGCGAAAAAAATTTTAGGTGCGAAGTGGAGTGATTTTTTTTTTTTTTTATTTATTGTGTTGAGAGTACTTCGCATTTCTTTAACCTTTCTGGTAAGAATGTATAAAGCCAACAAACTGCGATCGATTACGACCCTTAGGAGCTGCAGACGATTCTCGTACTAGTACTACGGTGTGAAAGGGGGGGAGGGGATTCGTTGCTGGTACAAGGCTTGTAACAAAGGATGCAGATGTAACACAGAGTGAAAGCTGTAGAGCTTGTTTTTTTTTTTTTCTAATAATCGAAATCTTTTTTTTTTTTTTTTTTTTTTTTTTTTTTTTTTTTGGTGTTACCAATGTTTATCAGTTGAGCCGATCACTCGAGTACCTAAGTAAGTCTTAACTTCATGTATTCTAAAGTCATTCTTCTTCATCCAGTATATAGAGAGCGAGAGAAAAAAACGAGGAAGAGATATAATCACTGCCAAAGCTTGGCAAGTAAACTGGTGTTGGAGGGCTGTAACATTAACCCCACAATTACTGTCCCGAACGAAGTCTTGTCCTTAATTAAAGAGCTACTAGCTAGTAGCTAGCTATCTTACAAGGAGTTTGCGCTGATCAATCGTTGTCGTTCTCTGTGTTAAGATTGAGCTCTTTTTAGCAAGCTTGAGCTCACCTTGCGTCCCCCAGTGGGCTTGTTTTTGGTCTTCATATTTTGTCATCCATATATCGATCGTAATCTTCAAATGAGTCGACCGACGCCCCCTCGCTTGCTGGGATAGAAATTAGGCGCAGATGAGGTACCAGCAATAGGAAGCTCCGCGGGAGTGAAAAATTGAGATCGTCCAGGTTCACGCAAGCGATCGTTCTTTTATTGGGGATGAGAGAAAACGTGATGTAAGCGATGCAAGGAGCTCACCCGCTTTCGCGTTTGAAATGTTTCCCTTCTACGTTGAGCTTTAATGCAATGGCCGATCGGAGGTAAGGGAAAAGCTACTATTGCATTGGCAGTTGAAGTTAAGGTCGGCCGGGGGGTAGGATTTTTTTTTTTTTTTTTTTTTTTTTTTTTTTCGTAGAGACAGTTTCGCTGTTGAGCCGATTTCGAACAGCTAAAGTCCGAGGTAGAAGACACTAGTCCTAATTAGGCTATTGATTTCTTGATTCGGAGGATCGATTGGCCCTTTTTTTACTAGATCACTACCTACTAGACTTACTTACCTTTTCCTTGCTTTTTGCCATCCCACCTACTAAGTACGGAACCTTTCTCCCACACTTTCAATAAATAATAAATATTCCTGCATCAATAGTTAACTTGTCTCTCCCTCTTTCTTCACTCTTTTGTCATCATCATAACCCCAAGGACAACAAAAATTTAATACCAAACCTTCACTTCATACGTACAGAATAGATACTCTAGTTCGAATACATAACCGACATCGTATCTTTCTACATCACCATTGACTTACCGAGTCCGTTTGCTTTTTTAACCGAGATCCGGCCGATATCGATATAACAAGTTTTCGTACGGGGCAAAAAATCAATCGATACCCCAGGCCCAAAGCTAACATTCTTTCTTTCTTCTTCTTCCTCTCGCTCACTGCTCGACCACTACGCCCGCCCTCGCAATGTCGGGATGAAAACAAGGCCGATAGGGATGTTGGAACCGGTCTCGTCGGTCGCCAGCATGTACGTCTACCTCCTCCTTCACCGCTTCCTAAGATTGCCATACCAAATACTTTTCATATTTCCTTATCTCTTCGAACAATCTATGCTAACGATACTATCTCTATTAAAAACAGGCGGCGACGTCATGAAGTTGCGAGATCCGCGTGACGAGAAACAACGATCTCGGAGGTCAAGTTCAAACCTCGGCTGCGGCCCGCCATCGCGTCCAGCAGCTACCTCACCGAGCTCGTCAAGGGGATGAACCTCGACGACGCCGGGAAAATCAAGAACACGCAGATCGCGAAGGACTGTGCTTGCCGCCAGTTAAACGTACGTTTTGCTCTTTCAGGAACTTTCAACCCCCCTCATACCTTATAATGGGAGCATAATGTGTGATACTGGTACTAATTAGAATAACGATTTCTATAGTGCACGCAGCATGCTGGCCGAGGACGCCATAAAGTCTGCTATCAAGGACTACCACTCGAAGAGGAAAACGTCGCACCAACGCTCGGCGTTAGCGCTTAAAAAACTCGAAGAGTAAGAAAAAAAAAATTTTTTTTCGCTCCCGACGAGCGGTTCTTCTGCCGAGGTTCGGTGATCATATTCGCTTCATTGTTTTCACGACTTCCTTGTATTTCCATCATTCCCCACATAAAAAGCACGAAATTGTTTTTCTCTTTTGTTCTTCACCAGTGTTCATATGAACATCATTCGTTTCGAGGGGGAATTCGAAGGTTATATACGCCCTGACTTTTGCTTCTTCTGAGTTTGGCTTGCGTCAACTTTTTTTTTTTCCTTCTCGTCTCACGGTGGAACTTCTATTCCGGAGGCTTGGCGTTATACCGCACATCTTAAAAAAAAAAAAAAAAAAAAACGAAACGAAACGAAACGACGGTGCGTGAGAGAGAGGAGGCGGTCCAAACTTCATGAGACCTTTGGTGCTCTAGTATTCTGTTACAACTCGAGGTTCATAATTTTCCCCTCGTCTTGTGTTCAACAAAATTGCATTTCTCTCATATGTAATTAGTAGTAGTTGAGTTTGCCATCGAACAAAAAGGGAATGTTACTTCTCAGACAGTTCTTTTTATTTTTGTATTATATATATTTCTTGAACACCTCCGAAAATTGAGACTAGAAAAAATAGTTTTATAGATGATATCCATATAATTAAGTGTTGTAGAACGAGGGGCGGTTCTTGAGACCCCCTTCGATGGAGAACGAGCGTCAATTGATTTAAACATTGTATAAATGTTAAACCGTTCAGCAGCACGTCTACCAAGCCCTTATTTTCACACCCTTTAATCCCAATATCCCTCCCCAGCGCCATCTGCTTCGGATCCCACGACGGGATCTTCCTAACCAACCCCTCATGAGCATCAACAGCTCTCGTAACCTCCCTACTAACACCATCACCCTTCGTCGGCGTCCTCGCCTTATAAACTTATATTCCCTTCTTTCCTTAACCTTAACATCAACCCTCGGAACGTCTGTAACAACCTCTCCACCGCCGCCTCCTGCGCCGTATTAACCAATTCATCCATCCAATTGCTCTCCCAGACAGAAAGGTCTAGTCCCCTTTCGTGCCGGTAGCGTACTATATTCACGAGGATGGACGCGAGGAAGGTATCGCCCGCACATTTACGGTTACGATGCGCGTTGGTCGACGGGGAGGGGGGGAAGTATTGTACTTGTAGTGCGAAGGGGATGCTGGAGTTGAGGGAGAGGTGTGAGTTCCGTCGGATGTGTTTGTTGCGGCGAAGTCGGAGGGGATATGTGGTTTAGTATTTCGTCGTCTGCGGATTGTGAGGTCCGCGTCTCTGCGGATTCCACTTCAGTAGCTTCGGGTCGGGTTGAGCAGTCTCGGGTTCGTGCAACTGAGTACAAGCGACGCCGGAAGTTCGAACGGCGCAGAAGTAACGCACAACCTTTTCAGCGTCGTAGTGCGCGGTGTAATCGGACCTTGTCGCGAAATCGTCGCCGGGCGGCGGAGCAGGTGGGGCCGGTATATCCGCGCGAGGAAGACGCCTTTCGCCCCGAGCTTCGTGAAAATCGTGGGTATGAAGGGGAGTACGCTTGCGGCGGAGTTAACCAGCCCTTGGAAATCCGGCGGCTGTTGGCTGACGTACGATGCGGATTCTTGGAGCTGTTGAAGTGCTGTTTTATCAAGGGAGGGAGAGAGTTTTAGCTCTAGGTATGCATTGAAGCGGGCTTTGTTCGGAAGAATACATACCGTTGACGAAGGAGTCTTCCACAGTGACGCTCCATAGTAAAGAACCTAACTCGGATACCTGCGGGTTTGTATCGTGGGGATCACCGCGCCGATAAAGTCACTCATGGCCATCAGTTCGTAAGAGTTTGGAGTCGAGAAGTCGATGTTGTGGTACGGGAAGCACGTCTCGCAAGCTCCCGGAGCCGAAGAATTCTGGTGGACTTTGCGACGCTCGTAGGCTCAATACAGCTGAGGTGCAAGTTAGCAATATAAATTCAAAAGGCCTAGATTAATATTATATATAAGGCACTGACTTGTAGCTCCTATTTCCCTCCCCAGCGACCAAATATCGCCGTATAAATTTTCATTGAGGTTACCGTCCACGCAAAGCACCTTGACCTCCGCACCCGGCGTCATAACCTGCTGCCGTACGTCATCGATGTTTAGATTCTCTATATATGCATGTCCGCCGCCGAAAAGAGCAAATTGCTGTCGGGCCGTTGAGGGCGACGTAGCGCGCCGTCGGCAACGTATCCTTCTTGGGTATGCCCTGCCTGTTTATGCCGCTATGCCTCAGCGCCCTCAGTACCGCCCTGCCGCTGCGGTCGTTGCCGACGGTCGAAACCAGCTGGACCGTCGGCGCCTCCCTCGCGGCCGCCAGCTTGGAGATTTCGCCGCTTTCGGCTACGGACTCGCGCCAGGCGTTCGATTGCCTCCGCACGGCGTCCGAGATGTTGTACCCGACTCCGCGACGGTGTCGGCCATTTTGGAAGGGTTCGAGGTGTACAACATCTTATCGAGAGCGTCCGCGGCGTTGGCGGGGAAGAGTGCGCGAAGCGATCATCGGCGGGATCGACGTCGCAGGCCGTGTCCAAAGCTAGGCCACCGACCACTACGATATCCTTTCGCGTCATGGGTTCAGGTAGGCATACTCTATGGGCGTGGAAGTGGGACAAGGAGAGAAAAGAAGGCCCGGTATCAGTCATATTAACCCCAAGCAAATGTTGTCAAGCTATGAACGGAAGTTCGGGGACAGACTTGGGTCAAAGGGATTCATCCTTATAATCTACTTGTAACAAAAGAACCATAGGATGGTTTAAAAAAAAAAAAAGTGAGCTTTTATTTCATCACTGAGAAAAGAAATGGGGAATAAAATGTTCATATTCGACTTGTACATGTAGCATACAAAATTGGCATGACATCCCGTGTTCAGAGGGGCGGTATAGCTTAGAGAACCGAGCGAACACAAGATAGAAATTGCTACGTTCCCTTGAACATAATGAACTTATTCCGCTCTGTCGCTCTTCTCGGTCTTTCCCTTCTTACTTTTACTTACACTTTCTGGATCCTGACCGGCTGTCCTCCCCTCTTGAGCCGCCTTCCTTTCAGCTTTCAATTGCCGTAACGCAGCTTTGCTGATTTTAGCGTATCGGGGATGAGTTCATGCAACTTAGTCGCAAGTTGTGCACCAACTCTCGCATTGTCAAGTATCAATCTAGAGCATTCAGAACGACTCAGCAACCGCCAACTCCAGGGCATTTTCCTTCGAAACAAACACACAGGATAGCTTACTCTCTGTTTGCCTCCAGAGTCCTCCCTCCAGTTTTATTCTTGATTTCGTTCAGAATAAAAGGAGTATTCGCCTTGCCTGTAACTCCTTGCTGCTTGGCAGATTCAACTATATCGCTTTCACGTCAATAGGACATATACTCGCGGGAACCAACATAGGTTGCCCCCTCTTCCCGCCCCAGGTGGGGGGGAATGAAAAAAAAAAAAAAAAAAAACAAAGAATATATGAAATCAAATTTCAATGCTCACCAGCTTCATTGATAATAGACTCAATCTCCTCTCTTGGAATTTCTTTGTCTTTTGGCACGGGGTTGAAAAATACTACGGAGCTGTTCACCTTCAGCTCCAATTGGGCGGCTATACGATGGATATTTAGCATAAATTAACCAGAACGAAAGAAATGAGTGTGGATACCACCTTAGGCATAGGAGAAATTTAACAGCAGTCGTGAAAGTGTGATAACGGTACTCTCACTTCGATGTACTTACCAGCAATTTCGCGGCCTCGTCCACGTTCTCAACGACGAACGGAGAAGGTGTGCTGGATCCGACTGAAAAGAATCCAGGAGCGTAACCTTTGTATCCCTGGAACCAAACGTGGAAACCATAACCCCGTTGGTTTCTAGGTATTTCCAGACTTCGCTCGTAGTCCAAAATGCCTTCATTCCGACGAAATCAGGACTGTGTCACCCCGACCTAGCTGCATAAGATCGGTAGATACATCCATGGTGTTTTCCCCTTCCGGTGTACTCCTCCTAAACTCCAGTCGCGATACCCGTATGCCAAACTCCGACATAAGAGGGTTGCCGCAATGGTGGTGCCTCCGTTTAACTTCAAGTCGGGTCCCTAGTAAACAAAACAAGGTATGAGAGAAGGGAATAGAAAAGGACATGATAATATATATATATACATATATAGAGACTTCTTCCATTGATTTTGATAATAGAGAAGCATTTATAGAGATGGTTGCTCACCAGTCCAGTTAAATAGCTTAGATTCTTACTGAGCATTTCACGTGTTTCGTTCCCAGCTGAGTTCGCAAGTTCTCTAGCTCTTCCGGAGACATGCCTGGATACAACAGAATCGGATTTTTTAGCAATTGAACGACTCATGAGTAATTTCTACACTATCCTTCGATTTGATTTTCTCTGGCCTCTTTATCCTTTTCGCTGGACATTGGCAGCTTTGAAATCGGGTTTTTTTTTTTTTTTTTTTTTTTTTTTTTTTTTCACGAAGTATAGCATTTATTCCACATACTATTATTATCTTGCCATTGAGTATGCCGATGGTCGCTGGAACTGCCCCGTTATCACGGACAGCTTGTTCGACTCCTTGGCTAGTGCTAAATTGTCCGGCTTTGGAAAACCTGGCTCCATGGGTAAATAGATAATAGTTAGCCAACAAGGGCATAAGAAAATGCTAAGTCGCTACTCAAATTGCAAAGACGGGCGTCATTGCATAGGGCTTCTCCACACACCATGTGTATATATGGCCGTCTCGAGAGCCACGACAGGCTTGCGTGGGCCCTTTCCATGGATGCTTAAAGCGCTTTGGACCTCTTCGGATATTTTCGTGATCGCATTTTCGCCTAGGGTAGTCCATATTTGCGCTGATATATCTAACTACGTCCCGGATAATATATTTCCGTGTAAGATAAGAGGGGTCGTAGGAGTGATTGAGAAGCTGCGGCACCGCCTAGCGCTTCGCAGGCCGGCCAGATGCGACACCAACATGGCTCTGTAGGTTTCGTTGATACCTAAAACCAACGAATCCGGTCAATTGAGCAGCGAGAGCGTAAATGACCCAACCAGGGTGTCAATCCTGGTTCCGCTAGCAGTGGAGAAGGCGGAGTTGTTGAGGTTTATGGTCCGTCGTTGTATTCCTTTCTCCAGTCGTAATTTCGGTTCAATTACCTGCAGGCTGCAGGAGCTTTGCGATATTTGCGATACGAAAGATAAAAGAGCGGTGCAGGAAAAAAAAAAAAAAGCGTGTCAGGTACCGTTTCTAGAGTGTGCGTCAGAAAAAAAAAAAAGGGTTAGACTTTTTTGGGATAAAACGTGATATTTAATTTTAAGCCGCATGGCACCCATACATGGAATTAAAACCTGTCCTTTACTTTAAAAGTAACACACTCAATTAAAACGTTTCCGATTCTCAGTTGCAGACTAAACCCCACGATCACGGATTTTGCTTCCCAACCTCGACCCTCCACCATTTTGCATCGGTTTTATTCGTATCATCGTCATCTGTCGTTATATGCTTTGACTTCAGCTCAATTCAGTAAACCGACTTCTTCTTCGTCGCCATGCGCTTCCTGGCGGGACTCTTCCTGCTATCGGAGGTTGCGTTCACTCTTGCGTTCTCACCCACCACAGGTGTACAAAACACGAATCTATTACGAACAATTGACGTCTCCAAGGCTATGTAAAGGATACGGTTGCGGTAATCATCGAGAAACCTCCGACTCTCCTCAAACCGAATACTACGTTCCGATACCGCAGGAGGAGGTGTCCGCGGTGAGCTTCTTCGAGGCGAAAGACAAGAAAGAAGGACACTATTTACGAGCGAGCTGGTTGTCAAAGAACCAGAGAGGTAATTATGCTCAATAAGAACCGAATCGCGTGTATTCCTTCTAAGTTTCCTCTCTGCTAACTAATTACAAGCTCGAATGCCTATTACCGAATCGTCATGCCCAAGCTGGCACCCGGAGCCACGCTAACGCTCCAAATTGTTATCGGATTGACGAATAATCTTGGGCCCCAACTGCGATTATCGGTCAGATGGAGAACAGTACCTGAAATATACGGTTCGCGGTATGCGCTGAGCGCGTACCATACTGAGAAGCAGAAGACCAAGCTCAAGTTCCCAAGCATTATCATACCGGATTTCACCTCGTTCGAAAACAAGCCGACGGAAGCAACGATCCTGTCAAGCAGGGCTCCCTGATAACGTACGGGCCTTACGAGTCTATAGCTCCCGAAACCGATCGTCCTTGTCGGTGCGTTTCGAGAGTATGGATCCCGTCATACGTATGGACAAGCTCCAGAGGGACATTGAGTCTCACATTGGGGCGGAAACCTTGCGATCGAGGAGAGTACTGGATGACGAATGCTGGAGCAAGGCGAGTCTTGTCGGAAAATGCGCCTGGGAAATATTTTGGGGTAGAGTTACTAATTCACTTTTTTCTTGAACACTAGGATGAGAGAACAATTCTCGCGTGTCATGTGGGCAACTACCGCGTACACGAATTCTCCCACGACGGCTATCAAGCAGCTCACCTTCTCGCTCGCCAAGGGGGCGAAAGATGCCTATTACACCGATGAGATCGGAAACGTCTCTACCTCTAGGTTCCGCAGCAATCCGCGCGGCGCCCACTCGAGCTCAAGCCTAGGTACCCGGTATTCGGCGGCTGGAACTACTCATTCGTAGTCGGGTGGAACAATGAGCTTGAAAATTTCCTAAGACAGCCTATCGCTGAGAAATACGTGCTTAAAGTTTCCTTTCTTGGAGGGACCAAAAGAAAGTGCTACTTATTCCAACGTAGAAGTCACTGTTATACTTCCAGAGGGGGCTACGTATGTCAAAAACGCCATCGCCCTTTAACTATACGAGTCAGATTGCTAACTACTTTTCTTTCCCCTCTGCTCTCTAGAGACGTGGAATATTCCGTTCCAATCTCATTGACGAACGAAGAGACATATCTCCACAAAACCTTCAGTGATACCATCGGACGTACGGCGATAAAGATGACGGCCAAAATGTTGTAGACGATTGAGGAATAAGGATGTTCTGGTGAGCGCAACCAATAAACAATGACTACTTGTATTTTGTTTGATAGTTGGACGCACATTTGCTGACGTACGCTCGCTACGAAACAGGTTACATACACTTACACCACGGCTGCGGCACTAAGAAAGCCTGTGGTGTACGTATCTGGCGTTATGTGCGCGTTCCTTGTCACTATGGTTCTACGAAGGATAGATCTGTCCATTGGGAAGTGAATGCCACAAAAGTGGAACCTCTTTAATTTATCTATCTCTTATCTCGTTTTGGATTTTCATATAAAAGGTTGTTTTATCGAAACTGTTTCTATATACTGTCGTCCTTACAATTTTGAGCGTGTGCTGGCTCAGTTCATGAACGTGCCTGAGCAATGTTAGCTCCTTGGAGCACTCCTTCTCTTCTTTTCCGAAAAGCTTTACCAGAGACTTGAATTATTCGAATATTCTAAATCATTCTTCAAAAAGTAAGGATTGCGCCAACAGTTTCAAATCCTGCTGACAGGATATATGTGGAGACAACTCCTCCACCCTTGCCGAAGCACATGGGAGTATAGCAATAATACATCTCAAGCATGGACGTCTTGTCCGACCATTTCTTAAACGCGGAGGGTCGGACGTAAGTCCTTCTCGATATCGTTACCTCGGAACGCGGAAGAATAATAAAGCTGAATGAGTAATAAATTGTTGTAAAATTTCGCCTTTTCGAACGTTCGGCTCCGAGATTGCTTCAAGTTTTATCCATTGATTCCGTCTGAAGCCATTTCTTTTCAAGCAAATCCCGGTTTCATACCGCCGGTTGAGGCGGTGAGGCGTCCAATCGGATCTACTTACGGGACGTGTATAAGGGGCGTGCTGTAGAAATAATCACATGACCTGGAGCAGGATTTCATTTAATTTTTTTTTTCTTCTCCTTGGTGTCTTGTGTGTCTCTTCTTACCAATTTTAGTGGAGATTGCGAATACACTCACCTATTCTTTTTTCCCTTTTATTTTATTTTTATTTTATTTTTCTTTTTATAAAAGAAAATCCCCCCATCTTCATCCCTTCCTTCCCTTCTTCCTTGTGTCAACACGACTCATTATAATCATCAACCACATCGCCATCAACGCCATCTTCCATCTAATCTATCATCATCTCCATCCGTCAACTATCGAGATCGTCGAAGGTATCCTCCATCAATAATAATTCGTTATTGGATAAGATCCCGATAAAGGCCGATATCACTTTTTTTTTTCTTTCGCGTTTTCCGACTTTTCGACAGCTTCCAGTCCCGAAACCGTGTCCCCCATTTATTCGACGCGAACTACTGCCCTGCATGAGTAGAACCAATAAGCTTGCCCCGAGATCAACCGTATCCTCTTCGTAAAGAACCTAAGGTAATGCAAGCCCCCTCCACGGAACCGCCGTCGCCAGTACCACCATGAACATCCCTCCCGCCAATGATACCTTCTTTCAACAACCCTTGCAGAACATCAGAAGCATCTTCTCGAAAAGAATAAAACCCCGGTTTTCCTGCTTGCCGCTCATCCTCAAAGCCCTTGCGGTGATGAAAATTGTGGTAAACGAATGGGGGATTTCTTTTTATTTTTTATTCTCCTTCCGTCCCTTCTCCGCCCTTCCATCCTGTTTCAAAGTTTTCTTTTTTTTTTTTCCACTCTGCATGCTTAAGATCTTCTCCTCCCATCCCAATATTTTCCAGATACGCTCGTATTGATTTGTTCTCTCCACTTCTTTATTTCATCTTATTTTTTTCTATGGCCCAAGTCTCTTACTAACTCTGCTATTGCTTTTCAGTTACGCAGTTTCCTCCGAAGAACTGTTCGACCTATTCGGGAAGTTCGGTCCAATAAGGTACATCTTCCGCTTGCAATAGAATCCCAGGTGGATTTTATTGTATTGTTTCTTGCACCATCCCACACGCTGTCCTATACCGTTGTGCCACGCCATTCGCTCTCGCTCTGAAAAAAAAAAAAATGAAGAATAAAGGGTGGAGGAATGAAGGATTAATCTCTATCCAGGGATGGAGCTTGAATGAGGCATTGCTTGGCTCCAGAATTTGATTCCTTAGATATTCCGACGTGGGGTGGATTCTTACACACTTTCACAAAGTGGAAGACCATCCACGACAATGGATATTTCAGCAACCAAAAACCAGGAGCTCCACCTTCTTTTTCTGGCCCCACTCTGATCTTGCAAAAATATTTCCCCTTCATTCTTCTATCAAACCTTCTTTCCGCCTTCGTAGAGATTTAAAAATCATCAGCGGATTTCTCCGTGCAATATGGCCTCGGTCTCTATTATTTTGAACTTTGCCTTTTTCTTTTGGGATGATCGGGAAGTTTTATCATATTCGTTTCTCATACTGACGTTTTAAACTGGCAAATCATTAGGCAAATCCGCCAAGGCATTGCGAATAACACCAAAGGAACCGCCTTCGTTGTTTATGAGGACGTCCTCGATGCAAAAACTGCTTGTGACAAGTTGAATGGGTTCAATTTCCAGAACCGCTATCTCGTAGGTTAGTATTGAATATCATGTCGATATTCCGTTTACCCAAGTTTTATATCTTCCCAGTAATCTCTTTTTTCGTCTCACAAGAAATTATGCTGACAATATTCTCTAACGCTGATATAGTCCTCTACCACCAGCCTGAGAAGATGGCAAGGTCGGAAAAGGACCTTGCACAGCGACAAGAAGAACTCGAGAAGCTAAAGAAGCAGCACGGAATCGAGTAAACGATACTTGTTGCTCTTTTTATATGATTATACTTGTATTTTTCAGATTGGAACAGGGCTTTTTGTGTTTTTTGAATTCTTTATTTTCATTCGATTCTGTTGTATAACTTTTCCTTCGCTTTTTTTTAGTTCTTAATGACCACTCTCAACTTTGACGATAATGGGAAATAATCAATTTCTAATAAACACAAGTACGGTAATAATGTACTACTTTAGAAAGACTTATTCTTCACCTCTCAAATTGTCGCGACTCGAGAAAAGCCGCTGTTGCTTCAATATCAGAAAGCTTGTAATATTAGAGAGACACAGTATCCTATTCTTCTGGTGCAAGAAGGATAAAATCTCAATATATCCATCTGTCGTTTCCGGATACATATTTCTGCCGTTAGACCAGAAGTTTTTCATACCGATGTGTAAAACGCCAGTGTACTACCTGATCACGAGTTAAGTCGAGAACAAGGTTAAATGAGCGAGTTTGATCTGTGAATTCTGCCCTAATAAAATGTCCATTGAGACATAATCACAGTAGATTAAAACAAGTGGATGGATGTATGAAAAGAATATACTCTGTACATACTTTTGTATTATTGTATCCAATTCTTTACTCTGTAGCGCCGAAGGGAAGCAACTTTCTTCTTTAAGATAACATTCAGCTTGTTCTGAGTTACAGCTTAATATCAAACAACGGATACCAGAACATCGTTGCGTTATATTGTCGTTCGAGGAAGCTTCGAAGCAATTGCAACACTTTCGAAGTTGAGATTGGAAAAGGTATCGCGTCTAAGCTGTGCAAACATCTATATATAGACTGCACTTGCTCCATCTAGTACGTATTTACTTCACACGCAATACCTTTTTTTTTATCGAGGTGCCTGGACATATACGGAATGGCCTATAAAACGCCCTTACGATTGACTTAAATCCGCTATAGCTAGATATAAATTTCTTATATGTTATATCCCACTTGTTTTAGCATGGATATTAGGTTTAACGCCTTCTCGTCTATCCAACTTTTATATTTATGAAACGACTCCTGTTGAGGGTGTATCCTCCACGTATATTGAATAGGCTTTCGTCGTCATCAACACTGTTCGCTATTAACCACTGTTGTAATAGAGTGCGGTCTGATGTTCTCAGAAACTGAATGTTGAACTTTTCTGTTTCAGTCCAGGGGACCATCGTTGAAGTATCTAGAATGTCTGGAGCTGTATGCGGGGCACATAGATAGCTAATTTAGAGGACATTATCCACAAATCCAAATATCAAGTCAGAATAAACGAGGTTCCTAAATGACAAACTGCGTTGGTCAGGTATCTCCGTGTCAATCCATATTAGAGCTTCGTCTTTCAGCAGCTCACCGACGCCAACGCTTTCCGTTTCCGCAGCAGCTTAAGCCGGCTTTACAGGACTATCTCATGCTCAACGGGCATTCGAACCAAGAATTCGCAAACGCCAATTCACTATTGTTTATTACCATCGCAAAGCTATTCTCCACACTTCATCACCGCTCGTTAATTTCCGCACCTCTTTTAACTTCAACATCGAGCGTGAAGGAAAGTAAGGACTAAAGCTAATTAAAAACCATACACGCACACACATGCCCGCTTTGCGGCAAAACGAAGTTCGTTCCAAGGGCTTCCTCGTCCAAACTGTTAACCTTGCTTCAAAGCTTATACTCACTACATTGCATGCAGTGCACAGAGCCGTAATGAAGCACGATTGAATAACCTGTGTTAGCATATCGTTAGTGTTTATTTCGTCTATCAATTTTAAAAGCTTTGATAGATAATAAGAGGCGGTGTTCAAGATCTTTCAACGAGGGTAAATTCTATGGCCACATCGGCCCTACGAAGCTCACCAAGGTCCATAAAATGCCATTTGCGCCGGTCCTATCAGTAACTCCTTCAGTCGCTTGAGGATCTCAAGAATATCTTTTAATCTAAGATCTAAGGGTAGCTAGTGGTTTCCGGGAGTGATCATAGCTATTATCGATGTGGATCAACGGAAATAGTGATTACCGCGAAGAGATCGGAGAATCTTGTCGAGAATATATTAGAGGGATCTTCAAACAATTTTGTCGGCGAGGTGGAAAGTATTTGCTACAATCTGAATTGTCCAAATCCAAAGGGGGCGTTCCCTCCCTAGTTTCTCAAGAAAAATGGCGAAGCGATGTTAATCGCGTGTGAAGATGCTCCAGTGCCTTTTTTTTTTTTTTTTTTTTTTTTTTTTTTTGTAGCTGATATCGATACCTGCCGAGGGAGCTGTAGAAAAGCCGAGGCGGGTTCGTAAAATTTCACTATTAGGTTATAATGCGGAATCCATATCCCAGTTTCCATCAATCGTGGCTAGAAAGGCACTCCTGGGTTTGACTTAGTGGATTTGTTCCGCATCACAACGGTTATTCTCATGGCAGATTTGGCGTAACTTGAACGGCTGGTTCCTCTTTCTTTTTATTTTTGCTTTGGTATATGTTCGATTCTTGGTGTTGTCACTTTTTTTTTTTTTTTTTTTTTTTAATTCCCCCATACAATTCATACACATAGCTCGTGATACCATAAAATAGATCCAGAGCTTACCGATCCTCCTCTTTTTCATTTCACCATCGCTCCATGTGTCAATCCTATAGCAATTGGCAGTAAGAGCTGTGCCATTTGAGTAGGCTCCTCTATACCCTAGCACCTGTAGGAGCCATTTTACATGGCAGGCTGTGGACTGCTAGTAAACGATTGCTGTGAATCGCTAGGCCGGTGGCCGCCCTGCCAATGACTACAAGCGAGGCCATTGCACTGGCCCATTGGCGTCCTATAGATTCAGGGTTTGTGCTATCGTTCTGCAGAGGGTATACAGGTCGGCGGTAGCTCGCAGTACAGTGGTAAGAATGCTTCTACTGGCAGCACCCGCTTCCGCGTCAATGGATGCTGCATGGCCTATCTCTCCTTGTTTACGGCCGTACCCGAGGCGTGCTTGCGCGCACTGGTTTGCTGGGATGGCACTCGGCTCTCAAAACGATCGCGACCGACTCGGCGCTGTTGGTGTCGCAGTCGTCGTTGGAGCTAGCCGCTGCGCCAGCGTCAAAGCTGGCAGTTCTTCAATATTAGGTTGCCTCGTGCGAACGTAAGCACTGCATCGACGTCGAGTTGGCACGGCATCCATGTAATGGGCAAATGGGATGATACCTTACAACGCTTACTTAACCCATGCAAATTTCGTATGCAAAACTCAAAGAGCTCTTCAAAAAAAAAAAAAAAAAAAAAAGCCGCTGCCCTTATCTTTCCCCATGTTCATTTTTTCCTCCCTCTTCGCCTCTTACAACGTGAAAGTTCTAGAAAAAATATCGCGGCTTCTTCCGTCGAGATGTATTTCTTTTTCTCTTTTCTTTCTTTCCTTTTTTTTTCTTCTCGACAAAAAAGAACCCGTCTCTGTGTGAGTCGAAACACGATTTCACGGTTGAACATGTTCTTTAAGGCGATTTCCCTTGTTGGTTCCACTTCTTATAACTGACAGCTCCAGTTAAGGCATCCATTCCTACCCGGTCACCCGTTCGCGCTAGAAGTCGAAGAATTTTCTTCCTTATATACGCTTTCAGGACGGTCTACCCGAACATGCAATCTCATACCGTTTCTTCCTCTTTTCTTCGTCCGATCAATTTTTTCTCTCTTTCCCCTGGCCGCTCCGATCCGCTCCGAAACGGATGAAGCTTATCTTTTTAAAATGCGCATGTATCCACATCACATACATATCCACCCACCTAGAGGCCTGCGACAAGTCTACTTGCGAGGACGGTATATTCCGGTGGATGAGGATGAAAAAATTTTGCCCTGTCAACCTCTTTTCGGATCTGGAGCAACGGTCTTTTCGTCAAAATTCCCGGATTCGATTCTATTTAAGGCTTTTACCCATATATGTATGTATTACTTTCGAAACTTTAGGGCCCTTCATTGTTGTATATGCATATACATCGTGTACGTTGGAACTAAAAACGTTTTAGAATCTGTGGCATCAATACTGTAAGCGGATCGGGCCATTCTTTTTTTCCTTTTTCCTTCCCTTTTCCCCCTCTCGTTTTCGTTTTTCCGCGGCTAGGGCATGTTAAGGTCCGATTGAAGGCAAGGATCCTTTCTTCGAGGGTTCGATGCTGCCAATTGGTATGGTCTCGAGGATGATCTATTCTACCACCGACCTAGAATGGGGCGCCATACCATGATGATAATGCCACTGAGAGTTCCGCTAGAAGGATGGCAACAGAATATCATCTTTTCATACCATCCATTTTCACATGCTAATTGATTGAGGCACAACCTGAAGTGTATCCAGGAAGTTTAGACCCAACCTCCATCACTTCGATATTTTTAGGAAACGGCTCGGTTGATGATATTTGATGCCCCTTCCTTCCGATCGCTGCGATAACTACCAAAAGCGCAAAGACATGTGCTTTGGCGGCTCTTACGGGGGTATTTCTCCGGATTGATTATCGCCTCTTCGGCTTCTCTCCGCAACTTGTCCAGAAGATCTTTTACCTGGTGGTGAAGCTTTCAAGATTTGAGAGCTTCCGTTTCTCGGGACGATCATTCTTCAGACATGAGAAAAACAAACAGCGGCAGAAAAAAACGGCGCCTGAAATTTCCTTATAGATGTCAACTGTGAATTTGTGATGACCCACGAATTTCGTCCCAATGGCGGCACGATTTATTTCCTTTCGACTCGGTAAGCCCTAATTACATGGTTTGGTAAAGGTAAAATTAGCATTGCAGGCCCAGCTTTCTGTCTGACTTAAGACTTCGCGGCTTTAAATAAACCATGAGGTTCTTCAAGACGATATTCCTAGTCAATTTGTGTCCGAACACTCCCTTTTCTCATTCTCGTTTGTCAATTTCCTGAAGCTTTTGAAATAACGTGGTTAATATTGAAATCTTTTTGAGACATGTGCTAAATGACGGATTACTGGACAGTCCGGTGTCCCTGACATTCGATTTGACACGTGCAATATAAACGAATAGGCTGCCGCTGTATTCTCCACGAAACATGTCCCGGCGGCGATCGACTCTGGTAGATATCTAGTATCTCCACGGACACTGGGGAGGATTGTTCGCGAACTAGACGAGTATCCCCCTCTCAATGAAGTGAATAAAAATAACTTCGGGTACGTTATAAGGAGACGTTTGGAACTTTTATCCTCATTGGGCTAGGGAAACAATTAAGTCGGTTATATTTCTCCTTACAATCTTACAGTCCTCGTTCCCTCACCCGCACTATAATATAAAATAACCTGCAACCTTTTATATCCGCGCTTGCGGTGGCGTGTGGTGACAGCTATTTCATACAGAAATTTCACAGCTATCGTTGGATATCCAATAGCACGGATTTGCGAATAATTCTGGAGGAAGGTCGCCTCATTTTCATGCAAGATGCTTGCCGTTTCGTTTCAGGCGTCCCAGATGTTCGACGGGGATTTTCGATCGTGAATCGACAATTCGGCGTTTAAGAAGAAAACGATCAGCGTTTTCTCTTTCTCGGAGGTGTGCAGTAATTGTATTTCTCGCCAATTTCATCGCACCGGCACGGCGCGTATAGTGCAAATCTCCCAGGTAAAACTCTTGCGGATTGAGGATCAAATACTCCTTGACGAAGGGGATGTTCTACTTGGATCAACACTATGGTTGATTCCACACTATACATACTGAGTGGACAATTCTTTTGCTTATGACACCGAGAACATATCTAACTTTTGATATTAAACGGCGATGATACGCGTAACAGGTTTCGAGTGAAATGAATTACGGAGATGGGGGAATTTCCATTTTTCTCGTTCAGCCTTATAACGCCCCCAATTGATGAAAGCCGCCTGCTATGTATTTTTTCTAAACCCAAAGGGAAAAAGTCTAGGCTAGGCTAGGCAGGCACCCGAAAAATTCCTCTAAACAGGTATTGCACTTGTGTCAATGCAACTTGCGCATGCAGATGCCCGTTCTTCCTTCACTTCCCGGCGGATGTTTTGAGGAACAATGCCGATAATTTATAAACAAAATAAAATAAATAAAATAAAAGTGTCCAATGGCAATTTGTTGAAAACGTTTCAAATCTAAAAGGGAATTTTTTCCCCTTTCAAAAAGGTACAGTAATGGGACCTGACAAGAAATTACCCCATATTCTGATACGCATATGCAGCCCTACATAAAGGGGTAAAAAGTAATCCATTAATCGTTTTGTTCAAGATCGTAGCTGATAAAGGAAATAGGAAAGATGATCTTACCTTCCCCTTCCTTTGAAATCACCTTTTTTTCAATTTCTGGTGACGAACAGGAAACTGAAGGAGCTGTCTCGAATACGGCTTCCAAATTTTCAGCATCGTCTCACTCCACATCTCGCGTTGCCAGTGGTATCCTGCCTTCCCAGCGAGTGCAACACGAAAAAAAAAATGTGGAGTTGAAATTTACGTGTTACAACAATACTTCTGATTCAGCCTTATACATTACTGACCGAGAACATAGTCTTTTCTTTCTTACTTCCGAGCTACAGTATTCTCATCGCGGTTTCGTATACGGACTACTGGGTGTTATTCTGGAGTAAGCCCGCTGCTCTTGGTCCTCTCTCCAGATTGCCCTCCTCTCGATTATGATCGAAAAGGATACATCGGGCATGGGGGTTCACATAACTTCAAAGGACATGTCATTCAACGTTTTGGGTATATGCCTCATCTTTTCAATGACACAATATTACAGGGGAAGTGGCGTACGAAGAAAGCCAAAGAGAAAACCAATCCAGAATCTTTGTTCCCTATCCTTGATCAAAGGAATTCGCATTTGCCCAGACAAGAAACTGAGGCGCGATAATCCGGAGAAGCCTAACACGAATATAAAAAATAAAATTTAGTACAAAAATTATTGAGAACATTCTTTGTGGGTCTGAATCAACGAGTAAAGGATCAAACGATGTTGGGTCTTAAAATTCCTTTGTTAGAGTTCCCACTTATATATAGGAATCGGAAATGCACTTAAAGCTCCGTTGCACAATGCTCCAACAAAGCACAAAAAACATGAGGTGGACGAACGGGAGGTCTCATAAACCCGCCCTGTACTCCGCATGGTGTTACTTCTAGGGAGTTTCATGTGTGTTCTTTTGGCCTTTTGGGAACGCATGAAAAAGAAATCCCCCCATTGCTTTGTGTTCTTTATTGTCGATGCAATCAACTCGGTAGGTAACAGTGGGGGGCATCAATTTCCGACTGGCATGTCCCGTTGATATCTAGCTCTAGACATGCGGAATGGTGCACAATAAGGTAATGCGACCGCTTTTCTGTTGCGAGGAGACAGCAGAGAAGGAAAAGCAAATCAGTGAGAGAGATTAACAGGGCAAAATCTATTGACTGAAACAGAAAATAAATATTTGGCAAAAACTGACAGTAGTATACAAAGTATAGGCCTAAAATAACACCGCGGAAACGAACTTCTGGATGAAATCATAGGGCCAATGCATCCAAGATTACGCTAACATGCACGTCTTCAAAACGGTGTTTCCTATTATACGCGAAGTGTAAAATTTTTACGGGGGATTTTGCATATGTATCATGTATGTCATCCAAGGAGCATTTGTTATTATACATAGGCGCGACAATAAAGTTTCGCTCGCCGACAGGAAAATTGAAAAGGTAAGGAAAAGAATTCGAGAAAAGAGGATGATAGATAGAGTCATAGTAGCTTCATAATAGGCACGTTTGAAATTCATCCATGCAGCCTGGCTGGTGCGTGTAAAGAGACCCGACATGATTGTATTTTTCATGGGTCTCACCATGCTCTCTTTTTTTGTTCGAAAACGGAAGTTCGCAAGACCTCGGAGTGAGTAGGTAAGCAAATAGCACAGACGAATCCGCGAGGAAGAAAAAGATCACGTCAACTATATATTCTAGAAGGATTTTGGATATTCTTTTTAAAGCACGTTCACACGTTACAAAACGCGCCAGTTGGTTGCCAGATGCATCGATCGAGGGGGAGGGCCCTGTCCAAAAACCCTTGGCCGGTATGTGCCATGCCATGGGTCATGGAGAAAAAATGGAATATTCTTTTCCTGACCAATCTGTGGAGAAAAGGAAGAAGAACAAAAAAGATGTTCTCTGCTTTTACGAAGAATTTATTTTTCTTTTTTCCCTTGATCTTCTTCATTTTCTTCAGCTCCCTTTTTACCGGGGCCCGGGGAGAAACGTTCTGACAATCCGAATGGCCCTTGGCCCCACCCCTTTTTTCTTTTCTTCGACCTTCCGGCATATGGGAAAGGCAGAGCAGAAGAGGATAACATCCGTCCGAACAACATTAACTTAACTGATATATCTACTTTCTCCTCGTTCGAGAGGCCTTATCCTCCCTTATTTTTTCTTCTTTTTAATGCCCGGCCGACGAAACCCGTATAATACACAATTTGACTGCATTCGGAATGTAAGATATGTATCATATCATATCAGCCCTTTTTTTCTTTCTCTCCTTTCTTTTTAATTATTATATTATCTTTTGATGATTCGATCCTGCAGTTGCAGGAAGAAGACAAGAAAAAAAAAGAAAATATCACTTGGGTTGGCAATTAACTATAAACACAGTGAAGATCCAAAAGAGCTCTGACGGTAAGAACTATTGTTCCACCTGCACTGCCCTTTGAATATGAAGTGCCTTATTCTTTTCCCTCTTATCTAAACCCAATTGCTTGGTTTTGCCCGCTCGGTATATTTTGGCTCTCCTTGGAAGTTGAAAAGAAAAATTCCCCGGAATGTCGCGAAAATCACTCCTTCGTCTTACAAGAATGGTTTTATTTTTGTTAATAGCTAATTGCCCCATTTGAAGAAGCTTAAAATTGTATTTTAATTAATACACTGAGCGGAAGCAACGGTTTTTCTTCTTCTTTCTTCTTTTCTCGGGCGCATGCTTGGATGATTGGCTTGGGTACTTTTGCCTTACCTCTGCCACGTTGCAGAGTGGTACTTACTCCAGAGATTCCCAAGAAAGCAACGTCTTTTTTTCTTTGCATGAATTCCTGATAACGAAAAAGGCCGAAAAGAAGAAATTCTAGCGGGTGTTCCAGAATGATTTCCCTTACGTATCCTAATTTTCTACTCGCATCGTCCGTTTTTCGTTTTTTTTTTTTTTGGTTAAATGGAATTCGCCGCTGTTAAATTTAGTGACAAGTACGGCAGTATTTTCTTTTCTTTTAAACACGGATTAACATGGGGATAGAGAGGAAGATGAAGAAGCGTAAATGGCAAAAAACGCATCCCCGGAATTTTATTATTTAAGTATCTAATTTTTATTTTATTTTAATGATTATTATTATTATTTTTTCTAGCCCGTATTCCTTCGCTGACCTTGGCTAACCGTTGGGGTGTCCTTTTCCAGTTACACCATGTCAACAAAATCGAATATACGTGCATGATATTCCATTATAACTAGAGCCATCTTATTCTTTTCGCCTTATCTTAATCACTCACTTAATCCTTTCCTTTAGCCTAGACAATTAGTTTGATGACAGTGACGTCTAGGTAGTATAATTCGGCGGAACATACAAGCAAGAAGTGTTGAGCACTGAACAACGCACACTTATGAACGAAAATTCTTGTTCTCCTAGATCGAAGATATCTTTTAGGGCTTTGACCACTGTAATATTTCGGTCAACAAAACTATGCTTTAGCGTATTCGAATCTGCTTATTTCGTGTGTTTACCACTTACGAGGGTATTCTCGGTAGCACAGGATATAATTCCATTCAGTGAATGTATTTCTGTCCTGATAAGCCTCAACTCCTGCTACCTCCTGTTCACATTCACAGTCTGAATAAAATCGTCAAGGACGAAGAAACAGAAGCGGACGGGGCGCGGGCGGACGGGCGTGCCTGTCATTCGACTGTAAACGGGGCAGTTGACAAGAAATAATCATCCATCTAGATGAAACATTTACTATGCTCTCCAGTTTTTTTTTCTGCCCTACAAATTTTTTTCTCCACCCGTAAGGCAGACGTTTAAATTTCTCGCGAGTACGAGTAACGAAAGTGGATTGAAACGGGCTTATATAGATTTTTATCGTCACAATTTGAGCGTATTTTATTTTCCGTTTTAGAGGATATTTTCGCAAGATGGATGTTTCGATTATATTGTAGTCTAACATTTAATATAAGAGGTGAGAAATACCCCATGGCATGTATATTTAGTATACAAAAGATGTAACTAGTCTTTTGTTTTTTGCCTCCCCTTTCTCCGCATGAAAGAAACGCTGCTTCAGATACTTCATAGTGCGTATATGTATACATTATAAATTAAGTATCAGTAGTAATAATATCCGTAGTAATATACAAATAAAACTCCAGCAAAACTATAATATAACGATACACCAGAATGTGACGCTTTTCTCAATCACGTACGACATCTCTCCCAGGAACGAAAGAATTTAGTTGTGAAAATAGTATAAGTGTTTGTTTTTTAAATTATTAATAATATATATAGTAATATATGGAGTATCCTGCATCCAATTGTTCCAAAAAAGTAGCGTCTAAACTTTTTATTTTAAAAAATCCAAAAAGCCACCAGGTTCCTTTCCTGGAAAAAAAAAATAAAAATAAAATAAAAGATACAGTATAAAAATATCTATGCTTATATTAAGGATAGCTTAAGAAATAAAATAACAGGGTATGAGAGGGAGAAAGATAGAGAGAGCGGAATGGTAGGGTGTTGTATCAGAAAATAAGAGATGGCGATAATTAAGTGATATCTTATAAGATAGTAATATTAAAGGGATGATAATATATTATATTGCAAGTACGAAATGAAAAAAAAAAAAAAAAAAACTCCAGAACACCCGCAATAGCTGATGGACAACCGAAAAAAAATTGCAGGAAAAAGAAATGATTGAGGCTGTAGTCGTGAATTGTAGTAAATATTTATGGTTTTGAGATTTATAACGTCTCTTCGACATCCGCGCGCAGTCGAAAATTTGCGCAAATCTCCCTTCCTTTTTGCTGCTGAGTGCTATTCGACCGGTGAAGGCACGGATGCACGGGGTCAATTGGCGAAGACGGGGGAGGCGAGGAGGTAGCTGACGCGAGGCTTGGACGGGCGGTACGAAGCGTCAACCTTGATGACGAGATCGGTGGGATGGTAGTGTAAGGCATTGTGCTTGAATTGATCGGAGAGTAGAGGAAGATATGTTTGTTATCGTAGCGTGTAGCGGCTGATTGCAAAAGATGATATTATATATAATTTGGTCTTTTCAAAAGACGTTTGGATTTTGTAATAGTATAGAAAGTATTATTGAAAGTATGTGAGTGATGAGGTTAGAGAGAGCAAGTAGATGATTGTTGTGTAGTTCTGTAGAGTGGTTAATTGGTTTTTGATTTTATTTATGGGTTGAAGAAGACTCTTTGGAACTGGGGTGGAGGCAGCACCTTTATATAATAAGGCGACTGTCGCGGAGAGAAAGAAGAAGGGGAGAGAAAGAATATACTACTACTTCCCAGATACGTATAATGTGCACGGCTCTGGGTGAACGGGCTTCTGTGTTGGGTGGGAGAAGACAAAAAGCAATTTCAAGGACGAAAAAAAAAAAGAAAAAGCGAAAAGTGAGAAAAAGAAAATATATTAATAGTGTCGTAGAGGGGGGAAAAAAAAAAAAATATGAGTACCGTAAGGAAATAAGGAAAAAAGAAAATAAAATAATAAATAAGTAAATATAATAAAATAAATTTTGGAAAAAAAAAAAAAAATGAAAATACGGAGGTTGTTCGAGGGGGAAAGAAAAGAAACCCACAAAACAAGAAAATAACAAAATGTTTTTTTTTTTTTTTATAGACGTGAGAGAAAGGAAAGGTACTAGTATCTTCTCTACATGCCTGCCTGGCATCGATAGAGATTAGATTTCTCCAAAAAAAATTCCAGTGATGAAGAAGCTAAAGGAGATATCTGAAGTATATATCTGGCGAGGAACCAGGAGTTTGGTTTGGCCGATGAAAGAGATATAACCTGAAGATAATAATAATAATAATATATATTATTAGTATCAAGTTGTTAGTGCATTTGTTTTTTTCATATGATACAATACCACCAGTCGGAAACAAAGTGGCTGAGTAGATAGATATTATAATATTTATATATATATATAAATTAAAGAGGGTTATTGAGGATTATTTCAAAATAACACACCTTATTATTTTCCACTTCTAGGATTCCCCACAGCGGATTTGTACGAGAAGACACACCCTGCAAAAGCGGACGTGGGAGGGATTGTTTAAGGAAAAAAAAAAAAAAAAGATGTGTCTGTTGGGTTCTCAGTTTTGTCTCTCTTCTCTCTTCTAGTTTATGCCTTTATTGACCCCGGTTCTTGAGACAGAAAGCTCAACATCACGGCGCGCGGAGCAAGATTTCGTGAAGTGGTCTTTCTTCTTATGACTGTTAGTGGATGAAGAGGTGAAGAATGGTGATCAGGATCAATTCAATGTGTTCACGGTTGCCTGGCAAATTCGAAGGATTAGAGAAAGGATATAGAATCCAGGCTGTGCATGCCGAGTTTTCTTCGCTTTTTACACTTGTTCCCGTCGGTCCGGGTTTTTCAGGTACACGAAAAAAAAAAAAAAAAAAAAAAAAAAAACTATTTTTTTTTATATATATCAATTAAACGAGGGATTGAGAAACGATTTTTCCTCTACAGTTTATTTCCTTTGGCTTTTCTTCATGTCCCCACATATCTCGAATCAAAAGGCACTATTGTGGAGTGAAATTGGCCCAACAAAAGCCCCAGGGCACACTTGGGCCGGATACGAACACGTTTCTCACCCAAAAGTTCGAGCCTTTCTCCAACAAATTTCCAATTCGATAGGTCTTCGGGTTTTAGCCAACTTCCTTTCTTTTTCTTTTCCTTTTGATCTTTAAACTAAAAAATAATTACGGGCGTACTGAAAGGCACCCGAAAACCAGTTAGGGTTTAGACGTTTTGTTTCTCGTTCTTTGATTGCCAGTGATATTGCTTCGCGAAAAAAAGATAGACCCAATTCATTGTAATAAGTTCGAGGGCTTAAACCGTTCGTGGCCTAGCAAGGGCATTTTGAACGTGGTCTGCCCGAACCACGGCGCGACCTATCGGCATTTCTTCTTGGTTGGTACCTGGGGCCCGGGTGAGAAGCCGGCGGAACGAGTACTAGGTACCTTAGCGTAAAAAGTGATTCGTTTCCTATTCCAACAGGGACGATCCGATGGAGAAAAAGGCGTTGCGTACCGCGATATTTTGCATTAATATTAAAGTAGACCCAGGAAATAATTTAAACAAGAGAAAAGGAACCAATAAAGGAGTGAGGTGTCCAAGGCCCCGGTCGTTGGGTCTGTAAATGAAAAGAACGACATTTGAGAGATTGTGAATATGAGGTAATAGGCATTGACGAAAGAGTGATAGAGGGAGGCCAGCCAGCAAGCAAGCAATGGCACGTCTGTCAGAAGTATCAAGAATCGTTGAAAATTTACGACAATACTCAAACTAGTCTGCGCCATTTTCTAATAAGAAAAAATTAGACTTCGAAGATGCGGCCAGCGGTTATTAGCTATGCATATAGATTCTTTCTATTTCTTTTTTTTTTTTTTTTTAAAAAAAAAGAAAAAAAAAAAAGGGAAACTCCCAGAGAGAGAGGGAGTCGAACAGGGAATTTTAATTCGGTACAGAAGTACAGTGCCGACGGATCAGTCTTTCGGTTACCCTTCGTTCCCTCAAAGTTGAGCAACAAGAATACAATATAGTCGCTAATTGTCTTAGAAAATCGCAGGCTCGAAGGGAGTTGGCTATTGACTCTTAAGACCTGTGGTCCGCAAAACGACTGGCCTAATGTCTAGGCCTCGATACGGTTGACAGTTTGGCAGTACAGTCCACGTCCAAGGGGTTCAGGATTATCCGCGATTGGTGCTCGAATCAATAAAATACGTTGGATCTATTTGAGATTGAACGATCATCTCAACATTGCATATATACGCGCTAGGAAATGAATGCGGGGAACTTAAGTAGAAAACGTACCAGTTAGTCGAGCTCACGATTGAGGAAATTATCGTTGACACGTTATTCCTCATGTTCGCCTTTCCATGTGTTTTGCAACCCTGGTTGGGATTTAAAAAATAAAACCTATACAGCCAAGAGATTATAATTTTTGGAGGAATACTTTTTTTATTCTTGTTCCCTTATGTATTGTATCGCAATTGGTTTACGCTTTTGGTGGACGATGCTTTTAGCCCGGAATGCAGTTTCTCTCATTTCTTTCGTTTCTTCTTAAAGAATAGTGTTACACTGAACCTATATGGAAGCTCACGGTCTGTCCATGAAATGCGGAGATTAGAAACCAAAAAGCAAGACTTTGTGGGAATTTTAAGTGGGTTGTAGATTAAGCTGATGTTCATACCTTGATATATCGAGATGCTTATTGAAATTACGGCAACCACTTGGAAATTCGTGAAGAGATGGAATCTATTTCTAGATACTCGCAGAATCGAGCGTATCTTATTAACCTAGGCCCGTCCATTGACACGAATAAGGTGGTTCAACTTACTATCAATAG
Source organism: Pezizomycotina sp. ARF18 (assembly GCA_002224055.1). Taxonomy (NCBI): domain Eukaryota; kingdom Fungi; phylum Ascomycota; species Pezizomycotina sp. ARF18. The sequence continues at coordinate 278,302 of AZLU01000013.1, read as the reverse complement.
CCAACCTGAGGAGAATAGATACCGAGACATTAAACTTGTATTTTTGTCTTTCTTTATTAAGAATAGGCAAATAGGCACTTTAGTGGTGTTGTAGGCCTATTCAAAAGTATAATGCGTGGAAACTATCAGTATCCACGCTTTTCTATTGACAAGAACGATGCACAGAGTTTCTTAGGTATTCTTCTCCGCTTATATCGTTACAGTTTAATCTAAAAATAACTACTATGCGAATATGCACTATCGATGCCTTTATAACGAACGTATCGAAGGTTAAAGAGAAGTCTGCTATGCATGGATGGTATATCTGTTAGTATAAGTAATTATAAGTACGATACGTTTATAGTTACATATAGAAGCGCTAGCCTTTGGAGTTTACTCAATCAAAAGGGCATCTATGTTTGAATGACATGATTGGCTGATCCTAAATATCGTTTTTTTTTTTTTTTTTTTCCTTTCCTCCAGTTTTTGGAGTGTTTTATTGACTGAACTAAATCGCGGTTTTGCAAGCAGTATCGAGATTGTTCCCTAAGCTTTAACGTTCTGATCTTAAGTACGGAACGATGCACAATAAGTTCTTCGGGAGGAACATCATCTGTGGGTATTGCCAATCGCCCAGCCTCATCCGATGTATCGGTATCTTAAGCTTGCGGGGGGAGAAACCCGAGCGCGGTGAGGATATGCGGGGATTGCTTTCTCCTTTCTCCAAAATGCAAGTCTTTGATCGCTCGGAAGGCATAACGCGGAAGAATAACAGCGGAGTAGCATTGGGTGTGGAATAAGGAATTTCAAACCTTACATGTTAGCTTCCAAGATTGTTAAGGAATGTGGGGAAAGGCTGATTTTGCAGAATGCCTTCGCCTTAAGACTGCTATTCCCGATGGATGAATGAGAGTACCGACAAGAAGAAGCTGCGCGAATATGGAACGTTGTTCTTTCGCCCAAACTCTGAAAGCTAGTGCACAAATTGGAAATATAGGGTTACTGTATCGCATTCAAACTTCATTTGGGGCAATAGCTTGCGAGGCGGATACGATATTGAGATGGAGGTATTAATTCTCGATCGCGCTGCTTAACTCTTGATGCGTAATTCGCTATTTTTTTTTTTCCAAAATATCCTCCCCAATAAACTTGCGAATTCGTGGAGTATGTTAGCTAGATTGCAAATTATCCTGAGTTCATCCCCATTTCGAATAATAATAATAATATAGAAACCCCCACATTCTTCTGTTGAATGAGGAAGACAAATCGAAGGGCGCTTCTCTCGAAACACGAGCATCATTGAAGTCCGCTAATTGGAAGTCGGATGAGATAAAACAAGCTATCCTTTTTAATAGTAAAGACTGCGCATCCTCTGGTCGTTCCACGTTGTTGCAGTCCTAATTTCGGGCAAGGATATCGATAATCCATGTACACCAGCTAAAAAGGTTGGCGGTTGCTTAAGTCGTATAAATTCTTTCTATCTTTCTAACGATTCTTTCTCTCCGCTCATATGTCTCTCAAACTGCAAGTTTTGGAACCGACCCTCCGCAATTTTGAAAAGTGAGTTTTGAACCATGGCTACAGTTGATTTTTTTTTTTTTTTTTTTTTTTTTTTTTTTGACTTTGGTTCTGTTGCCCCCGCTCCTGCATAAGCGATCAGGTACGAGCACCGCAAAAAGATGAGTGTGTCATATCATTTTTTTATGATCCAGTTTTGGCTTGCGAAACACCGATCGAGATTCGTAAGTCGCTGTGCGGTTACGTTTTGCAGACTCTTTCTCGACTTCCCAACCTCCGCTTCCCTTTATGTCTTCAGATGCCTTGCTCAGATATGGTTTTCTGGTAGCTGTTAGGAGAGGGGAAATATTGAGCCCCAAAATTCTAACCCCTCGAGGGCCTTGACTGGAGTTCCTTAATCAATTGCGAGACTTGCGTGTCCTTTTGTATACTGGACAAGTTTTGCATCCGTCGGCCGTGCGCGAGCGGTTTAACCCAATCGGCGATAGAGGCGTACAAACCCGGAAGGTAGTGCGGTAAGAAAACGTTATCTTGCTGTGGTTATACTTGTTTTCTTACAATTGACGATAGCTTTGGCTTCTATAAAGTTCGCGTACCGTATCAGCAATCCTAAATGGTAATCAAAGGAGAATGAAAGCCAGTGCACCGGTGCAGCTTTTGTCGCGACGAGCCACAAAATTGTTTTTTCCTTGCCGGTACATTCAATCCGACCTTTTTTTTTTTTTTTTTTTTTTTTTTTCAACAAAAAAAGTGTCCCATCCTTGAATCTCGCATCTGCCGGTTTACTAAGAACGGCATCTAGGAAATTAGAAATAGATGTCGCAGCAGAAAGTATTTCCAGTGGATTCGCAAGCCTAACCTATTTGCTTGAGAGGAAAAAAATCTCCCATTGAAAGCTGCCCTGACATGGGTGTTTGTTTGGGCTCAACTTCAACGCCGACTCGCCCGGGGTATAGATATCGCGAAGAGAAACAGCAACAATGTGGAGTTGAAGGAGACACTGGAAGATGTACCTCAGCCGAAAGGGGTTCCTCACTACCACTTACTGGTCCACTGAAAATGGTGATCATGCCTGTAGTGTCTGTGTCAGGATCAACATGGAACAATGCCAAGTAGGAGCTATTTCTGAGGAGGATGTGTTAAGAACGGTTTAGGGCTGAATCATGAATCACGTCCTTTTTGGAACAAAAGATGAAAACATATTGAGGGCAATCAGCGGTTGAGCGGGTAACTAAATGATTAAAACAAATCAAGGACGAAGATAAAGAAATAATCAATTGGGAAATAAAACAAAAAAAAAAAAAAAGAACAATAAATGAATGAAAGACGAAGAGATCAAAACGAGAATACCTGTTACAGAGGCGGCATCCGCTAGTACTTACGGTTTCCCTTATTGTTGAGGTTTAAATTTGGGTAGTGTCGATGCTTCGTCCTGACGTGTAAATAGTTCAGATGTCAAAGAGGAAAATAAATAATAAATAAATAAATAAATAAAATAATTTCTGCTACCAGTACCATATGAGAAAGTAAAATATTAAGTACACAAAATACAACGAAAATGGATATATAACAACGACAGGAGAATCATACGACAATAACTGAGTCTTTTGGATATCCTCGTACGCAGTAATAATAACCAACCTCACGCTGCTCATATCTTTATTTTGTTACACCGAGTTAGACCCGGGTTTTCAGATACGATTGTAGGTCGCCTCCTCTTGCTACGTTGTCGCTTCTGTGGAGAAGACACTCGCCTCGTCTCCGTTCTATTGTAGTAAGCCCAAGAAGGGAAATGGCTGGGTATGGTACCTGATCTTTCGTCCATATAATTTATTTCTTACTCCCAATTGGAGAATTCCGACCTTCCCACGATACCACCACTGCTACGATTACAGTATGTTGCTTGCTTCCTTATTTCCGAGCTTCTTATAAATTTAGATTGTGGAGCTTAACATCATAGCCGAGAGGAGATTAGAGCTCTGGTCATATCTATTGTCTCTGTCAAAATCCGTTCTTTTCCCCCTTGTATACACGTTATTTATCAATAAAACCTTTCCCCTTCAACCTTTCTTTATTTGCTTCTTTCAATTGCTTCTTTCAATTGCTTCCAAGCATATCTTGCTCCTTTCCTTCACTACGCTCTTATTCCATCTCTCCACTCGTGGGCTCTACCAACGTTTCATACTACCCCCCCAAAAAATTTTTTCTTGTTACCTCTCCGAACTCTTCTTTAGGTTTACACCGATCTCTTGTCTGTATTGGACGAGACTATAGGCTGCTGCGTCCACTACTTGCATATCTTGTGCATGCAGGATGGGACCTCGTATCTCCGTCCATCAGCGACTACCTTTGACGCAGGAAAGCATTGGCAACTATCAGCGCTCTTCTGTCTTCGAACTATTGTTGCCGAAGGACCTCAAAAAGCAGGCGAAGCCGACAGATATGAGCCAATTCCTCCAGAAGCATCACTGTTCTTTCAAAAACGTGCAGGGCAACTCTCAACACCAGCGATTCGTTGCCGTATAAGAGTGAGAAAAAAAAAATAAAAAAAAGAGAGAGTCAGATTTCAAGGATTATCCTTACAAACACAGCCCTAAAAACAGGAGAGAAAAAATAAATGTGGAGTGGGTCAAGAGTTTGCCTCTTTCCCGGGCATCGCTTGTTTGTAGCAAATCCCCACAAAAGAAGATCATCTGCTGTTTGCAAGGCGGACGATCAATCGTATAAGGCAGGGAAAGAACCCAGAGGAAACGAGAGGTGTTGTGTATAGAAATTTACACCCTCACCCTGTACGAGCATATTTTCCTTTTCGTCTTTCAACCAAGCGATTTAAGGCTTTATATTGTCCAAAAGTATGGGTGTCTAGGGAAAACCCCTCTCTATTTCCTTGAGGAATTATTATTGAATAACACATGCGCAAAAATGAAGCAAACACGATTGGTCTATCGGAACCCTTCAAAATCTCTCGGGCTCGGGGAGACTTGAGCTCTTCAATATTTGCGGTGTGAATGTAACCTTTCGTTGCCAGTTCATCAACCGAGTAAAATATGAATACAATTGGTTCTTCTTTCTGCTATCCGAGACAGTTAAATATTTCATTAAATACAAAATGATGATTTACTCTATTCCCTGCTTCATCAATCTCCTTTCTTCCTCTCTATCTCGACCGGTTTTTTTTTTTTTTTTTTTGGGGGGGGGGGGATACAAATATGTCTTTCTTCGCCAAACAGTGTTATTTTGTAATACTCGTTGGTCGGCTTAAACAAATCATATATTTCAAAATAGAAACAAGCTAACAGTCAAAATAGCACACTAACAAACTTTGTTGCATGGAAGGAGAAAAAAAAAAGATTCTGATACAGGTCTTGCCCGCGTGGGGAGCCATTGTCAGCCCTAAGAGGCTCCCGTTTGGGGTCTAAGACATCTGCATGAAGAAAAATGGTTGGCACAGCCTGGCGAGTGGCCCCGGTTCCCGCGGGCAGATCATCTCCGGGCGGAGTCAACAACGCAAGAATGCATCTTGAAAAACAGCACGAAAAGGAGGATTATTGCTCTTTTAGTAGTGGTTTTAGCTACGTTTACCCACGGGAGGTTATTGCGACTGTGGTTCTGTCTCCGTAAGTAACGTAACATTCATTGCAGAAATTTGTTTGCATGTGGGGCATTCTCCTTTTGTCAATACGTATGGCCACGGTGTAGCGACCGAACACAGACTAATAAGATAGACGGGAAAAGGAGGTCGCCTTGAATGAATGAGAAACATGAAATGCGATGAGTATTTAAAGACTAGGAAAGGGGAAGTATATTGTGAAGCGAGGTAAAAGATTTTTCCATTTCATGCATCTGTTGCATGGAGTCAAGCCAAGCATTGCCATGAAATGGAGATCAAACTTCCAAAGCGTCCGGTATTTCTCTAAAAAAATACAATACTAGTGTCTTGAGATATTCGAAGTGTTGAAGAATCTAATCCGCAGAAGGCAGAAATACTGTCTTACTGCCAATAACCGCAAATACATTATTTGAAATGTGGGGGGGTAAGGAATGAACATGAAGCTCGAGTTTCATATGTGGTCCATGAAGGATATCCGTGCCGCGTGTTTGAACTATACGTGGCACTTTCTCCGTGCTACACGGAGACAATTGCAATTTCTTGGCTCTATCATTTACTCCTCAGGAGATCTCACCGAGACATTTTTGACATTTTTGACAGGCCCGAGTATGCTCCCGGAATGTTTAAATATAGACACCGGCGATAGAACCCTTGGCTATTCCGGGACCCACTAACGGCCTACGTCGCGTGCTTTTAGTGGGCCCTTGCCGTTCAGACACGCCCTATAGGGCTGGCACGGAGATTCGAGAAAAATGCGACACCCTGCTGCAGCCAAGGAACGGATCTCATACCTCAACCAAGATTGAGCACACTCGCTTTTATCACGATAATCTTAAACCGTGGAAACGTGTGATTTGTGAAATTGCCGTGGCCTAATCCTAGGCCTTTTCACACATGCTATCCTCCTCGCCAGTGGCATTATTGGCAGAGTGATTCTTGAATACACAGAGCCTGAGGGGGGCAAATTGAACGTCCGTCTCTCGGACTTCCGGTCGTATATGGAAAGAAGATAAAGGAAACGCAAAAAAAGAAAGAAAAAAGAGCAATACACTGGATCTAAGGTTTCTGTACAGTATAAGCCTACGAAAGATGACATTTCCTAGCTACGAGCTGGATTGTTTGCTCCTATCAAACGATTATCGGATGCGAGATAAACCATCTCAGACCACTTCATATCTTGAGACTGCGCACTTAACCACTAACAATATTTTCAGGACGAAGATCTTCAACCTGTCAACGTCAGAAAGAAGATCTTTAGGAACAGCTTTAGAAAACCAAAGATTCACTGATTTAACATGCAGGAATTATCGATTGAATATCTTCAATATTCCCCTTCATATATTTGGTCGATGCCATCTCGGAGTTCCTGTGAGGAATTTCCTTGCCCGACACGCTGAAAAACCACACCTTCTAATAGATATATGAGCAAATTGCGTTACAAACACTGACAGTTGCTGAGCCGTTGCTAAAGCAGGCATTGCAGTTTTTTTTTTTTCATCTTTGGTGCTTGTTGGTTGGGGATATTTGAGTATGTCTCTCGTATACGGAGGTTTATAGCAAGGGTCGGAGAAACAAGACAAGCCTTTTGGAAGCCTCAATTACCACCCTCACTATCGTTTTTACCCTTCAGTTAGTTGCTTTGTTTTGCAGCTATTATTTTACTTAGCACCAAGGAAGCTAAGCCTACAGTTAAAAAAAATCGTAGCGTGCAAGCCATTGAACTTTGAAGTCTTATTGTACACAATAATGTCTCACGGACAGCCACCTAACCTCGTATTCGGAACCGCGTCCGTGGGGGATAATTCGCCACGGTCGAAGATGCTGCGGAGCTTCTGGATACTCTGGAAAGATCGGCGTTCCTAGGATCGATACAGCAGCCCGCTATCCTAATCTGAATCCCGGCATGTCCGAGACCCTTCTTGGGGAAGCCGGCATCTCCAGTCGGGGGGTTCACTGTTGACACTAAGATCATGATCTACGGTTCGAATTCAGCTGGGAGTTTGAAGGAGGAAAAATTGACGAGTCTGTAGCGGGGAGTTATAAACGACTCGCGTGGGGAAGGTTGGTGTTTCTATGTTGACTTTCCCAGGATGAAAAAGCCCTCTTTTTCTTTTTCTTTTTTTTTCCGGCCTGTTTACGACATAGATCTGATGGGCAAGAAGGGATAAGAAAATAAACGAAATTTCAATGAGGATTCCTATATTGATTGCTTGATGTAATAGATCAACGTTCTATACTGTCACGCCCCGGATTTCGAAACGCCAATCGAAGAGACAGCTGCAGCTCTGGATAAACATTAAAGCGTGGAGCTTTCAATGAGGTGATCCTCCATTTTCTCTCCCATAATCTTTCCTGCTCCGTCGATACCGAAACAGCATTAATTGACGAGGAATGATAATCACAAAATAAATAAAAGTAAACCATCTGTTCATTATCGCATGTTGAAGACGAAATCTGAGTCTCTGACATAGCCTATTGTTACCCTTAACTTTATTTGATTTTTTATATCTCCAAATCTAGCTTGGCGTGTCCCACTTACCTTCCGATATGGTCAGGAACCTGCTTAGCGTATGCGAAGAGCACGGATACGTGAAACCGACGTTTTACCAGGATGTTACAATGCATTCTCACGCGAGGATGAGGCGGAGCTGTTTCCCTTGCTGCGAGAGAATGGTATATCTTATGCAGCTCATAGGTTCGGTAACGCACGACGCCTTATAGTCCTATACAATCTGTCGCAATTTCAAGACTCGGTTCTAACTAACTGCCACCCCCCCCCAAATTATTTGTTACTTTGCGAAATTTCGAAAAACTAAATCCAATTAAAATATAGTGTTTTAGCTGGCGGTTTTCTCACAGGGAAGCTCTCCAGCGGCGAAGGGCCCGGAAAGGGTAGCAGATTTGACCCGAGCAACCCTAGCGGAGGAGCTTTCAGGGCGCAATACGACACGCCCGCCATGAATTCTGCGATGCTCGCACTTCAGAAGGCGACGGAGAAGCACAGCGTTGGGCAACGGTGAAGCTGCGTTGCGTTGGGTGGCATTCCACTCCGCTTTGACCGAAAAGGATGTAAAATACTGGGAGCAAGCAGAGTTTCTCAAGTGCAGCAGAGCGTTAAGAACCTTAAGCAAGGGCCGTTGCCACAAGAAGTTGTGGATGCTCTGGAATCGGCATGGAAGGCACTTGCGGCTGATAAAAAGTAAAATGTACAAAGCTCGGAGAGGGCAAGAAAGAGATAAAAACGGAGGAAGGGATTGACTTAGAATACTGCCAAAATTGGGCCATATCTGAACTTGCTCGATTTGTTCTACTGCGGCAAAGGAATCCAGCTAGAGAAAGAATACGAAGCCTTAACTGGGGATTCGTCCCCTGGCGATTGTCGTGTTTATGTGAAGATTTGTAAACAATTTCTCTTCATGACCATGTCGGCAGATGGCAGTTTCGGCAATTAGGACCCTTACCGACAGGTATACCGTGATACCCCCTTGACCCTTGGAAGACCTCTTTTGAATTCTGTGGACGAATCTGCACGAGAAGAAGCGGTAAAAAAATAAGGGCGGCGAAACCTATCCCGGTAATTCCGATATCATAGCTATGGCGGAGAGAGTGGTCGTTAGGCAAATGCCGATAATTACCATGAATTTAGCTCGTCTCGTATGCATGTGGGGGATAGACTGCAGCTGGCTCAATGCCAATGCCGACATGTAGCTGCATCGCAGGATGCAATAAGAAGTAAGTATACGTATACTTAGTATGCAACATTATGCAATGTCTTTTTGATCTGTTAAGCTTGACGAATTGTCTAAATGTAACCCCCCACAATAGCTGTCTGTACTCGTATCTAGCTTGGGTAGCTAAGACTGCTTATCTTCTATAGTTTTCTTGTTTGCCCGCCGCTAAGCAGCGGCACAAGACTTTCGAATTCCCCAAGCATTTCCTCTCTTCCCTCAACAAGAAATAATACTCATCCTCTATCCTTTCTCTCAATCAACTAGTTTCAACGGGTATTATATCCAGAATATACCTTTCCACGTATCTGACCTTCGTATATAAAGGGAAGCGACGAGCTTTGATATTTGAGCATTTTGAGCACGTCCATCCTTCAGGTTCCAACGGAGAGAAACATTCGTTACTTACTTCCTCAGCTCTCGCTCTCGCCATTAATTTCGCCTTTGCCGTTCGGTAATAAATTACGCTCGTTGAATTCTCACTCAAAAGCAATCTCAGAACCTAAAGGATCAAAATGGTCGCTCGTCAGCCTCCAAGCCGCAAAGGTTAGTTTCGCAAAGAAAAAGAGAGGGGAAAACTCAAAGCTATTTCCCGGAAGTTTAGCTACGTGGATGCTTTGCGGGTGTTTTTGACTGAAATTGAGAAAGCTTACGCTAACAATATAAACCCCGTTTGCTTCAGGCTCAATGCATGATGTCCCCAAGGACCTCATGGACCAAATAAAAATCTAGAAGAGCTGTTTACGGTCGATGCGCCGAAGCTCAAGTTTATCACCAGACGTTCGTTTCCGAACTCGAAAAGGGCCTCACGAAGGAAGGCGGAAGTATGTACGTCATAGCAACAAAGCCATGCACAAAGTGAATTCGTAACTAACTCTGAACTTCTCAATTCGAAAATATAGCCTATGATCCAACATGGTTATGAGCTATCCATCTGGTAAGGAGAGCGGAACCTTCCTGGCGCTCGATATGGGCGGCACCAACCTGCGAGTCTGCGAAATCACGCTTCCGGAGGAGCCCGGTGCTTCGACATCATGCAGTCAAAGTACCGGATGCGCCTCAATTGAAGACCGGCTCTGCCGATGACCTCTTCGACTACATCGCCGACTGCCTGAAACAGTTCATCCTGTCCAACCACGAGGACCAGAAGTTGAAGGAGATGCACCTGGGTTCACGTTCTCGTACCCGTGCCAGCAGGATTACATCGATCACGGAATACTGCAACGGTGGACGAAAGGTTTCGATGTTAAGGGCGTCGAGGGCGAGGACGTAGTACCGATGTTCGAAGCGGCACTAAAGAGAAAGGTGAGAACTTCTCCTAGCATACAATATTCGACTCATATGTTTCTTGAAAACTAACAAATCTAAACAGCAAGTACCCATCAAAGTCACCGCCCTGATGAACGACACGACGGGTACCCTAATAGCTTCAAATTACACCGACCAGACGACCAAGATCGGCTGCATCTTCGGAACGGGTTGCAACGCCGCGTACTTGAGACCGCGGGCTGCGTCCCGAAGCTCGAGCACATGAACCTCGACCCGGACATGGCCATCGCGATAAACTGCGAGGGGCGCCTTCGACAACGAGCACAAGTGCCTCCGCGCACGAGGTACGACGTTATGATAGACGAGCAGTCCCCGCGACCGGGCCAGCAGCGTACGAGAAGATGATCGCGGATACTACCTCGGCGAGATCCTCCGGCTCGTGCTCCTCGACCTCGCCGAGAGTAAAGACGTACATATGTTCGAAAAGCAGGACCTTACGAAGCTGAAGGAGGCATATTGTCTCGATTCTTCGTTCCTCTCGGATATTGAATCGTACGTTCCCATCCCCTCTCTTTTTTAGAAGCTTGGTTTTGAAATGCAGGTAGAGCTAACTTTATGACCTACTAGGGATCCGTACGAAAATCTTAATGAGACTGAACACCTCTTCGAAAAGAAGTTGGGCTTAGACACCAATACTAGCGAGCGCAAGCTAATCCGCCGCCTCGCGGAGCTCATCGGTACACGCGCGGCCCGCCTCTCAGCCTGCGGCGTCTCCGGCCATCGTGACGAAGAAGAACCTAGCCCCTTGCACCGTCGGTGCCGATGGTTCGGTGTTAACAAGTACCCCAACTTCAAGAAAGGCAAGCCGACGCACTCGAAGAGATCCTCGGTCACAGGGACATTGTCATCAAACCTGCTGAAGATGGCAGCGGTGTTGGTGCCGCTCTTATTGCTGGTGAGTCTTGCTTTGTTACCTTACCCAATTATGCGTGAAATCTTATTCTAACTTTTTTTCTTTCAGCTTTAACGCTTGACCGCATCAAGGCCGGAAACACTGCCGGTATTAAGAAGGTTAATTTGAAAAAAAGCTTTTATCGTTCCTTTTATACCCCTGTAGAGAAAAAAAAACTATAGATTGTAGATACAAAAACGGCATCAACTAGCTATTGTCTTCTGGTGAACTGCTATCCTAAATTGAATTTAGCCATTTGTAATTCTTCTCACTGTGTTTATCATTTAGCTAGCAGCTATAAGATACTAGCACGTGCGCCCGGTAAAGGGATAAAAAATGGACTTTTGTAAAGAGCAAGTGTTTCCATTTGAACAAAGACTATCGATATGATAATACAAGTGATTTTAAACACATTGACAAAAAAGAACCAAGTTAACTCCACCCAAGGCAAGAAAAACAAAAGAAACCCGATTTCCTATCTGTTCAGGAAGACCCCATCTTGAAGCATATATCCTCACGACCTATGCGCCACCAACCATTCGAGCATCTGCTCATTCGCTTCCACCTGCGCCTTCTTAATATTCTCATCCTCGTAGCTCCCGTACACCGCAAACCCGTGCGGTACCTTCTGGAAAACCTTCAGTTCGTGCTCTATATTCTCCTTCTCTAGATATTCCTTGCCTTCGTCCCTGATCTCGTTCGGGAAGAACTGGTCCTCGTCCACGCATGCGAACGAGACGGGCTTCTTGATTGCCTTCATGTCCTCCAGCGTGACCATGAGGCCGTGAGCGACGGCTCCCGCGACGATCTCATCGCCTGCGGCCAGCTTGAGGACGTATTTACCGCCGAAGCAGTAGCCGACGGCAAATATCTGCGAGGAAGCGTCGGCGAACTCTTCCTTGACTGCTTTTAGGACCTTTTCGATTATGGGGTGGTTTTTTCGGGCGTGTGGCGGGCGAGCCATAGGTCTGTCGTTTCCCATCTTCTGTTAGTTCAGTCTTACATTTTCAGGCCTGGTGTCTCATCATCAAATGTGGGAATTAGTTGAGTTTGTAGCGGAAAACTTTTACCAATCATGAACATCTTAACCCCTCCGCCGCTTTATACTTAACCGTCTCCAAGAAGCTCGAATCCTCCTCCAGCTCGTTCGTCGTCGTAGTGCCAGCGGATGGAGCAGGATCGCCCTCGAACAGGTCCGGCATGACGACGACGAAGCCGCCTTCCTTGGCGTAGTAGTCCGCCTGCAGCTGGTTGTTTGGCGACTTGACGCCCGTGCCGTTGGTCAGGAAGATTAGGAGCTTCGAGTTGACGTGGGGGTAGTCGGCGGTTTCGAGACGTAGACGTCCGTGTCGGCGAGCTTGATTATTTCCTGCAACGGAGCGGATGAGCTGTTAGAAAGATGGATACGTTGGGAAAGGTAGTATAGGGTGAGTGAGGGTTATCGTGCATACACCGGAGGATTGGACGTGCTCTGTTAACCCATCGCGAACTCTGTCAGCAGGCCGAAATGAACAGCTTCTAGATAAATGTTGAACCGAACCAAGAAAGCAGTGGAATCTCTTGAGTGTTGTAGCCTACCTGCGTCAAGCGGGGGATCGTTGCAGCACTGCTCCCCCATGGCTACAGGTTCGACAGCAGCTGGAGCAGGCGGAGCTGCAGTTTCAGCTTCTTGTTGATGCTCAGACATGGTTTAGGATCCGATGGTAATAGCTAATACTGCTTTCAACGGTGGACAAGAAGTTTAGGAAAGTGAGGATAGGTTCTTTTAGAAAGCAGTTGAACGCTATTCGTCGCTGTTCTCTTTATATATTTGTAGTCCGTGATGGTGGAGATATGTAAGATTAGGAACGATGGTGGGCTGTGTTCATTCCTTAAGTATGTATTCCTAGACTGGTTGCATTACGTTGTTGGTCGACTACTGAGACACAAGGCGACGTCAAAGCTTCAGCAGGCGGTTCGCGCCGTTTTGGTGGGGCGGCCGATTTAACGTTACCGCAGACCACAGCCTGAAGTAGCTACGGTAACGCTCAACTGCTCCAAGCTCAAGCTCACACGCTTCTATCTCGTTGTCTATGCTCCATCCTCGACAATTCTTTCCGTAACCTTTTCTGTCGTGAGATGTTCGAAAGCAACTTGTATGAGTACGCCTATTGGGTATTATTTTATGATCTATATGTTATATTGTACAAAAATGTTCATATGTTACAACCAAAGAATACTACCACTCGCTCTCAGCTACCCTTGTCCCGAACCAATTCTCGTTCTTGAGACCATCCGAAGCAGGGTTCTCGCCCCCCTGCAGGAACATATCTAGCCCCGTCTCTTCCTCATCCCATGTCGCCGTGTAGCCCTTTGTCTTCAACAGGTCCACGACGGTAGACCAAGAATACCTTGTATCCACGCCCCATCCAAATGCCGGGTCGAGGTTGCCCTTTAACCAGGCGACCGTATTAGGATCCGATGGGTAACCCGATCCATCGCATCCTCTCCACTTACAGCCTCTATAATCGCGTCCCTCGTTACTTTCGCGCATATCGATGCCGCGGATACGGACGGGTACAGTGAATCCGCCTTCTTCGCGACGGTAACTTTACACTGCGGGAATATCCTGGACAGTTTGGCCTGATAACTCGGCGCAGGCCCGACCGTGTCGACGTATATCTCCTCCACTTTGACTCTCTTCTCGATCACTTCCCTGATCAGCTGTATTGTCGCATCGTGAGCCTGCGCGTTCAAGTTGTAGGAGTTGGCCGCAGCATCGAAGAAGAAATATCGCGAGGAGACATTACGCGAACGGCCCAGCCCAGGTTCTTGTACAGCTCTTCGTCGGCATTGCATGCCATTTCCAGCAGCGACGCGCGGGTTTCGGCGGTTAACTTTTGGAATCGTCGAAGCCGGTAGTTCGGAGGCTGCTGTCGTAAGGTAGAGGGCAGTACGCGACCGCGTAGACCATAGGACCTAGGACGGGACCGCGACCGGCTTCGTCGACGCCAAGAACGACTCCGATGGACATGTCCTCCGTTAGAACCTGCGGTAAGGGAGCATGGTAGGTGTATGATTTTCCAGACGCGACATCGCTGGAGACAGTGAGGGAGGCGTGAATGCGGTCATGACTGAGGAGGATGTGCTGAAGATGTATGCTTATTTTCGCAGTTGAATTGTGAAAAGGAAAGGTGGTTTTGAAGGGAGCTCGGCAGTTTCCAGCTCAAGGAGCTTGTTATAAAGGGAGCTTAAGGCGTCGCGTCTTTTTCTACTTCTACTATTAGAGCCTCAAAATGACGAATGAAACGCGCGAATCTATACTAGCAGTCAAAGAAGTAGCAGTGAGTAGGTGCCCCGAATTCTCTCTTTCCTCTTTCAATTTATCTTCCGCGCCCTCAACAATATTAACCTCTCCTTCGTTCCACCCCTCAAACAACCCTTCAACGTCGCCTTTAACCTCCACCTTTAACTCCCTGTCGCCTTGACCCTCTTCCCGTCACTCTCCCTCATTTCTCGTTCTTCCCACTCCCGTTCTCCTCGTCCTCTTTATCCTTCTCCACATTCTCCATGCCCTGCGAGGCACCGAACCGCTCCGCATCCAGCATTGGCACTTTGTGCTCTCTGAAAGAGATAAACTGCCCCAGCTTGTCCAGCGCCGGGGCACCTTCGGTTCCTCGTCTCCGCACCGTACTCCGTCTCCTTGTTCCAGACACCGTCGCCGAACAACTCGTTGACGCATATGATTCTGCAAATCACAAGCAGGTCAGTCCGATCCATCTTCTGTTTCATCGTGAATCAAGGCGCGGGGAACGAATACCTCTCATCTTCGCACTTCAGCGTTCGAACGATTGTTTTGACGCACGATAAAGGCTCACGACGCGCTCCCCCGCGTTCACCTTCAGCATCATCGCCACCGCCTTCTCGATCTCCATGGGCCGGAACCGTTTCGGGTTGTAGTCCTCGCGTGTCCGCTTATACTTCGACGATCTGTACTTGTTCGGCGTCGCGGGTGTCCGTGATGTAGACTTTGGCGATGGAGGATTCCATACATGCTGCAGGGAGATTGCGTGAGGTTTTGATGAAGAGGATGGAACTTGTTACTCCTGGGTCGTCGAGGGAGGGTGTGCGCGACGAGCTTTGCAGGCGGTTGCAGATGCGGTTGGTCTCGGGTTCGGGACGGTGCGGTTGGCGATTGAGGTGTGGACGTTGCCCCTGCGCGGAGATCAGGGTTGGCGAGATATGGTGTGGTAGGTTGTGGAGACGGTCGGACTCAGTCTGAAGCTCAGATGTGCTCATGGCGGTGTGGTGGCCGACTCTCTCAGTGCTAGACGAGCTAGAGATTTGTTAGCCTTAAGAAGTTTCCTGCGGAGCTTGCGTTCATTAGGGACAAGTGCGGAACAAAGCATACCTTGCATGATCTCCGACAAGTCGACCCACGGTTCATCTAATGTACTAGAAGACATCCTTCTCGTTGACTCAGGGGTGTTCCTCTTCACGGATAAGTCCTCGACTGACTTAGCCTTCCTTCGAGACATCCAGTTTCCCCTCCCGCGTGTGTTCGGACACCCGAACTCCTCTGCATCTGCGTCTTCTCCTCCAGCTGCTTCGCGTGATGCCCTCGGGCATACCCGGGCGAAGTCGGCGAAGAGTGCGCGGCACTGGTTTCACCACGTTCTTACGTCACCTCAAGCACTCTCTCGCGCTGCCTTTCCCCCGCGAGCGCAACAGCACTCTTCGATCGAGATATCATTGTTGTGAGTTGATCAGTGCTTCGGGACCAAAGGCCACGTAACCTTCCTCTACCGCCCTTCACCTTCCGGTACCCACTCAGTCATTCTCCATCACGAAATTCTTGTCGCCCTTCCTCGTCGGCACCCTTGGATCGTCCAGCTCCGCCTGCCATTTATCCCTCCGGACGGCCGGCTTCCAACGCTTCCACCGCGCGATCGATCGTATCATATATTCTGGGAGTAGGCCAAAGAAAAGAATGAAATTATGGCGCGTCCAGAAATAATATGTCTTTAGGATCCAATGACTTTACCGATTGCTCTTTGATGAAAAAAAATACGATGTGAAGACGAAAGAGCTTCGCAAGCGGACCTTCGTAATCTAGTATTAAGTCGTGATAGTCAAATGCTATCGAGAACTAAGGTTGCTAAACGTCTTTGTATGGGCGGTTCCGATTTTGTATATAATAATATATAAGGTAAAGCTCTATATCCTATCAAATATGAAATAGGCGTAAAATTGAAAAGTTAAAACCTCTAACTGTCTGATGAAGATCTTTTAAAATGCTTTTAATTAAGGGATGTCCTCCTTTTATCTTTCTACCAGTTAAAGGCCCTATAAGAAAACTAAAAAACTGCTAATAGAGCTCCAACTTAAGCTTCTTAAGGTAAGATTTTTATGAATCTTACGTCTCTATTATTTTCCCGCAGGGCTAAAATTAATTATCAAGGTTGGGTACGAGATAAAATCTTACTCCTATAATTAAGAGAATATATCTATTGTTTAACATATTAGACTCTAAACGTTTAGTCCAATCGTATAAAGCCGGATATAGGTATCGGAGTCCATCGTTAAGCATACTTTCTATTACAAGATATACTATCTAATATATCCTATCGTAAGAGCCTAAAACATCTACGGATTATCCTACACGAGCACCCTCAGCCTTCATTTCAGCTCTGGGGGACTATATGGCTCGAACGAAGCATCCAACCTAGATCCCGTCAGCTCCCTAACACCTCTGGCACGACGTCGCCCTGGTATCGCGCCACGAACTTCCACAGTTCAGCTCTTCACCGCTGCTGGGCCGCCCTTATGCTGGAATCGCGGTCCCGCAAGGAACTGCACGAGTACGATACTTCTGCCTGTATATTATACTCTTACTCCCCTAACGCCTTTACTACTAGATCAGCGGGACGAAGGTATTAATGTATTTCTCCAGCCAGCTTTGCTTGCTTGCATCATACAGCGAACGAACAGCTAGCAGGTGACTCTTGGCAGCGGGGTTTCCAGCAGAACTCAAATACGCAAGCCCCACTAAAACTAAACTTCGAAAAGTAGCAGTGAGCAGCTACTATACTCCCGTGATTTTAGTAGTTTGCAACTTAACTTATTTATCTTGACATCAATTTATAAATATATATATCGACTACCTCAGCCCTCAGCCTTAATCTCCTGCTGCAGCATAACATTTCTCTTCGGTATCTTCGTCAGAGAAATAGGAGCTAGCTGGCTGGTAGCAGAGATTTAGTGGAAGCATTTTCTCTGCATTACTTCCCCATTGTAACGCAACGAAAGGCGATCCTCCTGATCTTCCTGTAACAGCTTTTTTTTTTTTTTTTTTTTTTCAAACACGATATCACGAAACGCTCGGTAGCTATGTCGCTGATCAGACGTGAGTACAGCCAGCCCTCTTTTTGCTTGGTTTCTCATCACCGGCTTTTTTCATATTTTCTAGAAGGGGTGCAGCTTTCCTTGGATCGTGAGAGGCGCAGCTAACCAGATGCTTAGAATCGATCTTGGCTTCTTGCCCGAATACCACAAGGGGAGAGGCAACACCGCTCTCAGCCGACGCCAAAGGAGAACGGATTGCCTACGCGGTACGCCTTTTATAAGTTCCTGCCTTAAAACCCTTTCCGCATTTGTCTGGAGCCAAACTACGAAGCTGACTCACTAATCTTTTAATCTGGTCTTTGTGTCACCCACACTCTTCTGTTCTTCTTTTAATTAGTCGAACAAATCCATCTTCCTCCGGCCTATCGATGACCCCTCGCAGTCGGTTCAATACACAGGACATACGGCGAACACGACCGTAGCGCGCTTCGCTCCGTCGGGATACTATGTAGCTTCTGGTGACGAGTCGGGTATGGTCCGCGTCTGGGACGCCGTGGGCGAGGATAACATCACGAAGGGGAGTACCACATTATCAACGGCAAGATCGTGGATATCGCGTGGGACGGCGAGTCGAAGCGCATTATCGCGGTGGGTAATGGGAAGGAGCGGTTCGGTGCGTATTTCTTGCTGTAAAGTCCCGGGTCAATGACTGTGGATGCGGTGCTAATGTATGTTTTCCTTCGAAAGGTCACTGCATAAGCTGGGACTCCGGCAACAGCGTCGGTGAAATCTCGGGCCACTGTAAAGTGATCAACTCCGTCTCGATACGGTCGACCCGGCCGTACCGCGCCGTCACTGGCTCCGACGATAAGAGCCTCGTCTTCTTCCACGGCCCGCCGTTCAAGTTCAACACGTCCATGAAGGATCACCACTCGAACTTCGTCCAAGGCGTCGCATTCTCGCCGGACGGCGAGCGCATCGTCAGCGTCGGCTCCGATAGGAAGATATTCCTCTTCGACGGGAAAACCGGCGAATTCATCTCGCAGGTCGAGGACAAAGACAACGGCCACAACGGGTCCATATTCGCCGTCTCGTGGAGCAGCGATTCTAAAAAATTCGTCACGGCGAGCGGGGATCAGACGGTTAAGATATGGGATTTGGAGTCGCAGAAGTGCGCGAAAACGTGGAAGTTCGGCGAGCCCGCGTCGGTACCGCACCAGCAGGTCGGCGTCGTGTGGCCGAACCGCTCGGACGGGACGATCATATCGCTCTCGAACAGCGGCGAGCTCAACTACCTCTCGCAGTCGCACGATAAACCTATCAAAGTTGTATCTGGACACCAGAAGAGCATCACGGCCATGGGCGTCGACAGGTCCGGCAAGACGCTGTGGACGGGGAGCTACGACGGGAGGGTTGTATCGTGGGACATCGCTACGGGCGCGGCAGAAGTCCCCGAGGGACAGTCCCATTCCAATCTCGTCGTGGGGTTCGGCCGCGGAGGCGACGGCCGGATGTACTCCGTCGGCATGGACGACACGCTACGCTCCCTCGATACAGGCGTCAAGACGTTCACAGGCGGTATTCTATCAACAGACGGCCAGCCGAAGGGAATATCCACGAAAGGTCCCGACGGCGTCATCGTAATCGTCACGCTCAGCGAGCTAGCAATCTACGTCGACGACAAGAAGACCACCTCCCTATCGATCGACTACACACCAACCTGCGTCTCCTTCTCAAAGAAGACGTCCGTCATCGCCGTCGGCGCGCAGGACAACTCAGTCTACCTCTACAAGTACACCTCGCCGCAATCGAAGCCTTAGCAACTAAGACGCTGAAGGGCAACAGGTCGGCCATATCTTCCGTAGCCTTCGCTCCAAACTCAGCGCTACTCGCCGCCGGAGATTCCGCGGGTAAGATCGTCCTGTACGACTCTGAGTCCGGCGAGAGCGTCACGACGAGGTGGCAGTTCCACACGGCCCGCGTTACTTCGATCTCGTGGAACCCGGAGGGGACGCACGTCGTCAGCAGCAGCCTGGATACGAGCCTAAACGTGTACTCCGTCGAAACGCCCAGCAAGTATATAAAGTCTTCCAACGCGCACAAGGAAGGAACCAATGCTGCGGTCTGGATAGACAAGGACACCGTTGCCAGCGCCGGCTCCGACGGATGCGTTAAGATTTGGAAAGCGAAGCTGCACTAGAAAGATTTCTTGTTTTGATCGTACAGTGTTTTCATGTTTTCCTAGAGATATCGATTTTGAGCTATAAATATAAAATATATTCATTTAAGCATTACACGGTTCAAATCAAGTTATACTGATAGATTCTTCAATAATATACTAAAGACAATTTGTACTAGTTGTATGTAGTTAATCGATAAACCACAAATTCTAGTTATATAAGTAGTTGACATCTTATACAGCGCTGAGCAGATCGTCATATATCTAGCACTGATGATGAAATACACTTAGGGTTCTTGTCCCTTTGGCAATATTTGGCAATGTCGTGACTGAACTGCTTATACGATCAAAAAACTAATATATAGTATCGTGAAGTTTATAAATTTCCTTCAGGTCGTTGGTATTTTAAAGCTGTACCCGTACTACTCATTCACCTCAGATAGCACACATAGTTGAAGTAAATTTGCCATCCAAACTACCATCCTTATCTCTAATTGAGAGGAAGTAGAAAGGAGGGAGCTCTTAACGATGTTGTAAATATTTCTTCTCATTGGACGTCGATCTATTATTATAAAACCCAAAGCTCCTCATGGATCTCAGGCAAGGATTACATACATGACGGGTACCTAGTTACTATCTTCCCTCCCTCCTATCAATTTTTTCATGTGATGATTTTGTTTTTGTAAAAAGAGTTAGAAGTATCAAAAGTAGATGACGAAAGTAAAGGGGCCATTCTTGTGTGTAATGTAAAATAGCGTATAAGGTATACCCTTTTTTACGAAAAGCGCGATTTCGTTTTGTAGTAGAGTATTAGGTTAGAGATAAAGAGATAAACCTTTAAAAGGATTTAAACAAGAAAAAGAAAGAAATGAAGGAATAAAGAAATGAAGAAGGAAGAAGGAAGGAAGATATGAAGGAAGAAAATCAAGCGGAAAGTTAAATCAACGTGAACCGAAAATTCCAAAGCTTTCTCCCAGATTTCCTTGTCCCTTGCCTTCTCCTCCTTGGAAGTGTTCTTCTCGTACCACTTGGGCAGCTTCCTCTTGTCTTTCGGGACGGAGGGTGGGTTTGTGAGCGGGACAGTAACTTCTTCATCTTCTTTACCCCGGTCGTATTTCCACCAGATTTCTGGTTGATCAGGTCGTCACCGCTGTCTTCGTCTTGGTCATGCTTAGTGACAGACACTTCCTCCGACAAGCGGGCGTCCTTCTCCTGATGCTCGTTATCATCCTCGCTTAGGGATGGTAGAGTGCTAGTGAAAGCTGCAGGAAGTAGTTCATCGTTAACGTCACAATCATATCGACAAAAAAAGGAAAGAAAGAAGAAAAAGACAAAAAGCAAAAGATTCTTCTTGACGAAGACGTACACCTAGCGCTGCCCTTCCTAAACGAACACTCCTCAAGCTTCTTAACAAGATCCTCCGGCAACTGCGGTGCCTCCCGCTAACGTCAACACCACCAACAGCAAGGAAGCTTAGCGGCAAGAAATTCGTAGGATCAACAGCAGCGTCTGATTCCCCGTCCGCCTCGTCAATGCGTACTTCCGCCTCCATGACGTCCAACCTAATCTTCAAAAGCTCAACCTGCAACCTCCCCAATTCCCTACGAGCGTCCTCGCCTTCACTACTACCGCCCATATAACCTTTGGGTTTCGTACACCTCAGAACCGTAGACGTGAGGTCCGCGAATATAGGCGAGCGCTTGCAGTCCTCAAAGTTGACGGACGACAAGCTGGCGAACTGCTTCCACTTGCCCAGAGGAGCTGGAGGTCGGCGATTATGGCGTCGGGTTCCACGTTGGCGGTTTTGTAGATCGTGATGATGCGGTGCGTGATGCGCATCCACTCGTGGACGATGGACTGGCAAGATACGCGGATCTCGTAGATCCATAGCTCCGGAGTCAATGGTAGCTTCGGCGGCTGCAAGGCTGCAGCGCCGGTGATGGAAGAAGAAGGGTAGGTAGTAGAAGGAGTGGTGATGTTAGAAGGGGAAGAGAGGCTGGCATCCTGCGGAGTATCTGCAATGGATTTCCTCAGGCTGGTATCGGTAGATGATACGGGAGGGGAGCAAATGCCCTTGCCGAGGAAGTCGGAAACCCTCGACATTGTTTGGCGATCTAAGAGAAGAGCGACGAGATATTGAGATATTGTCTGCTCGTTCAAAATCAAATATACCTTTTGGCTTTTAGTAAAAGGTAGTCGTTAGTGGAGAAAAAGACTCAATTCAGATTGAAATCCTGAATGGTTAAAGTAGTCTGTGACCCTACGAAGTAGTAGTTGGAGGCCGAAAATAGGACTCTCGTAGATTGAATTTTATTTAAGCACAATTAATTAATTATTACTATTATTATTAGGCTATTATTATTATTTACTAATTTTTTTTTTTTGTAGACGAAATATTCGGCAACAATCAATTTGGATCGGGTTCAATCTATTTTTTTTTTAATGATCTGGACGATCGATCACTCATCGTTGAAGTGAGTAAAATACCTTATTTACATCTACCTAATATCACAATTGCGTTTTTAGAACTAGAAGAGGAAGTAGTAGCTGCCCTATAACAACAACCGCTCTATTTCAACAAGCAGTGCGTTTATTTGTTTATTTATTATACTATTTTTTTGTTTAGATATATACTTAAATACTTACATCTGGGTTTGTAAATATACTAAGTAATAATAACTAACATATAGAAACCCCCTCCTCAGGGGCCAAAATGGGTACATGTTACATGTTTTTGTAGATAAAATAGGAAATAGGCGATGAAAGAAGATTCGTCCAGAACGTCAAGCGCATAAATTAAAAGAAATATTTAATAAGATTATTGAGAGAAGATGGAAAACAAGAAGAAAAGGGTATGAGAGCAATAAGATAAAGACAAACTAAAAGTGGTATAAAAGAAACGAAGCTTAACAAAGGAAATCCCTGACGGTGATGGAGAATAGAGAAGGGAAAAAAAAGGAGAGAGTAAGAAGAAAAGACAAGAAACAACTTTTATAAAGGCAAGGCGCATTAGCAAAACAGAAACCAGTACTGAACAATAGGAAATTGTATTTAAAAAGACACAGAAAGAGCAAAGGAAAGAAACCCCACGATCTAAAATGCGAAAGGAACCCGCGAATGGTTGGCTAAACTTGAAGATAAAAAAAAAAGGGAAGTTGAGGAAATGAAATGTGAAAGGAATAGGAAGGAATTCGAGGTTCGCTAGGGCAGTGAGTGAGTTCAAGATCGAGACAAGGGGAATATCTTCAAAGGAAGAAAGCCGCCGGGGAAATGTAGAGCAGAAAGAAATCAAAGTAGGTAAATAGCTCGAGTAGGTTGCTGTATATGCCTAGCGTGGTTTGTCGGCATTTGTAAAGTTTCGAAGCGTGCTCGGCTCTCCGAATTGAACGTCAGAGTGAAAGATCCGAATAAGAGAGGGGAATGATAAGAATTCTTTGGAAGGTTGACCATCGCACAATTTGAGGTCACGGTCGTCTCGGAGAAGAGGGGAACGAGATCCGAGATGGCACGTCGTGGTATATCACCCTTTTGGCCGTTCAAAAGTAACACAAGGTTTACTCATCCTTTCGGCAGGTTAACCTTCGCAACGCACTCTTGACTTTGGCGCGGCTCCTCCAATCAACATTTGTACGTCCCTGTTCCTCAGCCACTATGAAAATATCACCGTCGTAAGCAGCCACGTCGGAGTCATTCCCATGGGTCGGTACCTCGCGGCCGCGTTGAAAGATTGTGCATCCCCTTCGTCCTCAGATTCGCTCCCACAGCGCATCCCAGATATTCTCTTCAGTATCTTCCGTCTCCTCAAGCGTCGTTGCAACTTCATTTCCCTCCGTCGGTCAATACTAGCAGCATCTAACTTGTCCACGATTAGTTTAGCCGCGGCCGGAGAATCCGAGTATCGGTTGTATTGTGACGGAGCGCGGGTGCTAATTCAAAATTGGGTTGTTGGTTAGCTGCTGACCAAATTCTCCATGTTCACTTTTAATGACTTGGGTTTGGACGGAAAAGGTCACCGAAGATAAAAATAAATAAATAAACAAATCAAGTAAAAATTGGGCATATGGACATACATATTATCTCATCTTGTACGTGGGTAACACCAGCGTCTGTATTGATCTGCAACGGGTCAACACCCATTGACCCGCGGTCTCAGGTTGCTCCGTTTGTTCGGATTGCTCCATAATTTCGGGATGAGAAGCTGAACTGTCGTGCCTGCCCCGAATCGTTCTTTCCACCAGTCGAATATCCCTACTTGGTGGAGGTACACTCGTCTTATCTGCTGAAGATCGGCCGTGGGTTGTCTGGTTGTATCAGCAGTCGTTGGAGCCGTAGAAGGCGCCCGCGGTGATGGTGTTGTCATTGATGTTCTTCTCGTAGACATATCCGGTGTCCGCGTCTGCCACGATACCGGGCTATCCCTCACAGCACTCGAATTCTGGGACTGGTTGTTGTAGCTTTGCGAAGTGCGCGTGTTGGATGATGCCGCTGAGAGCCGATAGTGCCTGCTTGCCGGTATGTGGAGGTGTCATCGTCGAACCCGTCATCCTGGTCGTTTGAATGTATTGAATTCGCTACTGAATTCTTGCGCTTATTGCTATTCCGACTGCTATTACTGTTCGTTTTCCTCAGGCTAAACGAATTGCGCTTCTGAGGAAGAGCCGATATGTCGCGCTCACGGTTCGCGTTCGTAGTAGAATTCAACAGAATCTGTCGATTTATATGATATCGGTGACGAGTATCCCTAGGTTTTGGTGGAACTTCGGACATAATTAGAAATTTTGATCCATTACATTTCTTTGATTGGATCTTAAAGAAGGGTTCCTGATGGAATATTACATACCATAGCTGCGAATAGGATGCTTTTGTTACTCGTTGCTGAGAAAAAAAAAGCTGCCTTTGTAAAAAGTGGAGTTTGGATGCAAAAAAAAAAAAAAAAAAAAAAAAAAGGTAAACAAATAACAACGCAGACTGATGCCAAAACTGAATATCAAAAGGACAGCAAGAAAAACACCACATGCACAATTGTGATTAAGAAGATAAAAAGAAAATAGATAGAATTTAAATTAAAAATATATATATATATATAAATCGATGAGAAGATAAAACAAAGGAAAATAAAATAGAAGAGAAATGGCAGTAGTATATATTAATAGGGAAAAAAAAAGGACGGAGTAGGGGCTAAAAAAAAAAAAAAAAAAGGAAAAAAGAAAGGAAAAAGAGGATTGTTGGAGGGTGGGTAAAACGTATATATTAAAATTGTGGGTGGATGGGCGCTGAGGTTTTTTGGCGGAGGGTTCAGAAGTGGTCCGAGTTGAGAAAGAAGTGATAATAAAATAAAATATAATAAATATATATACTTAAGCATATAAGAAATAATCCCAGTAATTATATTATTATATATAAGTAATTGAATATTTATTTACTATTAAATTTTTTTTTAAATTAGCGGATATAATAAAAGTGGAATGGGTTCTGTCTGTCTCTTCGGCGCAGTTCGAAATTTCAACGCTCCATTTTCCCTTTTTTTTTTTTTTTTTTTAAAATTAATTTACCACTTTCTGGAAGCTAATTATCTAACAGAATACTACTGGCAATTGACAGACACTAAGGAACCAGGGAATTGGGTAAGTGGGTAGGTTGCCCAATATATACGCAGTTCAGAGGTGAAAGTAATAATAAGTAAACTGACCTTTTCTCTTGGTATTATTTCACCGGGTTAATGCTGACGAAGTGGCCGCATCTAATGGTACTGCTTGCTTATATATCCGAAAGTACACATTCAGATGGCAGATGGATACGGTACGAAACTAATAAGCTAGGATCCAATACCCTTGGTGTATATGCTTTCATCACTGGGAAGATCAAAGAAAGAAAGAAAGAAAGATGCAAGATTTCCCGGCAGCGGTTATGGCTCCCCTTACGCTTGCAGAAAATTTTTCTAGATCCACGGGAAATAAATATTGAGTGTCAGAAATCTACCTCGAAAAAAAGCCGCGCAGAGTTCGTTAAAGCACCTCTGAAAGTGAGGTAATGCATGTCGAGATGCAAATGCAAACCATGGGAGGAAAGGGGGAAAAAGAAAGAGATGTATATACAGTACCAGGTAATAGTCCCATTTCTTTGCGCGCTGATTGACTGTGTGTGTGTAATTTTTTTTTTTTTGGCTTCCAGTGAGCAAGTAATGATGGCTTTTCTTCCTCTTGTTCCTGCTTCGCAACCTCGCTCATTTTTTTCGCAAAATATACTGTGTTAGGACCCGGATTGATTATATATTAGTTTATCTCACTTGTTATTTTATTGCGCGGCCCACATCTCACTTTCCATCCGGCAAATACATCGTCCCGGCTACTACGGTCGCCACGGAATAACAAGAGCTCTCTTTGTTGCTGGTTGGCCATATCATAGAGATTTTCTCAGCGAGACAGCAGAAACTGAGGCGCTTCTGCTTTTTGCCCTCTTGAATAATTGATTACTCTCCATGGGGCTCGATATTACGAATAATATAGAATAATATTCCTATATTTTTGTTGCTGTTTGAAATGCATTGGTTGGTGACATCCTCCGTAAAACGTTTTATAATCTGCATGCAGTTTTCTCCCTCCCACCTTTCGACACTCCAAGGTTTTCTTGCTAGGCGCTGTGACAAGATGCGAGATGCTGTAGTTTCCTTTTGCAACTTCACCTGGTAGGATTCTGTTCAGACGTTTCTGTGCGGGGTCGAAAGAGAAACAAAAAAAAAAAAAAGAAAAGAAAAAAGAGAAAGAAAGAAAGAGAGAAAGAAAGAAAGAAAGGATCTACTTATCAGGTTCTATAAGAAAACTTCTATAGGCACCGACTTATTCTAAACCCTGATAGGATCCAAAAATAAAATTGTAAGAGAGAGAGAGAGAGAGCCAACAAAAACAAGTCAATAAACGATCCACTTTCGATACGACAATACTTTGATAGGTCGTCCTCTTTCCCCCGATCATGAACGTGGCTGCAGCCTCAATATATTGGGGTTAATTTTAAACTGTGGGCTATATATGTTTATTTCTTTTCTTTCCTTCCCAATAAACAGTGCGAATTAATATTATTATTATAACTATTCCTCTTTTTACCTATTTATTTATTATTATTATTATTATATATTATTATTATTATTATTATTATTTTTATTTCTTTAAAACGTGGTCTTCTGTTATTTTCGTTCTTGGCCGCTGCTCTTTTCCCTTTTCCCATTCTGCCGTACTTCGGGATCTTTCTGCTTATTTCCTTTTTCCTCACACTCCTTTAGAGCTTTTGCAGATTGCTTTGACATGTCTGGCTCTCCTTGGCGGGTTCCTTGTTCCTGGCCTGGACAAGCACCCGACTAGTTCCCGCACTTTTTTCTAATTTTTCTTGTTCCTGAAAATTCGAAAAAATAACGCGTTCAGACGAAAAAAAAAAAAAAAAAAACAATAACAACTCCGAGGCTAGGCCAGGACTGTCCGTGAACCATGGCCCCCTAAAACGCTTTTGTTTCCAAATTCCGCTAGAGAAAACCCATCACGGACACAAAGGCTTCTCTTTGCGATTGAAGACAATTATGGAAGGTGCCCGCCAAAAACCCGTTGCAAGAAACCACGAGGTTCCTATTTCCAGTTCCTGCTTAACCTGGACTGGGAGCGTCAGAAATCGGCAACCAAGGATGTCTGTTGACGCTGTGACTACCTAAAAAAGAAACGCAAAAACAGAACAAGACATCAACGTTGAGACGAACACGTCTTTGAGAGAAACTCCACTCTGCTGAAAACAATTACTCGTGAGTTTTATGAAGTGAGTGAAGCTTTTTTTTTTTTTTCTTTTTCTTCAAGGGCAAATCAATGATGGGAAAGATAAATAAATTCCCAAAAACAGAACAATTCACCAGTCCAATCAAAGCGTCACTCTTTCTCTTGAAATCGAAGGTGCGATAAAACAACTGCAGCCGGGTGGCGATAAAGAAAGATAACCCGTAATTCGAAACACTGCACGATCACCTGTCCTGGTGACCAGAACCGACGCGCTGGGTTCGGACTCCGGAGCGTCAAAATCAGCGATTGAATTGGCTAGTTTTGTGCGGCTTGTCAACCGGTCGTGGTAATTTTTAGCTCCGGGAGCGGCAGTTGGGTGGATTCTGATCATTGTTTTTTTTTTTTTTTTTTGGTGACAACAAGCACCAAAGAAAAGATCCCTCTGGAGCTTACCAAGTTTTGACGGTATTCCGATAGCTGCCTGCTACGATAATATCATCGCGTTAGCTTATTTATTTATTTCGTCGATTTTCTTAACGCTTTTTTGCAACGTGTCGTCCCTCTCCGATTCTGAGACAAGAGTAGCACTGGTAACCAAAGACGATCTATTACCTGATGATCATCACTTTGGAGATAACTTGTATACAGAGCGGCGAGCCCACCAACGCTCTGGCGAGGTCCATTAGTGCATTATCCTACGGCTTAATATCAACCCTTTCAGCAGCAAAATATCCAATTATATACAAGTAAGTAAGTATATATTCTTGCATTATTGTATTGCTCTTCTTGCGAAAGGGTTCTAAAAGGGAATCGTTAATCGTATTTTTTTTTTTTATCTAATTCAATTCTTTTACGTTCTACCCCGCACTGCATGAATTTCGAATCTCCGCAATATATTAATCGACGAGAGTTAATCTCCACTACGGTTTTGGATCATCGTCCAAAAAAACCAACACCCACTATACCACCTAGAGAAAACTACTACTTGACATGAGCTCTCTAGCTCTACTACAAGCTAGAGATCAGGCTCTCAGTCATTCTTACGCAGATGGCTTATCTCCCGAGAATTACCTCATTAAGAGTTACATTCTTGCCAAAAATACGAAGCGAATATCTCCCCGCAAGTTAGCTACCCGACTTACTTGGCTTCACTACTATTTGTCATTATTTGAGTAGAAACCTGCTTCTTTCTCTTTAACACCAGACCCTGAAAAGAAAACAGGCAAGATACGAGCATATCGAGTAAAGAATAGGGAAGCATCTTCCGCTTATTGAAACTACACAATAAAAGGGTCGAAACTTACTGCTTTTTACGGCTATAGCGTCCGGCCCGTTTGAACTTTGCGAAAAAGATTTACAAATGGGCCGTTCCTCGTCTGACCTCGTGGACGAAAGTCATTCTGTTTTTGATAAGAAGGGCAATATATATTATACATTTTGCAAAGCGCAATATTGCTTACAGGGACAGGGGTTTACGGGTATATATATTCGCGTATTTTCCTAAGCGTATGGTTATTTCCGGGCGACCGACGATCAGTATTAGAGGTTTGGGGACGCAACTTGCAAAAGATAAATTTACGAAAAAAAACACTCGTTAGTCTTCTTCGAGTTTGGAAGCTGGAGAAAGGTGTTTTTTCTCTGTTTTTTTGCAGATCAACAGGCTGCTATATCGGAGTCGTTTAGACGCCGTCTTATAGCTTGATTATCAAGTCTAGCCTTGAGAGCTTTCTCCCTTATTCGTATGGGCATGACTCTTCGGGATAATCAACCCGTCCAATCGACTTGGACTTTACGTTTATCCCGTGCTCCGGTCCATATTCAACAAAGACGCGTACAACAACAATCAACGTGGGGCGGTACCTTGGATTCTTGCGGTAATACCGTGGGGCGACGATTTATATAGAAATAATAGAATAAGAAAAACCACGCCTCTTGTATGCAAGGGTTTCTTTGACATACTCGATACTACGTGGGCATGCTCTTTTTTTTTTTTTTTTTTTTGTTTTTTTCGGCAATATATCGATTCAAATCATACTTATCATGAAAATTTAAAACTGACTGCGGGAAATATCGCCTGGAAAGAAAGGAACAATCGTGAACATATGTAATATGTATACGCCATTGCTCGCGACTGTTCGTTTTTTTTTCTTTCTCCCCTTTGTAATTCGTCTGCTATGTAGCATTAGTATTGCTGGCAGGAAGCGCATCGCGACTAAAATATCCTGAAACTGCTTATATCTACAGCGAAGGGCTACGATATAGGAGGTTGCTCGGGAATGTCATCTCAGACGGTAAGTATCCTTAATCTTACCTTGCGATAAGAGCAAAGCGAGAAGAATAATTTGATACAATACATCTTCACCTGGCGCGAATAAAGGCGTTTCATAAGATAAAAGAGCTCACTGTATTACAACAAGTAATAGTCTAAATTGCTTTGGCTAAGTGTAGTTCAAGTTTGCAACTGCTCTTGAGCAAGCTTAATAGTTCGTGCATGGTAGTTTTCGAATTATACGGACGGAATACAAATACAAAATTTAACGATAGTTCGAACTCGTGAACGCCAAATTGTCGCGCTCGAGCGTCCCTAATTAATTATGAAACTTTCGCGTACGGCGGTAAGATGAAATTTCCATGAATCAGGGTGATTAGTGGTCTTACAATATTAATTAATATATTTTTTTATCAATAGTCTTCTTTCACGGGTCTTTTTATAAAGACGATAAAGTAAGTAGGGTTGAAGTAAACTATACCTTAACTAAGTTTTATGGAACGATCGTTGTCGTTATATATAACAGACAGGAGTAACGTTTGAAGGCTTGTTTGTTGAGCATGAGATAGGAGCGAACACTTGTATGCTCAGCTAGTTACAGGTCAAATGAGACTAGTAGCTGTTTAAATTAAACATCTGCGAAACGAGGAGGCACGTGGTGCGCATGGCTTTGCCTGATGGTAAAAACGTGGTGCTAATATATAACCTTACGACGCTAAGCTGCTAGTGGTCAAGCTTTACATTATACCTTATGCACAGTGTTACGACAGGTTTATTTAATGTGATATTGATTAACGAGGTGAGTAAAGAAAACGAAAAGGAGCGTTTGAATGGCGTACTTGGATGGACTTAAGTTACGTATTCTACAAGATCTATAAGACCTATCTAGAGAATATACAATCTACTAAGTGAGAAAGACATTAGTATGAATCTAGAAAGATTTTCCTCATCGCGTAACCTTTATCTCGTAACGAGCTTAGAAACAAAAAAGAGATGTACTGCTGAATCCACCTAGCTAGGGAGAACTTAGATGGTTCCGGTGATTTCATGATCTTTAAAGCTATAGACGCCATTTAGGTAAGTGTAACTATCTCTCTAGGCACAGCGAGCTAGATAGTTGAGGTCCTAACACCTGGATGTGTGATATCATAGTACTTACAATATCAAAAAAAAAGTCCTACTTAGACTACAACTTTCAAGAACTAGGAAATGACTTAGCTTCAGGTTAATTATTAACTTGTTAGATATAGGCACTTCGAGCAATTAAAATCATGCCTATCGAATGTACAAATATTGCAATAACGACATTTTGCTATGCTTGAACAGCTTGCCCAAGCAACGCATTCGATATCATATTTGTAAATAGAATACTTTTAAGTTCGAAGTCATGCGTGTGTTCTATATGCTAGCCTATAGCATACATCAATTTACCACAATAGCGAGTATTCTATTTTATACGATATATGAATGCGTGTTCTTCCAACCAATGCATGCATATGTATAATATCTTAATGAAAGTGTGGAATATTGCAAATCCACGGAAATACTTATCTGCTTATAATCATATATTATATACATGTAATGTTTATTTGGTCACAGCACTTATACATAGTAGTCTATTATCCCCTCCATTAAAGGAAGGGATATTAGATTAACTTATGCACAGAATTTGCAGCAAACTATGTATATATTTCTTTAGCGTATTGCCTAAAGGCAAGGAAATACCTACTTCACGTTTCTCTTTACACTTGTAAATGAATATACAGCGGTGGAGCAATATATCACCTGTTCCTGCGCGCATTCAATACATAAGCTACATATATGAGCATTTTG
Organism: Pezizomycotina sp. ARF18; assembly: GCA_002224055.1. Taxonomy (NCBI): domain Eukaryota; kingdom Fungi; phylum Ascomycota; species Pezizomycotina sp. ARF18. Next base: position 246,887 of record AZLU01000013.1, on the reverse strand, counting down.
TTCTCACCAACCTGTATCAACCCTACTCCGGGGAAGCTAGGGAGACATCAAATTTCATAGTATCTGATCAGTGCGAGTTAAAGGACTGGATAACTTGTGCGCGTTACCAAAAGTTCGAGCTAATAGAAATAGCGGAAATCTTCACACTTCTATACCCAAGGATAAGAAGCCGTAAGGTATACATACATATTAGATACTTTTTTATTACACCTCCCTTCTCGCGACTACTTAAGCTACGGCTAGCTGACTTTTAATATATTACTTTACATAATGTTTCCGGTGAGCCATTGAAAAAACTCTCCCCTTTTGCTTTTTTTTTGGATCATGATAAAGCGAGGCATATGTATATAAAACCTCGTATATAATAACGTGTTTCTTTTATTCTTTTCAAAAATTTCGGACCAAAGGGACGAAAAAACAACAAAGATTTCGCGCCGGGTATGGTTAATAGGAAAACTAAAACAATGATACGCGACTGAAAAAGTACTTTTTTGGGGCAACGTATGGATATACATGTATGTACGTCTGTGTTTTTATGTATGGTCAGATTGGCATGGCCAGGGTTCGGAATTGGGGTCTCCGTTTTCTTTTACTGTTATTCAAAGACCGGAGAGGCAGGGGATCGGGCCAACGGGGGCTCAATCGAGAGAAAAACAAGATGATTTCTGATTGCATTTTGGTTTTTGAATCTGGGTTTTGTATTTGGTATTTGGATTAAGAAGGTCTGGGTCAAGGTATATGGCTGGTATACTGGACTGCTTCACTAGGTATATGCTGGGTTCTCAAAAAATGGTGATGAAGTACATCGTGGAAAGGATAGAGTATTAGGTTGTTTGGGTGAGTACTGGGTAAAGTACTGGAGAGCAAAAAAGGACAAGTGATGCAGAAAATCCACTCTATAGATATAGAAACAAAGAAAATAATTAGAGATAGGAAAAAGAGGTGTTCTGCAAAGGAATAGCAGTTTCCGCTGATCAAGCGGTTCGGAAGGTTGAAAGTATAGTATTAAAAAGGAGAGTGTTCTGATCTAGAAGCAAGATACAGGTCAAAAAGAAGACTTTGGAAAACAATTACAAAAAAAGGGGAGCTAAGTTCAGTGATTATGATAGAAAGAATATAGATAATCAAAAGAAGACAACTCCAAGCTCACGTTCTCTAGGAATTTATGATGACGGCCACCGCAATGAGGTAATAATAAGAATGATGATGATGAAAAAGTTGAGTGAAACCACCACGCCGGAAGTACAAATTGGTATAGATTGGAAAACCAAAAAAAAAAAAAAAAGGGAACCTTTTGTGACAAGAGTATTTTGATGACATGAAGTTCGTGAGGGAAAAATGATGACAAGTTCTTTCTTTTGAGCGCTGACTGGACATTTTTTTCTCGCTTTTTTCTTTTTTTAAGAGCAACTTTTGGGGATCATGTACCCCACTGACAGGAAGGAAACAAAATGCAAAAAGGAATAGAAAAACGTAAAGCAAAGGCTGAGGTTTGGAGGTATTTGAAGATATATTCGTACAAGGACTTCATTAGATCATATAGTGTCGTTAGCAAAAATAAAAAGGAAACGAAGTATTTTAAAACCTTGAGGGTGAAAAGATAAAGTAATTAATCAGAAAGTAGGGAATGGTTGAGATAAGAAAACGGAAAGATTGATGAAGAAAGTAGCGGTATTTCTTTGCCCCGAATCAACCGACACGGTTGTCACTGGGCTCGTCAGGGTGAACGATGACGCTAGCTGCGATGCGAGTGGACCGTATCCGTCCGCTCAGCGGAAGGGAATAACGCAGAACACCGCGGACGATCAGTTCGAATTTGTGCACCATAACCCTCTCCCAGCGCTCCGAACCACCTTCTTCGGTCTTGTTCCCGGGCTTGGCGAGTCGTACCTCTCCGATAGATCTCGACTTCTTATTCTGGAATGGGGAACCTTCAAACACTAGTGGAGAATCAAATCTAAAAATTCGCCCGAGGAGCATGGTTGAGCGTCGCCTTCCAAATCGTCATCCGGATCGGTTCCAACGCCCTTATCCACCCCACCGGCGATATCAACATTTAGAGAATTAGTGATCGAACTAAGGTACAACTCGTCAACCTTGTCATTCTTAGCTCGCGAAGTTCTGCGTCCTCGGGAAACTGCAAGAGTGTTCGTGCCAGTGTGCTTCTTGGAACCACCACTCCAATAAACCACCAGGGATCGTCGTCGCCAGGCTCCTCCTCGCCTTCTCCAGGCTGTTTGTCCTTAACGTACGGACTCCTTGCAAATAAATTGACGTCCATCTTTACAACGCTGATGGTGAGAGCATTTGGGTTGACGGCGTCGACGACCATGTTGAACATCATTTCCTGTTTGCTCACGAGAACATCGGTGATATTGGAAACCTTGAGCTCCTCCAGCGGCTTCGACGTCACGAACAAAAACCCGAGAGCTCCGGATATGACCAAGAAAACCACCATTGCCGCAATCAAACAAGCTGCCATCCGAGCGGCCCAGCTATCTCTCCCCGGTCCAAATGCCTCCATGCAGCATCCGGAGAATAACGGCGTTTGCTACCGTGCCGCGCGGAGTTCTGATTCCGACTACCGTACGGAATAAGCGGAGTCCTTTCCGTACCCTCAGTCTCAACATCTGCTTCATAGAGTGAGAGTTTGCTTCCCCACGCTTGGGTCCTTGATATTGATGACCGCCGTTTGCAGTCGAAGCGAGCCGCATCGAGGAACCACGCGGCGAAGGTGGACGGGAAGACGCCCTAGAAGACGAAACGTGGTGCCTAGACGGGGTATGCAATGGCTTGTGGTGTGGGTTACCGTTGTTTTGGAAGGGCCCGCCATCGTCAGGGAAAATCGATTGATGGCCTCGGCCAGCATGACTTCTGATGCTCGCTTGGTGGCTGGTCGTGCCTGCGTACTGCCGCTCGGCGCCGCTAAGGGCCGCTGAACTTCCTTCAGTCAGGTAAGCGTCAGAGTATGCGGAAGCGTCTCTGTTAGCGTGCGTGTTCGGCCCGAACTTCCAGCTTCTCTTCGAACTTAGGTTCTGTGCTGTCTCAGCTAGGGATCTACGAGGGTCGGACTGGAGAGAGGTTGTGCTCGGAGTTCGTGAGTGGCGAGGACGCGCCGGTGGATCGGGAGGGTTTGACTCGTAAACGAATGTTTCCCCTGAATCAGATGAGTCGGCGTCCTGGAGAGCATCGTTCATTTTCTGCTCGAAGAGGTCCGACTTTTTGGCTTCTGAAAGGGTGGAGGAATTAGTACGACAATAAGAGGATAAATATAATGAGTGTAGATGAGATGGCAATGCTTACGGTTGGCCGCAACAGTCGTGGTCCGTTTCTTCTTCTTTTCCTTCTTCGGCGGTCTTATGGTATCTGAAGACTGCTTTTTCGTGAGTTTGCGTGTCGGTTCGGGGTTGACAGGTTTCGGAACGGAGACTACGGTTTCAATCTCAGCTGTCATGTTTTTCGTAGCCTCGCTTTGCGGAACCTTCGTGTTGCCAAGGGTAGGTCTCCTTGATAGCCTCGACGGTACCCGACTAGGTGGCCTTTCATCGCTTTTGTTCCCGGAATCGGACTCCGACTCGTGTGCCCTTGAGCTGGCTGCACTAGACAGGCCTTCCGCATCCCTCGCAGATTGCTGAAGTTCCTCGAGCGAGTGTAGTTTCTGGCTCAAAGTGAGCGCTGGGGTACTTGGCAGGCTTCCTTCCACAACCGTCTCTAAGATGGGGACCGGGCTTTGAGAATGGCGTGGGGTCCTAATTCCAGAATGGAAAATGGTTGAAACCTCTTCAGCTGCCGCTTCCTCGGAAGGCGAAGTCCGCTTGCCTGTATCAGCCTCAGGATGCAGGAAAATCGGTGGAAGATTTCCCGTGCTTGAATCTACCGTGCGTCGCCGTGGGGATAGGATCGGTGATTGAAGCCTTTGCACAGGCGGGGGAGACCTCGTACTTGCTGACAGGCGGGAGATATCGGCCACTGCGGGAAAGGTCTCTGAGGTCGTGGAGATATAGGCTGAATGGTATTGTCGGTGTGGTTTACGTTTAGATTGGATTGAGGCGGAGAGGTGTTGGCCGAGCTCATTTTTGGTGCGGTCGCTGAGGCGGTGGCTGGTGCTGGCGACGAGTCCCGCGAAAGTGTCCTGGTGGGAGTCATCCTACTATTTCTCTGCGCAAATGCTGACGTAGGTGATGTCTCGCGAGGGAGTCTGGCCGGAGGAGTAAGGGCGAGGTCTCGCAACGATGCATATTCGCTCAACTTTGTCGTAGAGGATCCCCTTTTCTGTGTCAAGTTCGAAGTGCTTGCGCTGGTCGTAGCGTGTCCGTTGTTATGTTACTACTGCTGTTACTGGAAGCCATCCCTGAAGCTGATGGCCCGCGCCGTAGATTACGCCGTGGGTCCGCCAGCTCGACAAATTTATGTCCGGAAGACCTTCTCCTGGAATTTGATCCTCAACGAAAAGAAACCCTTTTCACCGAAAAAAAATTATTTTTTATTTTTTTATTTTTATTTTTGTAAAAAGATAAATTCAAAGCGGAGAAATATCAGATAAGCCCCACCAAATATCCCTTTGCTCGATAAAGACTCCAGAGTGACGTAGAGGGAACGGCCCAAGGTCCAAAAAGAAAGTTTCCACGGAGTAGAGGGATGGAATAAGGAAACAGGGAAAGTACAAAAAACGATTGTGGTACGCTCCCTAGATGTATTTCCAAGGGTTGCTTGAACGAGAGCAAGGGGTTTAAAATAATGATATTTAAAAAAGAAACGCCTTCCAAGAAGTCGGGATTTTTCCCACGAAACAAGGTCGAAATTTCCAATCCAAAAAATTTGCTCTGTCGTCTGAGGAACCAAGAGAGAGTAAATGAAAAGGACGCCGCGGGGAATGTGATGTCAGGAAAAGTCGAAGCGGCGGGGAGGATTAGGGAAAGAAGTGTAATCTCAGCGATAACCACGAGCCTTTTACCAAACAGAATATTCGGCCAGTGTTTTTTTTGTTCTTTTTTAGCGGAGAATATAGGGAAACAACGTTAATCTTGATATTCCTGCTCTCCTTTCGATCTGATAAACGGCCTGTCGACGCGCTAGATACCCAACGGCTAGTATGGATCGCATAAGTCGGTCTAGTGGAAGGTTGAGGGCTTTGTCGGCTATCTGTTGGTTTTATTTTTCTAGGTGTGTCAAGGTGACGATATTGTGATCAAGGATTAAATCTCGAGGGACAGGAGATTACGTAGGTAGGATAGATTAGGGTTTACTACTTTATTTATTTCTATTTCTCCGACTTGAAACCTTTTCGCAGAGAAAGAGAGAGAGAGAGAGAGAAGGGATTTGGAAGAAGGTTTTTTCTAGAAAGCTAAAAAAAGAAGACAAGAAAAAGAAGAAGCTATACAGAAAATATAAGGACAGATGATGGATGATCTCGAGAATCAGAAAGAGGGAAAAATATATTGATTGAGAGTGTTTGGGGAAAGAAGAGCGAATGGAGAGAAATAAAAAATAAATAAATATTAAAAGCGTAAATAAAAAGCGACGGATTTGGGGGAAAACTTGCAGGAGCGTTGGGTGGGAAAAAAAGAGCGATATTTGATATTTTTTTGGTGTGGGTGCGAAAAAAAGAAAGTAGAAAAGTAGTAGTGTGCGTGGTGGGAAAGGAAAGGGAAGTAAATCGAAAAAAAAAGAAAAAAAAAAAAAAAAAAGGGAGAGAAATAAGTTAAGAGAACAAAAGAGAAATATAATAAATAAATAAAAATAAAATAAATAATAATTTTTAGCTATAAGAAGTGGGGAGACAGCAAAAGTACCTGTTACATCCGGAGTTCAAGTCCGATATCCCGTCTCTTAGTATAATATATAGACTTGTTTTGGATGGGGTCAAGTATCAGCTACTATTCCTCTTTGTACATCTACTTCTGTTGTGAGCAAAAGCCAAAAAAAAAAAAAAAAAAAGTAATAGCTCGAGAGGGTACGGACCGCGAAAAGGAAAGGAGTTAAGTGAGAAGAAGGAAAAAGGAAAGAAAACTGAATAAAGAAAGAAGAGAATAAAAAGCACAAAAAAAAAAAACGAGCCACACCAAAGGAGTAATTCCAGTTTCAAGAGAGAAGAGAGACGGTATAAATTCCAACCCAAAGCGACATGCCTTGCACATGCCTTGTCATACTGGGTTACGAGGAATACTATATCTCCTTGAAGTAAATTCCGTCGAAACCCCCATTCGCTGGCTGTTGGAGGTCATGTTATTTGGAAAACGATGGGAGATAGAATGGGAAAGGCTAAAAGAGGTTCCAATGCGGTTACCACAACGTCACTTTTCGATCACAGTTTTTTTCTGCGGACGCAGAGAAGCCGCTACTGTATTCCCCTCCCCCGGCTAGAAAGCTATCCATCAGCCATAAGAGGCGTCATTTATCTTTCACAGTCGGTGATTTCTCCCGTTCATTCACCTTTTGACGATGTCCTTCGAGAAGGAGTGGCTCGAATAGGAGGCATTGAAGGATTTATTGCCTAAGCGGCAACCTCCCCGACTGAACGATGGCTTTTTGTTAGAGCCAGTCCACCAAAACGGTATACCACGAGAATTATCCGCCGGAGACGTGTTTTCTTCGCCAATCACATGTATCAAACTTTCGGTAGTTGGGTAGTAAAGAGAATTATTCAGGATGCCCAAAAGAATATTTTTTGGTTCTATTCTGGCGAGGAAAAACTTAACCCCGCCTCGTAGCCGTTGAGGGAAAATAAAATAGGGAAACTCATGGAGAGCGATCGAAATGACAGCTTTTGCGCAGCCGTTATCTAGCAGCGGTATATGAAATATGTGAGCCGACAGAAAAAAAAAAAAAAAAATCAAGTGAGCATTCAAAAATTACCTAATATCCGGGCGAAACTTCCACTAGTTTCCTTAACATCGGGATTTGTAACTTGAGATGTTGCAGGATACTACCTTGATGATACTTCCAACTTTTTATTTTTATTTTTTAACACCTCTCAGCGTTACCCATGTGGAAGTTATTAATTTTCTCGTAACACTGGGAAGCTCTCGACGCTTTTCCTCACGAAGGAAATGTTCTCTCAGATGGGTTCCTCCGGCGGATCGTCGCCTCCAATGATGTGCTGCAGGTGCTTTAGCTTCGAATTTCTCGAAATTCTTCAAATTTTTGTGGGGTCGTTTTTTTTTTTTCTTGTCAAAAAGGTATACGTGTCGCTTGCATACAACGACCAAGCCCAAAGTTCAAGTGGACTGGTCGTGTTACCTGTGCGGATGTATACCTAAAAGTAACATCAGCTTACAAGTAACCTCCCAAGTTTACCCTTGTTCGTAAAGAGGATAGGATTTTTATTCTTAGGCTGGGAAACGAATCTAAATGGCCGTTTTAGGGTATAGCTTCGTTCTTAACCAGACGAGAAAAAAGACGAGCGGAGGTCGAAACCCTGACGACAATAAGAACTCCCTCTCTCTCTTCTATTCTTTCTTTTTTCTTTAGAAAGATATTACTATTCTTGATTTCGCCTAAATTCACACCGTCCGTAAAGGCTCTGTATGTATGGCGAGCAATTAGGTGACTTGGAGTTCTTGTTCGAGGTGCGTATCATTATGTAGCACTCAGCACCACTGCATTCCCTTCTTTCTCGATTGATTGATTGATTGATATAATCAATCACATCCGTTCATCTGAGTGGTGGATCCTTTCCTTTTTATTTGAACCACTTTCCAAGGATTTTTATGTCAAGATGCAGGGTCCATGCCAAGTTCTTCCAGGACTTACCAACTTACCAATATGACTTTCACACGTTGAAAGCAACGACTCGAATGAAAGGGAAAAGAAAGGCTACTTCCTTCTTATTATTAGATAATTCATAACCCTCAACCGGAAGAACGCTGCTTATCTTTTAAGGATTGGCTGTATTATACTTATTGCATCCCTGCTGGAGACAATGTAAAGTCGAGTCTGGATTTTCCGTTATATGTGAAATATCGTTCAATGAAGCCATTAGCTATCACCGGAGTTGGAGCTTTGTTAGCTGCTATCTCTATCCCTAGCCTTTAGCTCTTAACTTTGATTTATTGTCCATTCAAGTCTTCTCTTTCTTTCTAAAGTTTGTAGCTATAAGCTTGGAATAATATTGAGACTTCGTACACGTCTTCCTTTTCCGTCATGAATAAATTCATAAAAAATCAATAAACATGTATATAACTTACACGTAGGCTAGCTTCGTTCCCGGTACTAAAGGCGTTTCCGATTGGCAACGAAATCCCGAGCTCCAGGATGCCGAAGTGCCGTTCGCTGGAGCTTTTTTGTACAACGGATATTTTTTCCTTCTCGTTTTTTTTTTTTTTTTTTTTTTTTTTTGATTTTATATATAGGATCTCCCCGATGTGGAGTCAACTCGTCATCCGCAGTGCCGATGTTCATCAGTTTAATTCAAACATAGGTTTGAAAAAAATTTCAAGTGTCGGAAAGAAGGCTAAATGATCAGGCCATCCTTTACTTCCGTCCCGCACCGTTCCGCAGGTATGTACACCGGAATATAAGTTTCATTGAGGTCCTTCATAGAGCTGACACTTTCGCCTACCTACCCATTCTTTCAATACCTTTATAAACGTGACCTTGAAAAAGGTCCCAAAAAGGAAAATATATTCGAGGAGTAAAAAAAAAAAAAAAAAAAAAAACACCAATTTCACTTGCAGAAATCTTCAACGCCAAAAGACGGACGGTATTGGACTGCGCCGTTAGTTCACGTGGACACGTTTTCCTCCTGTTTGGTGAATTACCCAAAAAATTCGTGAACAACACATCGATCATCTGGCTTACTGCAAGCTTGCAGGTGTGGGGGCTGCAGTCAAAAAAAAAAAAAAAAAAAAAAAAAAACTATTGCCCGCATCCGTGATATTATTAAAAAGGGTCCCTACAATATTGAATACACGATAGTTAGCAGAAGAATCTTACTGGCTTTTTTTGGGGTTCGTTTCCGAAAACGGTTTTGTTGCGACCTATTTCCTCAACAAAAAACCCCCCAAAAAAAAGCGAACCCGCAACGAATCATCAGACGAGCGCTGTCGTCGCAAAAGTTTTTTTTTCTTTTCTCCTTTTTTCGTGAAAAAGTCAAAAACGAAGGCGCAAACTTTAGAGTTTTTAGTAACCGAGAGACTGGCGTTTGGAGCATTTTTATGAGCCAATACCCGGTACACCTTGAAGCCCCAAAGGGGCTTTGAAGACGTTTGACGAAGTAGAAAGGGGTGTGGCACATGAACAAGCACGTGGGGAAGCTAGGCGGCGCAGCGGTGCATGTCCAGTATTTTCGTGAAGATATTGAAGCTTGCTTGGAGCTCGTTGGATGTTTTCAAAGCGCGAATAGAAAGAACAAATCTGTTGAGTGGTTAGTGGTGGTTTTTTTTATCATTATCACTTATTTGAAACACTGTGAGATAACGCATAGCTAATTACTTATTCGCTTACTAGATGCGCAAGGGATGATAGGACGAACATATGAGAAAAAAGGGTCCTCCGCGACGTTTTGTTGGACGAGGCTGTCAAATAGTCTGTAGATCTGCGGCCAGCCCTTTGGGCGCCCAATAGGGCTCACGACACACTGTGGTTGGCGCCTGTCTCTTCCGACAAATGAGAAGAACGGATGGTTTCTATATTTCCATAAGAAGCAAGAAGGCTTTTAGGATTCCACTTAGCTTTAAAGTGGACATATCCGAGTCAAAGCGAGTTTGATGGAAAGTTGGATACCTTAAGCAGGCATCACTGAAGTTGTGATCATTATATTTGCAAATAGAAAGTGTTTATTTGAATCCTAGGTAGTGAAGAAGATACTTAGATAGTAGGAAGTTGCATGGTTGAATCCTAAAAGATGATTTTGCTGGTGTTTTGGCCCTGTTGCTAGGAAGCGAAGCTCTGAGCTACTTTTTAAGCTCCCGCAACTTTGAGCCTCCCCCTATTTTTATTTTAAAGGTTTTCCAATGAGCTAAAATTTAGACCTCCAAAATAAATACCATCACCAAATCATACCTTCGATTTCGCAGCCAACTCGCCGTTTCTAAACATCCTTCAGATTCTCTTGGTTTTACAAAATAACCCAATCATGCCTACACCAAGTCAGCTCTCGATAAAGACGTCCAGCGTCATCAGACTCGCCAAGGAGAAAGCTTCCTACCACAAGGAGCTCGTGTCGCAAGAAGAGAAGATCAAGAAGATGGAAGCCAACAACGAGGATATCTACGATATAAACAAGCAGGTGCGGAGAAGCTCGTATAAACCAATCACTTCCCCCTCCTTCTCTCTCAAGTTTTGGATGCATTTCACCCGCCTTTCAGTTCATCGTGCTTGTGCTCTTTGTTTAATGTGAAGCTGATGAGTTGCCTTTGAAATTTTGCAGAAGGAGGTCCTCGAAGATACAAAGAAGACGATCCCATATACGTCCAGCAAGCTTCGAGATGCAGTTGAAGCTTTGCAGATCGAGCTGGTTTGTATTCCCTGCTCTCCCGAGAAGATATCGAATCGCGCATTTGCATTCGTATTTGAATTTTTCATTTAGGAAATCACCCACTAACTAGCTTTGTCATAGGAATCGGCCCAGGACGGCGAAGAGAGGAAGAAGGCGGAAGATGCCGTCGAAACTGGCAAGGCGGCGTTGCGAGATGATAATACTCTGTTCTAATTCTCTAAGTGAATTGGATTGGGTGGTGGAAAATATCATCGAGCTTGAAAATAATTAATAAATCCCTTGGGGGCTGGATTATTGCCCTTCAGTACTTTTTACTTGTAACTCCATTCATTCAACTTGAGAGCATAAGCCCTTTTAGCCCGAATATATCTTTTAATTCAAATTGTTGCTTTTCATTCTACACCGATATCTTTGTTCTTTAATATCCTTTCAATTGTAACACAAGCGCCTATCCTTTGAATTGGTGGCGGCGTAATCGAGGGCTGTGCCTTTTATGGAATTTTGCCCCGTTAGATTGAGCCTTGGCTGGCGCGAAATCAGCCTCACCCCACCACGACCTCGCGATCTTTGTTCAGTGCTAGATGTGATTTTACTGTTGATCAAAGGATTCATTGTGTTTAACTCGAAATAAAAAAATTATAAAATTGATAGATCCTCCATTGATCTTCTTGGGATTGAGATGCTTTCTTTGAGCTGGTGACAGTGCTGAGATAAATCTCTGAGCTTCATTCAAGGTCGCAATAATGTCTTCGTTCTTCTCCAGATTCTTAAAGAAAGGACCATCTTCGTCAACCCCTGACGCGCCTGCCAATGAACCAACGGTGGATGACATCCTGAACTCAGAAAGCGCTCTTGACGCACCGGACGATGCGCAACCAAGTAGTACCAGCAATTCCAGAAAGGAAACGTCCGAAATAAACGCCTATTCTCAATTCAACGATACCGTAAAGAAGGAAGGGCCACCAGTCACTTTTGTGATAAATAAGGACCTCGAGGAAACCAGCCCTGAAAAATATGGCGCCCCTTACTTCAGCGAGGACATGTACATGACCGCACTTATAGGTTCTCAGAGAAGAAATGATCATTTCAATCCACGACTCCTGTCTCCGGTATAGGACAGAATCAACCAGAGACGCACGGGTAGGAAAAAAAAATAATTTTTTTTTTCACCCTCTAAGACCAACCCTCTAGAGTTTATCGTATGATTTGCTCTGTGCTGTTATTTATACTGCTGACACACAAATTGTAATACAAGCCTGCTTGGTATTGCGTACAAATGCTATAATGCGCATATACCACTAGTTATTAGCCCAGACGACGTCTGGATAGCGATAATGACGCAGTTCTCCTTCTGGATGAAAGACAACGCCCAGCTGGTCCGCTCCCACTTCGTTTCGACTCCCAATGGAAAACAAACCCTGAAGGTTGAGCTCGACGAAGCCAACGCGGAACAATTTTCATACATGGTGAGCAACTTCGAGGCGAGCTGCCACGACAATATTCTAGACAAGGAGTTCGCCGCTTGGGCAAACCCAACATTCTCGACGACGACGCAAGTAGAGAAAACGGTCTACGCCGGCATCCTGATGGCGTCGCTCAGCGAGTACTTCTCCTACGTCGCCGTTTCGCGGTGCGGAATACCGCGCGTTGTTGTTCGCGGTAACAGGGAGGACTGGGAGAACATACTCCTGCGTGTAGAAAGCTGAAGAGCGATTTCGGCTTGAAGAGCTGGGGAACCAGCTCGCTCACGTCGTCGAAAAAGATTATTCAGACGGTTGATGGAAAAGGTGATGCGAGTTTCTGGAATAAGATTATATCCCGTAAGAGTCGCGGCAGCGGCAAGTCATATTTCAGCGGTTGGATTACGGCGTTCAACCGTTATTCGCATAAAGACGGGAAAGAAGTTGAACTGTGAAGCTGCTCGGAGGAGGATACAAGGATTTTCCGGTCATAGATTCTTTCAGATGACGAACGGATTTGCGGAGGTACTCGAATGCTTCTTCTTAACCCCCCCCTTCGCACCTCCCTCTTCTTTCTTCCCAGGGCGGGGTTGAATAGCTATACTTTTCGACATAGAAATATTTAGCAAAATTCAAACTGCTGATCTTGAAGCTAATAATTAAATTTATAGGTTGACGTTAAAGTCGAGAATCCAGTGGGACAGAAGCTATTCGATGCTAAGATGATATTGGGAATCGTTGGAATGAACCACGACAAGGAAAATAATGCAATTGCCGTGGGGAGGGGGTGGGGATGGGGATCCGTCGAAGGAGGAGCAACTAGCAGCTAAACGCGGTCATTTACTTAGTATTTTATCGTCCAAAAAAAAAAAAAACCTATAAACTTACTTAGTTCTCAAAGTATTTATTCTCCTTTCGGTTATTCATTTCTTTCTCTGAAAGAATAATAATATTAAATTACTTGTTTAACTACTTGTAACTTTGGGTGAAGCACGAACGTGAGATATAGCTAGCCGATACAAATTAATGGGACGCTGATAATAATAATATATAGATTAAATTAATACAAATAAGGGCCTAGAGAGTACTTAGTTAGGTATACTATATACAACAATCAACTAGGCAACAGGTCATGTATTCCCTGTTATAATCTCCTTGGAGCTTTCAAGTAAATACATAATCAAATCATGATCGTGATGGGAAGGAAGATTTGAAGCTTTCTGGTGTTGGAATATAAGAGCGTGCAGAATGGGAAGGACGTGTCGGTGGTTGCTAGGGGACCTTTGCTCGTTACCGAGGTCTTCCAGGCACGCGGTTGACAAAAAAAATTGCGCACTACTGAAAATCCCGACTTGGCACACCACCAAAAAATTATATACAAATTAAAATCCTGTCATGGCACCGTCACGGTCAATGACCTGCTGTAACCGCTTCGGCATGCTCAGTACCCATTTATTAATGGATTCCTGCCGCAGGCCGGCCCATCCATCGTCAATAGCCATTTTTAATAATTCTATGTCAAAATGCCCGCGCCTACGTGTCTCCGCCTTTGGTTTTTGCCATGTATTTTCAATAGGTGACAAATCCGGGCTATACGGCGCATTAAACATATATTGTAGCCTATTATCCCGCTTCCACTGTGCGACTATATTATTTACGCTCATACCGCCGTGCGCACTATCATTATCCTCTTCTAATATAAAATCCTGACCGTCGCGTAGCCATTTACCGACTACCGGCTCTAATATTTAGTCGCGGTAACATTTTAACGTCATTTTACCATTTTTATTAGTCGTATATTATAATATATAAGATCCGACTTAAAATTCCAACCTACCGCTGCCCACACGTGATATTTAGGCGTCGGATCGTTCTTATCGTCACGTACTTCAACGTCTTATATGCATTCACTGCAGTAGCGCTCGCCAGGCCTCCGTAACACACGAACCTTGCCTTCTAGCGTGTAGCTAAAGTGAGATTCGTCACTAAAACGGACCCGTTCCCAGTGCTCTGGCGTAGGTAGGCGCGCTAGCCACCAGTGGCTAGTACTACCCGCTTATGCTGTATATCAGTAGGCTTCCACTGCTTCCGGCAAGCCACACAGCGGTGCCAGCACCGTTCAGCCATACGCGGTAGATTGTACGTTCGCATACGCCTTTAATACAGGCCTCAAGTGCTAGTACGGACCATGATAATCGACGCGCCTCCCAACCCTCATTAATAAGTAGGTCTTCCATAGCGTCGACCTGCGCCTTCGATAACTTACGCGGGCGCCCGCGTCGCTCCTGACGCGTCAAGTCGTTAGCAAGCCGTCGCACGTAATTATATTTTATTAAATAATGGCCTATACGCCGTGCCAGTTTGTATTTTTCGCATAAACTAGTAACGGTAACTAATCGGCCAGTGTGAGCGTCGCGCATAGGCGGATCACATTGCGACGCGACGTTATATTCCGTTAGGAACGCGGTTTTTTGTAGCGTTGATTTATGAGCGCCTCGCAGCGCCAGTTCTAAGGGGGGGCCTTAGTGTTTGGCGGGGTAAATGGCCGTTTACGGCTGGTACGATGGCCAGAGCGGCGGCCGGTTCCTCTGTTCACTGCTGAACGCGTTCTGCGTGCCATGGTGTTGATGGTGGATGTATTTTTTTAGTGGGTTTGTTGGTTTGTTGGTTGGTCTGGGTGCCAAGTCGGGATTTTCAGTAGTGCGCAATTTTTTTTGTCAACCGCGTGCCAGGGCCGACACTTCCCTAATTAAATTTTACTATTTATTTATTATTTATTTTATTTTTTTATTTTTCTCTAGTGCCTTCACTTTGATAACACCCCTTGTTGTGATTCCGCAAATTTAATTGGCACGGGAGAGGAGGACAACAAAACAACAAATTTTCCACACACGCCACACGCCACTGGCAAAAAAAAAAAAAAAAAAAAAAAAAAAACCCTTCGGACTGAAAAAATAGAAAAAGAAGGGACCCTTTCTTCTTCTTCTCTTCTTTTTTTCGCTTCTTCACTTTCTATTTTTGTTTTGTTCACAAAGAGCTAAAAGAGCATCGCGCGTTTTAAGCATATAAGAGCATTCGTCTCGCCTTCTCCTCCTTACTTTGTCTTTGTTGATTCTACTCCTTACACTGCTCTGTTTACTGACCCTCTCTTCATTAAGTTCGAAAAAGTTGTTCCAGTGTCGGGATTCCATTTGCCTCAATTACGTCTTTTCAATTTTATATATAAGGCTTTTAATCCCTAATTCTTTTCCACTTCAACAAAAACATCCCCTATTTTCTTCAGGGTAAACAAAAGCATCTCGAACGAACATGGACGAGTACGAATACCTGCAACCGGGTTTCGACCCTGCGAGCTATACCATGCCGAAGCTCAGGAACGCCCTCATGACGCACGATATCGAATACCCTAGCAACGCGAAGAAAGCGCAACTCATAGAACTCTTCGAAACCCATATTACCCCGCAGGCCCACACTATCCTAAGAAGGCCGGACGTGTAAAAGCCTCAAACAAGGGTATAGTGGACGTGGCCGACTTCGGCACGATCGGAGAGCCCATCACCGAAGCCACACCGAGGAAGAAGCGGTCGACCAGGAGGAAAACTCAGGTGGGGACGCTGAGTGACGAGGACGATCGCACTACCGCCGACGAGGATGCCCTGGAACCTGTATTTTCGAAGAGTGTCAAGAAAGCAACAAGTCGCAGGAAGACTGCGTCGCCAGTTAAGAGGATCATCGATGACGAGCCGAGCGTTCCCGACCCGATATACGAAGTGGAGACTCCTAAGCCGCGCCTGGGCGCAAATCGACTAGGAAATCCATGTCAGTTGCCAGTACGCGGTCTCCGGAACCCAGCCAGAGCTGGAGCCAGAACCGGAACGAGTCGAGGAAGAAGTGCTCATTAAGGATGAGGAACCCGCTTTCTCATCCTTCAATCCCTTTCAGCAGGCTCCTCCCCATCGGTGCAGGATCGCCGCAAGTCCATGCCAGCCAAGGACACTGAAAACCGCAGAAAGTCGGTTCCTCGAGGCGCAAGACCGATTTCGTCCCTTCTAAGAGATCCGCTTCACCTTTTGTCGATACGACCAATGTTGAGGAGGAGCAGGAGGACGAAAAGGCCGAAGCCGATACTTCAAACACTTCTTTTGCTTCGAGGTTTTTTCCGTTAGCCAAAATGTCGACAACCGCTCAGAAACAAGCCCACCAGGCCCGTGACGAACTTAATAAGCACAATGACGAAATCGCCAAGAAAATTAATCGCGAACCGTCGGTCCAGCCAGGCGAAGAATTTACGCCAGATGAGCAACTTGAGGTCGAGGAAGCGGATGCCGAAGCACATGCACATGGCTCTTTTGCTAGGGATCGCGTTGTTCGATCTTCATCTAACAAGGCTCCCGCTAGTCTCATCTGGGTGATCCTTGGATGGTGCTTACGGCTTACTTTGCATGGTGGAGGAAGGAAAAACTAGAGATTGGATATTGTGGCGTCGGTAGGCGAGGTGAGTTGCATAACCACTGTTTCTATATGAATCTAGTGATTCAGAGTATTAACGGATTCCGTAGTTGACTTGGAGATTCTACTGATTGGGCTTCGGTCGTGCGACCAAAATGCGAGCCTTGCCCTCTGCACGCTACCTGCTTTCCTGAGCTCAAGACGGTCTGCGACCAGGATTACGTCTTGTCCCCCACTCGATGTCTCTCGGTGGTCTTGTTCCGCTTGCGCCAACTTGCAGACCAGATTCTGAAAAGCTCCGCCGCATCGCAGTTCTCGCTAACGAAGCGCTAAAGAACCTTCGTGTGAGGGCCGCTCAGGTCGAATGTGGTGAAGTAAACTTGGATGAAGAAGGGGAAGAAGGTCTTTCCGAGAACGAACTTCGCAATGCCATTTACCAACGCAAAGCCCCCGGCCTGTCTGATGCCGCCTTCAACGACCTCTGGCGACACTCACTCTCCGATCTGCAGGAAAAGGAAGAAGTTGTTACGACGATCGATGGGTTCGTTGCTTTTTATTTTCTTTTCTTCTTTTCGTTCTATTAGAGGTAACGGCAATTTATGCTAACATCTATAACTTCCATCAGCCGAGGCGAGAAGTTCTTCAAATCAACCAGCCTGGCGAACCTCAGCCTGTCTTGCACTATCCGGAAATCTGTCAAGGGCACTCTGGCGAAACATAAAATCGAGATATTCGGTACGTTCAAAATATTCAATTGAACTATCTTCATTGTTGGTAGCTCAGCCATGATCTAACGTGATGGTCGATCCTCTATAGTGTCTTTTTAATGATCATCGCCTTCTTCAGGCTTAAAAATTCGCTCGCTAGTAGCCGCGAATACCAAGCCCAGGTCTCTGGTCTCGTCCAGAAAGCCCTTCGAGCGCTCGCTCAACAACAGCAAATGCACTATGCGGACCCTACCAAAGCCGCCGTGTCCACGTCCCCGTCGGGCAGCTTCGGGACAGGATCTTGCGTCACGAATACAACCCGAGAAGCGCCGTCATCTGTGGAGGGCGTTAGCAAGATTGTAAAACCAATTCCAACGTCAGGGCGACGCATATGGAAGTCCACGGTGAAGTAATGAGGTGCTGGACGTGGATCGGAAGTTCGACGTTGCTCGACGACAGCCAGCCCGACGAAAACGAGGTAGCTTTCATACAGGGTGGTGCTGATGGTAGGGGGTTACGAGGGGTCGCCGTGTTGGAGGTGGCGATACGCCTGGACGCATTTTATATTAAAGTCTTATTGTTAGAGGATGGCAACTGTGTTGCTATTTATAGTGTTTATTTTCCTATATTCAGATTTGTCTAGTGTTCATTCTTTTACTTTTTATTCTAGGATTGGTTCTTTTTATTTCTGTTAAGCAACTTACTTTTTCTACTTTCACACACGGCCCTGGATAGTTATTTTTCCTATGTTTTCTCCTACCCATTCTTCAAGCTTCATGCTCCATTATCAATACTATTAGGATTGTCCTCTCTCTCTCTCTCTTTTTTTTTTAACAAATTTCCCTGCAAAGCAGAAATCTGTGTTTGAATTCGTTCGTTATTAGTCTTTTATTATTCTTTTTCTCAAATAGCAAAAATGGGAGGGCCTTAGTGATATTAATTTTGATAAACTTAGAACAGCATCAAAAATGGAGATAGATGTGCTTATTAACCTAAAGCATTTGAATTCATGCGAATAGTGCACCAAATCTCCAAGGAGGCATTGAAAAAACTTGCTTTGTTTTTATAATGATTCGTGATCAAAATCTGATGCACGACACAATTACATATGTGAAGATACTAGATCCGGCCTAGAGACCATTAAAAGGACGTACGGGAGCAAGTTCGATCAGTTTTCACTATGGTTTACCAATGAAAATTTGTTGTCCGTAACCTCTATCGTGATATCTAATGTACAAAGTATACCATTCTTCCGGTTCGAAAAAAAAAAAAAAAATAAAGTGAATAATAGGAATGATATATAAAGTCAAACGCATGACTCCAAACCAAACGATAATGAAAATAGAAATTTACTAAAGAATTCAAAAGTAAAGGAACATAGAAAAGCGCTATTGAAAAATTTCGAAAAACTTAGCATCTTTCTTCCCAGAAGACGTTTCTTTTTGTTCTCTATCCGATTTTCATATAATCTTAGAAAATGTTTTGTTTATAATACGTAAAAAAGGATATCATTAATAACCAGATCCATGCACCGGTTTTTGGTTCCAGTTTCCTTGCTTTTCCTTCTAAAAACTTGATCGATAATTTTTCCGTCAGATTTCTTCCAACATCACAGGAGCACTATAGTGAGCACCGCTCATTAGCTGCTGCCTGAGTATCAGTATAGCACCCCTCTGTTCCTGCGGCAGCGCCATGATCTGCTCGTTCGTCATCGACAGCACCTGTTGGATCAGCCTCGCCTTCTCGGCATCCTGTATCGACTGCTGCCCTCCTTGCTGCTGCACGGGCTGCTGCTGCTGCTGAGGCGGCGGCTGGTACGCCTGCTGCTGAGGCAGAGGCGGCGTGGCGCCTGCTGTTGCGTGGGAGGTCGGGCACCCTGCTGCGCCGAGGATTCTATGACTTGGCTGAGCACGCTGGTGTCGACGAGGTTCATCAGCAGCAGCGCTTGAAAAATAGCGTACGCGAGCTGCGGCGCCTGGCGGAGGAGTTCGCCCGCGCGTAAGGGTTCGACCTGCACGAGCTGCTTCATTTGCGCGATGACGTCGAGGAGCTGGCCGGGTGGTAAACCCGACAGCGTCCTCGATATCGCGTCGGAGCGGATAAATTCGGCGGTGGTTCGACTCCTGGAGGCAACGGCGGGAGTGCGGTTGGGTTAGCGGGATTCGGTAGCAGCGCGCCGGGTGGAATCGGCGGCGGTGGGTTGTTTAACATATTCGACTGTCCTCCTGCTCCACCGCTACCACTACCGCTGCCTCCGTCGGATGGTAAGCAGTCGCGTTCTCAAACTCGGCGGCCTCCTCGTGGGAAAAGTCGACGCGCAGTTTCCGGCCCATGATGTCGTAATTGTTAAGGTTGCGGACGGCGCTGGCGGCGGTTTCGGGGTCCTGATACTCTGCGAATCCGAAACCTTTCGGACGGCCGACTCGCGGTCGTAGACGAGGCGGAAGGAGACTACGCGGCCGACATTGGAGAATATGTCCGATATCTGTTCCTCCGTGAGACCTGATTGTTTTTGAACAAGAGTTAGCTGCGATAAAGAAAAAAGAGGAAGAGTGAACGAAAAACTCTAGGGGTTTGAGGAAGAGTAGAATGCTTCTTACCGTATGGAATGTTGCCGACAAACACGATCCTGCCGGGGTTCTGGTCCGGCGGTAGCTGGGGAGGCGGCGGCATTGCGGTGTTCTGCGTTCCCCACTGTTGAGAGGAGCTACACGCGTGCTTGTGCGGGTGCGACGGAGGAGGATTCTGTTGGATGAAAGCAGTCCTCGAGGGATGGTGGAATGGATATTGAGGCTGCTGATGCCGCTGTTGATACTGATGCTGCTGAAGCTGAAGCTGCGGCAGTGGTTGCTGCTGTTGCGATGGGTTCAAGTAAGGCAGAAGGCCTGGAAGGGAAAATTTCCTTTTTGAAGGGTCAGTCTAGGCTTTCGATCGATGATGGATGGATCGTGTTTTCAAGAAAAGGTAGAAAGAAAAAAGAAAATCAAAAGCAAACGCTCATGGATAACCGGTAGCAGAGCCTCATGGGACCCACACAAACTCACCCTTTCGTTGTAGCCCTGCATTTTGGCTATCCTAGTTCCTAGTAGCAACTCCAAAAAAATGATTTTGATTGTAGTTCACACACAGTTTGTAAGAAGTTGTTTATCGAGTGTGAATTGTCTACGCAGTGGCTTATAACAATATCATGATGTATTTCATGATTTGTATGTGATATATAAATACCTTTTTTTTTTTTCTTTTTTTTCTTTTTAATTCGATTGCCTTCGGTGGTTAGCAAGAAGGAATTTTATTTGTTTAAAAATATTAAATATTAAATATTAAATATTAAATATTAATATTATATTATTATTATTATTATTTCTACGCAAATTATTTTATTCCATTTTCACTTTTCAATTCGCCGCTCTTTCCTTCTTTTCTTCCCTTTCTTCTCTTCTCCACTCATCACGATTGCAACCGAATGATTGAATGCCGTGGGCTCATTCTAGTGGGGGAAATCGTTTTTCTGATATATAAAAACACAGATCCCTGCTGAAGCGAATAAATTGCCTGGTAGTATTTCTCCATATACTTTTCCTTGTCTCTTCCTCTCTCCTAGGGTGTAGAATTTGTTTATCCTGCCGGCTAACCTCAATCATCTTTCCAATCAAAAAGAATTAAAAGACATCTAAACTCTGGAGTGAAAAGACTATATTTATTTCTATCTATTTATCAATTCGACTATAATTCGTTTTGCAATTCCTCTTCTTCGTTTCTTTGCTGTTGTGCTTTCAGTCCGCAGGAGACGGGGTGGGGATTGTCGTATCTACGTCACCGCTTTTTCTGGATCGCACTTTTTTCTCATTATTTTATTTTTTTCGCTGTTGACACCTCCCCTATTTTTCTCCACACTACATGTGAGAGCGCGTCCACTAGCAGTAACAAGTTACAACAACGAGAACAATACCTGCAAACAGCCCTTTTTTTGATCCCCTACGTCTCTGCCTTCCGTGGTACCATAGGCAGTTACACGAACCGTTGTCAATCGCCACCATCCATCATGAGCGACAGGAGATCTCGGTCCACGGGCTCCAGTTCGTCACTGTCCTCCAACTCAGCCGACGACAGAAGGATGTCCATCTCGCAGCCTTCGCTTCCTACCACCAATTTGCTCGAGGGGCAAGCGGCGGATCCAACAGAAACCCACCGTGTTTCCGCAGACGAACCCACCATACCCATGACCACCAGACCAGCTCCCAACCACAATCCATAGGAGGAGGCGGAAGAGACGTCCCGGCCCAATGTGCTGACGTCAGAAGGTGCAACGGGGTCTGGGAGCGGCGCCGGATCCGGTCGACGATCACGAAACCCAAGGGAGGGTAGCAATAGTCAAATGGGCAACGCCGAAAACATGACCGTCGATACCTCCGTCCACGATCCGCACCGCGCATCCCTCGCCAACACTTCAGTCTCGACCGATCGGAGGAACAGCGAATTTTACCCCCTCCACATGGCCAACGTACCTACAGCAACGCCAGCATCGAGAGCACGTCGCTGCTGGATCACAGGGATCAGATGTACCAGCGGCCCAGGCGATCTTCGACAATGGGCCAGGGTATTGGCGTGGCGGCCAGGCGGTTCTTACCGGGTGGTAGCAGCAGTGTTGCGGTCGGCGGAAGTATGAGTGTTAGCCATGTAGCCGGTGGCTTGCAACACCACCGCCTCGCGACCAGCCCCACGATACCGAGCAGGCTTCAGCACCAGAGTTTTGCTGATGACCCGGCAACTCATCCCAACCGGAGCTGCTGCGACGCGGCCCTACCGGCGACTATGCTAGCGATGATGAGGACAGCGATTTGCCCGACACGACGCCACTAATTGGCGTTACGCTGCCCCCTGGCTCTCGCAGCCCAGGTGAAGCGAATGAGCGCACAGGCCTTTTCACTCAGCAGCGTCCGTCCAGCTCCGGGTCGAAGGACAGCGGAAGGAGGCTGAGATTACCGACAAGCTCGTTCCATCAGCCGTTTTACGGCAGCGTCAACTTCCCTCCCTCGGTGCCTACTTCTCCCCGTTTAAGCGCTCAGCCGCCGGCATTTAATGTTGATACGGGGGCTCTGGGTGACGATGAGGATATGTCTCCTGGCACGAGCGCTCGCTTGAGCGGCAGGAGGAAGTCCGTGCACGACCACCTGATACCGGTCGATGCGGCACTTGAGGGACTTGATGAGTCCTACTTCCCGCCATCTACGCCCCAACGCCACCACCGGCCTCCATCGCAGTCTCACCGAGCACGTAGAACAGGACGTATGCTTCCCGATTGCCGATCACTTGTCAGATGAAATAGGCACACCACGCCAAGGGGAACAGGTTCGAAGGCGCCGCCGACGCAGAGAATGGCCCGATCTGGAAATCCTCGAGCAGTGGGCGCGCGAGGAGAAGGAAGAGCGGAGCGAGGGCATCCGTGCTCGAAAAGTTTCGGAACCGGTCTTGGTTGGTGGCAGCTACGGCCAACCTTGAAAGGTTGGCGCCGGGAGGTCGAAGACATGCCCTACAGGTTTTACGTACTTTAACGACGAGCTTCCGTCGACGATACACTCACAGACAATCTCCGAGCTCGTGCGCCCGGCAAACCACGTTCCGCGACCTGTTTATTCCCGATTTTAGGAAATCCCTGAGCCCTCGGAAGCTAGTAGTGACGAGGACCTCCTGTTACCTCAGGAACCCAAAGCTGGCAGTAACGGCAATAGTGCCAATGGTACACCAAAAGCTTCGGCTTATCAGCAGCAGCTACAGCAACCAAACCAAAACCCCCGCCACCAACGACATAAGAGCGGAGGAAGTGCTACGGGTGGTTCTGCTACACGCTCCGGAACGCCTCGCTTAGATCAAAACGGCATGCCGGACGATTGGCAGAATACCGGTCTTGGAAGCATTGAGCCGCAGATGCAGCCACAGGCGCGCTATGAAGAAAAGACGATCGACGACCGACCGACATGGTGGTTGGATGTGCTATCACCAACTAAAGCCGAGATGAAAGTCCTGCAGGACGCTTTCGGCATCCATCTCTGACGTCTGAGGATATCTTGATGCAGGAGCTCGTGAGAAGGTTGAGCTCTTCAGGAATTACTATCTCGTCAGCTACAGAACCTTTGAACAGGACCCTAACGATGAGAACTACATGGAACCCGTGAATTTCTATATCATTGTTTTCCGCACTGGTGTAATTAGCGTATGTTACGACGACCCCAATCTCTTATTTTCACAAGTTCTAATTGTTATTCTTGAATAGTTTCACTTTTCCATGACTCCGCACGGCGCAAATGTCCGCGACGTATCCGTCAGCTTAAAGACTACATGAACATCTCTGCGGACTGGATATCTTATGCCATAATCGATAACATAACGGATGCCTTCGGCCCCTAATCCAGACAATCGAAGATGAAGTCGACAATATTGACGACATCGTCCTCAGCCTCCCTTCGACGGAGCCGACACCGAGAAGAACAAAGAGCAGGACGACTCCTACATGCTCCGCCGCATAGCGGACTGCAGGAAGAAAGTAATGAGCCTGTACAGGTTGATGGGCAACAAGGCGGACGTGATCAAGGGTTCTCCAAGAGGTGTAACGAGCAGTGGGAGGTCGCGCCGAGGAGCGAGATCGGCTTGTACCTTGGTGACATCCAGGATCATATTGTCACGATGGTCGCGAACCTTGTGCACGTCGAAAAGATTTGTCCAGGGGCCATTCCAACTACTTGCACAGATATCATCAAGAGTATGTTCTCTAAGCCTACGTATCCTATTTTCATGGTGTTCCTTGATTACTAACTTTCACAAAATAGTGAACGCTCGCCAGGAGGAACCGCAGATACACTGGGCAAATTGACGTATTGGTACCATTGTTCTGCCGATGAACATTAATTACGGTTTGTGGGGTATGAACGTGTTGGTGCCAGGTCAAGGTGTCGAGGACAGCCTGACTTGGTTTTTGGTGCAGTAAGTAGCTCTTCAATATTTTTCTATTACTGTTCGAGATAAGGTATCGATACTAACATATGTCTTAATTACGTACGTAGTCACGGCGGGTTTGTTTGTGTTTGGATTCCTGTGCTACTTCATTGCGAAGAGAGTATACAAGATTATGTGAAAAAAAAAAAAAAGTTCATGTCTTATTACACCCCCGCCACGACAGATTTAACGGTTGTTTGTACCACCACAAATTTAAGCTCTATTTCTGCATTGCATTTGCGATTCTTTTCTTTTCTTCGTTTCTAATGCTATCACATTATAATTTTGTAATCGAGTGCTCCTTTGGACCTTGCGGAGAATTTGATCACAAAGAAGAAAGGGGAAGCGGGTGTATGTATGCTATTTAAAAAAAAAAAAAAATTGTATAATTATCAGGTAAATTCAAAACTAGGAAGTTGAATGCCCCAATTCCCCAGTTCTTTTTCTGGTGTTTGTATGCAGGGGACTCTGCCAGCCGAACCTTCCTTTTCCTCTCGCCAGGGTTAATCGAATTAACCTTCTTAGCCTATTCACGTGGGTCCTGTCGGTCTACTAGGTATTCAATGACAGCGATTTCGGACGATTATCACTATATGCCTCACATACCTGCATATGCGTGCGTCAACCCATCAGATAGTGACGACAAGCATGGGATATGTTATATAAATGGGATGAATTCGCACACTAGGCGGCGCTGTTGAAGCTTAGTTGCTTTTTACCATATTCTAATACCTTATCTACGGCTATTCTGCAATTGCGCTACGAGCGGAAAAAAAGGAGCTTTTTTTAATTCGCGATTTTTCTCAGCGTAGACGACATTAGATTCAATTCTCTTGCTATCATAGTAATCCTGTTATAGATATATCACCCTTATCGTGGAAACAAGCGCACTTTGAGGAAATATTCGAAAAGCCATTATAATCGCCAGTGCGTAGTAGAACATGAACGGCGAACATTCGCAGCACCTGAGAGCAGTGGTGGATATTGGAAGGTACAGTACGAGCTTGACACTAGTCCTTTCTCCTTACGTCGCTTCTTGCGCTAGCACGGCGCATTCAACCTACGATCTAATCAATGCAATAATGAAGCTTTTTGTTACGTTAACTCTTTTTATTACGTAAATCGAACCATTAAAAAAAAGAGACAAATTTCTAGCTCTATTTAGCTCAAGCTTCAAACTCAAGAATACGAACTATATCTTTACACATATAATTTCACTAACCCGCCTTATTTCTTACTAGCACGGCATCCGCTTCTCAATCTCCGACCTGCACCCCCGCACCGCCCGCATCCTTCCGACCTTATTCTCCGACCGCGCCCCCATATCTCTCTACAACTCCCAGTTCAAGGTACGACGAAATCGCCCATCTCGCACGAAGTAATCCAGTCCATCGTGACCGCGCTGCTGCGGTTTAAGCACGTATGCGAAGACTTCAACGTTCCACCCGACGCCGTTAGGGTCGTAGCGACGGAAGCTACGCGCGAAGCTCAGAATTCGCAGGAATTCCGCGATGCTATTTGCGATGCGACGGGGTGGTCGGTGGATATGTTGTCGAAGGAGGATGAAGGGCGGATAGGAGCGTTAGGTATCGCGAGTAGTTTTAAGGAAGTTAGGGGTTTAGTTATGGATCTAGGCGGTGGAAGCATGCAATTATCGTGGATGGTATCCGGGGAAGTTCTGGGGAATTAAGGATGCCGGAAAAAGCGGTCAGCTTACCATTCGGCGCGGCGGCGCTGACGAAGAAGCTGAGCACTGCGATCGATAAGAGGGCTATCAATAACGTTAAGGTTACGATACAAGAGGGTATAAAAGGAGCGTTGAAGCAGGTTTGCGTTCCGGAGGAATTGAAGTTGGGTGCTGAAAGGAAGGGGTTATACGCTTTATTTATCCGGTGGTGGTTTCGTGGGTTTGGTTATCTGATGCTCGCGGACCACGATATACAACCGTACCCGATACGATTATAAACGGGTTTACTACGACTGGTGCGTCCGTTCTCGAACACGCGCAGCGGTTACAGTCTAGCTCGACGGACCCGCACGCCGACTTCATGACCGAAGAAACGATGCCGGACATTCTACTAGAAAAGCTTGAGAAACCTTCCGCGTATCGGGGAATAGAGCAAGTCAAGTCCCGCCGTCTCGTTCCTCATAAGCGCCATAATGTCCACCCTACCGCAAATAAAAACCGTAGTATTCTGCCAAGGTGGCGTCCGCGAAGGTTGCCTGTACGAAACCTTAGAAACCGGAACGAGATCGCAGCAACCGTTAACGGTAGCCACACTACCCTTCCCCGCCGTCGGCGAAGGAACTACTGCAGCTGATGCAGGACGGCCTACCGAGGTCCGCGCCGGATTTGATTTATGGTACTATAGCCCCTGCTCTCGCGAACGTGCTGATCCACCACTCCGGCGTACCCAAGGAATCCCGCGCGGCGTCGGGCTTGCACTTCACTACGAACGGGCTTTATCGTCAACGCACGGGCTCTCGCACCCAGTACGGGTTTTACTCGCTTTATCCCTCTGCGAGCGGTGGGGCGGGGACGTGCACGAGGCCGCGCACAGGGACCGGCTGGAGAAGCTCGTCGGCGGCGAGCTGGCGTGGTGGGCTAGGTACCTCGGCGCCGTAGCAGGCGCTGTTGGAGCCGTGTACCCGCGGGTGTCGTCCGCGGCGGCGTCGAGCATAAAAGGGTCCGGCTGTTCGCGCAGGACGAAGTTAGGAAGGAGGGTCCGCGGTCGTGCTGAGGATACACACGAAGGCCGGGGATCCGGACGTGCAGGCTGTCATTGTGACTAAAGCGTTTAATAAGATCGAGAAGGTCGGGAAGAAGAAGAAGTGTGAACGGTTGGGGTTTAGGAGGAAGTTGTCGTTAAGATATTGGAGGATCTTTGAATTATACTTGTTTACAAGCTGTAGATAAGATACGATATGGCGAGAGTATACAAGCCGAGTAGTTTTATAGATCTAATAATCCTAGATCCGTGATATCCTTCATATGCATCCAATTTTTGTCTAAGCCCTCATCTATAACGTCTCCTTTACGTGATTCTCTGCTAAGAATAAAACTCTCATTCGAAGTTGTTGAGGTACTGTCTAGTAGATACTAGGTATAAAAATCTAAGAAAGAAGATAAAACTCTTGTAATAAAAGAAAGAACCACTTTTGTTCTTTCAATAAAATGGTATCCATATATTGTATACTGTGCTTATTATACTATAATATAACATACTATACTTGAGACCTACGAAAAACAAGAATGGAAGAAACAAAGACGAATACAAGATATAGCTTTATATAGATACATGCGCGGTTAGAAAACATTAATCTGGTAATAAGATGAATATAGAAACTAGATGTAAAGATTATTTATGATACGTTCTTTGAATTCCCTCTTTCTCCTCAGTGGTTAATTCCGCAGAGAAAGCAAAGGATCACAGAGGATATGTTTTTTGATCTTAATGTTCACGTGAAGTAGTCCACCAATGAAAAAAACGACGATAAAAATACCTACCTAAACCTAAAAATACCGACGACAAAAGAAAATATATAAGAGCGTAAGGAAATGCGTTAAAGCCAAACAAAGAGAATTAGAAAATTCGTGTAAAATCGTACTCATGCAAATAGAACCAAAGAAAGGAAGAGAAAGGAGTCAAGGTCGGGTCAGTAATCTGGAAAATCGAGGAGATTTCTAAAGCAAAGAAAGCTTGAGCTTTATAAGACAGAAAAATTCACGACTCTAGTCGTGGCAGGTAGTCTCTTGTATCTAATATGCTTTGTTTTTCTGTTTAATCTGTTTCCGATCGGTCTCGAGGAATTGAGCAATATAATGTTTAGGGAAAGAAGATGCACAAAACGATATCCATCTAATTGCTTTGAATTATAGTGTGATATAAAATGAGAAATAAGAATAAACAGATTAAAAAAGGAAGAAATTTAAATACCCAAGAAACAGGATACGGTGTATGAATGGAAGATTAAAAAGTAAAGATGCGGAGGCAGAGGGATGTCGTGCAATATTAAGAGTCTAATATCCTTGCGGTCGTCTTAAGCCAACTAGGGCGTCTTTGACAATCTCAAATGATAGCCACGAGCTTGCCATGCTCGGCGCGACCTTGAGCAGGTTCGGGAGAATACCTTTGTACATTCCCCTGATGCCTTCTTGTCGGATGATTGTCGAGATGGCATGCCAGATGGATTTGTACTTGTATCCAAGACCGCTCATGGTGTTCACCTGAAAGCGTCTCCGAAGTAAATCTGTAAAAAAAAGATTAAAATACTGAACATATATCCACGACTACAAACAAAGCTTTTGGTGGAGCAGTCGCTTACCGAAAGGGTATGTGAGTGTCTGTGCAATTGCACCGCTCATGCACCGCTAGCAAGCTTCCTGAGCGGCGATGGATTTGTTTGTCCCTCCGGCGTCATCCAAGCTCTTATCGACTCGTATACGGCGAAATTGAGACCGACGTAAGGGGCGACTCCGGCCAATGTCGGTATTAAGCCGCGGTAGAGGGCGACGAAACCGCCCTCGTTGACGTACATACTTCTCATCGTACTCCACATCCCCGGTGGTCGTATCTTTGATCGTTGTTCCGCGCTTAAGCTTTCAAGGGAGGCGGTCTGGATGGAAAGGCGGGTCCGGCATATGTCTAGTGGGTAAGTAGCGACTGTCAAGCGGAATGATTAGCGGATTTTCCACGCAGCAGATCAGTTAACGAATAACGGGTAACGAACCAACTGAAGTAACGCCTGCCATTGCGCCGGCGATTAGTTTTTTGTAAGGACTTAAATCCGTTTCGCCCTCTTTAATTGCCCACTATTATATGTACCAAGTCAGTTAGAACATTTTCCTTTTTGACAGAAAATCAGATCACGTGTGGTGGCACAAAAAACGTTGCTTGCGTACCCTTCGGTAGACGGTGTATGATGAGAACTGGACGCTGAGTAGGGTACTATTCGGATGCAATTCGTTCCGTTTCCTCTAGAATAAAAAGCATTGAAGTGTTTCCGTTAGTCAATATCAGTCAAAGCTTGCGAAATCGTACGATGCTTGCTCACCTTAGCATGCCCTTGAAGCCTTCTTCTTTCCACATCTTGGACAATGCGCTCCATATGCCGTGATACTGTTGCTGCCCTGCTCCTTGGACCTGGAACAGAATTTTCATACGCTCGAGGGGTGAAACAACCGTCCGCGAAACTGCGCCAGCAATTCCTCCTCCGATAAATGCCGCGACTGTTGGCCTGGAGATGTATTCGATGGTGGCAATCACGAATTTCGATCGCGGTGGACCTGTGGGGGTGTATGGGCTTGTGGGTCGAAAGGTACCGGGTCGGAGAAGGCCTGATAGCGTGGGCGCTACATTGTCAGCACTGCGGAGGCGGCGAAAGTGGTCTTGAGAGGGGGTACGGCAAGTAAATCGGAGAAACCGCAGAGAAAAGTTTTTCCGATTGATAGGGACTACTAACACTTCCTTTCACCGTCTGCTTAGGGACTGGGCCGGTTGGATGGCCACCGGTTGGACATTTTCCGACGGTCGACTCATGTTTCGGCGAAAGTTCAGGGTGCCCAGCTAGAGAGCTGAGCGAGAAGGAAAAAAACGTCGATTATCTCCCGTACACCCGGCCAATATGTTGTGAAGTAAGCGAGTGAAGGAGGAGCCTGGGGGGAAAAAGGCGGATGGATGTCAAATGGAAGTCGAAAGCAGCAAAATTGCTCAATAAGAGAGCTAGCAGTAGGACACAGCAACTTCTCAATGACCCGGATCTTAAGGCAAACGCAATCGGCAGTGAAGTGTGGAGCACCAGCAGCAGCAGTAGCAGCCACTAGTCGAAGATATAAAAATAAGGCTGTCCTTTTTAGATGTCGATCTAATAAGGAAAAGCAAGAAAGCTGACTACTGCGAGGCTATCGAAAAAGTCAAACCAACCTGCTTTGTTATTCTTAGACTTCTTGGTTCGTGAACTGCCTCTTAGGTATAGAGCTCCAACAGGCTTCCTGCAACAATTGAAAAGATAGCAGCAATAAAAGACTGCGTGAAAATAAGTAAAAGGTGAGAAATGTGGTGAATAAGGATTGAGGAAAGAAGAAGTGAGATGCGGGAGTTCCAGATGATCTTGTTTTTTTTTTTTTTCCTCTCTGGTTCCCCCGAATACTTGAAAAAAATTTGAGGAATAAAAAGGAAGGGTTTTGCTTTTTTTCTCTTCCTTCCTTTAAATTTTCTTTTTTCAAGCTACGATAACCGCGACAAGAAAAAAAAAAAAAAAGAAAAAGTGCATGTACATTGTATATACGAACCAAAATATAACGAAACTATATTGCCTTACACGATTCGCTATATTCAATTGCTATTCATATATATATATATATATCTGATGATTGATTTGGATATTCATTCGTTCTATCTTTCTTTCACTTGGATGCTTTCTACGAGAATTAAGTATTCGTATTTTTTTTTCCGTTCAATTTGCAGGGAAAATTGCCGAAGAGAAAGATCTTCCAATAGACGGACTAATAGGAGTACAAGGAATTCTCCCCCCCCTTTTTTTTTTTTTTTTTTTTTTTCGTAATAATCTGTCAGACTCTCAGCCCTATTGGCTATTTTGCGGGTCTGCCGAGTTTCGTATTTTAAATAAGTATTTTTTTGCAGGTATATCAAAAGGGGCTGCTCAGAAAATTAGAGGGGAAAAAAGGGGAACCAGTAAACGAATTCGAACGTCATCTCTTACTTAGTGAACTGAGGTCCCCTGGATGGGTCCCGTCATGCAGAGCTATTATTGTTCAGCAGTTCTCTGCCTTTTCTCTCCGTTCGACGTCCATTTTCGCTTGTTTCGCGGAATTGAAACTGACATCGACGTCACAACTAAGAGGATCGTTAAGCCTTTTTGCTACTCAAACCAGGAGAAAAAGAAGCTCTGAGACTTCTAAGTTCTAGCTCGTTGGCCGGTAGTACTCGCATCTTGAAGACGTTTCAGCAGATCCTCGGTCTGTCGCGGCTTTTATTTTATATATTTTCGCCGTGCCTTTTTGGCGTCGGACGTCCGACGACATTTCCCAATCATACATTTCTTTTTTACATTTCCAAGATCTCGGAAAATTCGGTTCAGCAAATCGGAACATTCCTCGCTTGTGAAAACCGCAGTACCGGTTAATTGAAAGGGGATCTTTTGAATCGGATCTCGGGCCGGCTACTTTAACAGCGAAAAAAAAAAGAGTGGGGACTCCACAGGTATAACCCACGTCAGATCCCGAAACTGCGTCTGGACTTCTAGAAAAAAAAAAGCGCTCAACGGGAGGAAATCAGATCAATTGCGAAGCGCTACCTCGAAAACGCTATGAGTAGCTGCAAGCATGCTTTCCGCGCTCTGGTTTCGCGGCTCAATTAAGCATATCGTACGACATCAGCGTAGGGCTATCCACCTTGCGCCACCATACCTTTTGGACGACTACACGCCAAAATACAAGCTTTTGAGCGATGCGCAGATATCCCAAAAGAAGGAAGAAGCGATTGCGCACATGAAAGACTGCAAGATATGTCCAAGGCGGTGCGGGGTCAACAGGTACGAGGACGAAACTGGTTACTGCCTAATCGGATCGAAAGTTAAAGTTAGTGGTACGTCTGACGCGAATTTCGAATTTCTTTTCCTCTCCTCGGAGGTTAAATTTTAATTGCTTTTCTCAACGAGCAGTTATCGCTCCTCACATGGGCGAGGAAGCTTGTATTCAAGGCCGCCACGGATCTGGTAGCGTGTTCTTCTCCGGTAAGTATCGGTTTATAAGGTCTCTATCATCAGACAATAGCTGAATTCAAATAGGTTGCTCAATGAGATGTACATTCTGTCAAAACTACGATATATCGCACACGCGATCCGGTTTCGACCTATTACCTGAAGAGCTAGCAGACTGGATGGTGAAGCTGCAGGAAGTTGGTCAGCCTTGAGATCTCCATTTGCCGCCTTTTCGATATAACCCTCAGCTCACATATTTTTCACCTACTTACAGGGCGGGTTGAGAATATCAACTTCGTCACGCCAGAGCACGTCCCATGCAGGTAGCTCTAGCAATTATAGCTGCGATACCACTTGGATTGAAGATACCAATAATTTACAACACATCATCATACGATACACCCGAAGCGCTGTCCCTAATGGACGGTCTGGTAGATATATATCTCGCCGACTTCAAGCTTTGGAACCCGCAGTCTTCGAAGCGCCTACTCAAGGCTGAAAATTACCCGGAAAAAGCTCGCGAGAGTATAAAGATCATGCACAAGCAAGTAGGCAACCTCTCGTTCACATCCGATGGGATAGCGAAGCGAGGAGTGCTCTTGCGTCACCTTGTTATGCCTGGCCTTGAAGACGAAGGGAGGCAAATAATGAGATACGTTGCGAACGAGGTGTCGAAGGACATGTACTGCTCGATAATGGAGCAGTACTATCCGGACGCGCATGTTGGGAAACCCTCGCACGGGAAGAACAAGAAGGAGGGTGAGGTTAGGTATGCGGATATCAACAGGCACGTGAGGCCGGAGGAGGTCAAGTCGGTAAGGGAAGCTGCAGAGGAGGCTGGGTTATGGAGGTTCGATGAAGAGGCTAGGCATGGGCTCGCTTGAATGATGTTGAGGTAAGATCAAAGAAATCCGGGGTGTTTGATTGTGAAGATCATGCATCTTCCCGAGTGTTCCTTTTCCTGCTTAAAACGAAAAAATCTTTTGTTACTATAGCTTCCTCACACCTGAACCGGATTCTA
Source organism: Pezizomycotina sp. ARF18 (assembly GCA_002224055.1). NCBI lineage: Eukaryota > Fungi > Ascomycota > Pezizomycotina sp. ARF18. Next base: position 214,100 of record AZLU01000013.1, on the reverse strand, counting down.
CAGTGTTACTACTTGAGGTATGAGGGAGAGCAGATAAATAAATAGATCATAAAAGAAACAAAGAATATTAGAAGAGAAAAAGGATTGGAGATAAAATTGAAACATAATACCTTTCCATTAAGACACTGTTATATACCTTTCTTTGTTTCAACTTTTTTTTCGCTCGCAATTTCATCCAGCCTCTTGAAGCTTCCAAGTTCACCCACGGACCCGTCTTCCTATATACTGAACATATACTTGACATCTTCTGGCTTTTTTTTTTTTTTTTTTTCTTTTTTTTTTTTTAATTCCATGCAAATATAAACAATATTCTATCTCTCATATCCATATTTTACATCCTTACCAATATCAAATAAAATTACGTCAACCCAGCCTCCACACAGGCCTCGTTCTCGTTCGCCCTCACATCATCAACACACCTTTTCTGATACTACCACAAGTGGTAGTCTTGATAAAATCTCTAAAGAACACTGGAGTTTCTTTATTTCCTCTTTATCAGGTAATACTCTCGATATTTCAACTATTCTCCTACTCATCATATCGGATGGTCGAGTATACGTCGTTGGTATTACATTTCCCCTCAGCTTCTCACCTGACCATGTCAGACAGATACCTTTGCTAACCTATGATTAACCCCATAAAGCTCGTCTTTACTATTTGCTTGAGCCCCAATTCTTTCATAAACCTTTTCAACATCCCGCACAAGTAAAACTCCACAATGTCCCAGAACAAAGAAAACAAACCCCCACAAACCGCCACCCGCCAACCAAAATACAAAGCCCAACCACCCATTCCCTCGCAGAGCATAACAAAACTAGCTCACGACACCGCCGTTAGTGTCGCGTGGCAGGTTCTCAAACTTATTGCGAGGCGGGATATACGAAAGGTGCGGTGCGTAACTGCACGGCCGTTCCTTTTCCTCAGGGAGGATACGGCGAGCGTGTGGTCGGCCGAGTTTTCGGTCGCGGCGGAGAAGGCGAGGAGGGTGAGAAAGGTGGCGAAGCGTCTGGCAGCTGCTAGAGAGAGAGTTAAGGATTTTGAGATATTCGATGATGGGATGTGGAATTGGGAGCGCGAGAGGGTGGGGGTGAAGGCAGTGTAGTCTCTGTTTTTCTTTTACATCTTGGTGGATTCTTTTCCTATTTACGGCCTTTTATATTATAGTCCTTTGTGATCCGGCGTTTTTCATACCGTTATTTGTATTCGGTTTTTTTCTTTCATTTACTTTGGGGTTCTCATTTTATTATTTCTGATATTCGGTACGATGTTGACGGTAAATTTTCACGACTCAGCTTTAAGGACTGCAAGAGATATTCTTGCTTTTCTCCGGATGGTATGTTCCTGTAACTTCTAGTTCAGTGACGAAGCATTTCTCTTTATTTGCAAATAATAATGTTTATTTTCATTGAGGAAATCCCAGCCTCCGACTGCTTTTATATGCTTTTAAGTTCCGCTATCACCATTTTTTGCTGCACCCTCCGATGAGTAAAAACATGATTTCTTTTTCCATATAAGAATGGACAAATAACAAAGCACTACCTCTTTTTCCCCCATGTCCAATGCATAACTTCTCATTGAATAATCACCTATAATGTCTCGCCTTTTGTATACAAAGAAAAAATATATACTTTTGTTCTTAAAGTCTCTCGAAGAAATAAACGTATGCAAACTTCTCATCTCCTCAACATCAGCTCCCTCAACAACTTTCTCGTCGTTGAAGAGAACCCATCCTTCTTTCGTGCCTCCGTTGCCGTCGGGGATCTGCTTACGTATGAAAGCGACGTAATGCCTTAAACAATAACGGTGACTGTTAGACATTATACTCTTATATGCGTATACGGTTGGAATTATCTTACCCAGCGTGAATACTAGCGCCCTTATGACAGACGATGCTATGCAGCCTGAAATTCGCAGGCGTCATATCGCTTCCGGGAACCTTCTTCTCAGTTTCTTGCGCGGCGCTCGAGCTACCTCCGCCGCCGCCACTACCTATTTCCTCTTCGCCGGTCTCGTCGGGGTGGCTGAACAGCCAGTCTACTGCACGTTCAACGTTACTTCCCGTTTCCCTGAGGGCTTTCTTCGCCTGCGGTTCCGTGAAGCCCATAGCTGTCAACATGCCGATCTGCTCAGGGTCGAAGTTCACGCTTCCTCCACCGCCGCCGCCGCTTTCCGGGATGACGAACGGTGTGTCGATGTCGGCATCATCCATGTGGGCGAAGAGCCAGTTCATAGCGTCTTCAGCGCTGGCGTTGCCCGTATTGTACAGTGCCTTGATGCAACGCACCTGAGGGAAGCCCATGCCTTCCAGCTGCGCCATTGCTTCGGCGTTAGGCTCAAATGAGGGCTTCGAGGGAGCATCTGCATCCTCGGGAGTTCTTCTTCGCCGGGCTGCAGACCCTTGGACATGTATTGGTCTAGGGCGAAAGGGGCGTCATCGACGACGACGGGATATCTGAAGAGGTTTAGCAGATTTGTCAGTTGAGTGACAATTGTAAGGTTAGCTAGCAACCAGAACTGTGCGCTCACCTAACTTAGTCGGTACCCAGTTGATTACTTCGAAACGGCGTGCGTTTACTGTCAAGACTCTCGGGAAAGTTTTGAATGCGGAACGCCTGTCAGAAATCATGTCAGTGATATTTTAATTCTGTTTAACATAGATTAGAGGCTTCCTCACTTGATAGCACCATCCTTGCCTCCACAAGCTTTGCACGTATACTCTATTGTCTCGTTGCCCGTGAATATGTCTAAGCACTCTTTCAAAGTAACCGGCTCAAATTTATCTTTCTCGTCCTTCTTATCCTCCCCTTCAGCGGGCGGGTCGGCTTTGATGCGCCTCGCCGGCACGGGAACGGATATATTGTCCTGTTCATCAGCTCTATACCGCACCTTCTTGCACGACAGGCACTGCAGCCTCTGCTCTAGAACAAATTTAAAAGCCGAAACGGGTCCTCGAGCGGTGGTGGATGTGCTGTTCGTGAGATAAGTTTGAAAAGGTGGAGCTGGAGCTCAAACGCATCCTGCTGCCTCATCGTCGAGAATTCTTCGTGACCTTTGCCGATAAGTGCTTTGAACATGGAAGGCGCGATACCCTTCTGATAGCGTACTTCGAGCCCCTCTGTGGTACTCGTGGGACGTCTTCGGGAACGGAGTAGCGGCCTGAAATGAGACCGTCGGCCACTTTACGAAGTTGCGTCTCCAGATCATCCGCAGGATTGATTATAACCGGAGGGTCATCCTTGACATCGTAGTAGCGGGCCTTGAACTCTGGCAACGAGAAAAGACACTGCAGGATAGACGCCATGTAGCATGAATTTCCCAGATTCTTCAACCCCGTCAGGCCGGGACCGAACAACGGCTTCAGCTCCTTTCCATCGTCTGAAACCATCCTGAAATCCCACAGGAGGTTCTGCTCGATATTCATCTCAGTCAAGCTCTTTTCGGTCTTTTGCCTCTCCGCAATGTTGACACCCCAGTGAGAAAGGTGGAATGCCAGCTCCGGATCATTGACTTCTTCGTTGCACTTGTAGCAGTAGAGATCGGCCGTACCTTCAGCAGTGATGCTGCCGAGTTTGACGGAAACGGGGTGCTGAGAAGAATCGAAATGAGCAACGCCGTGCGAATTTCCAGCGATGCCACCGAACTGATCTCTCCCGCATCCGAGATTGCCGCATTGAAGACACATCCATAGGTTTTCCTTAGGTCGCAGTTGGCGCATTGAGTTAGATCTAAAACATGGTTAGTATTTAAAGCTCCAGCATAGAATTAGTGAGAGAAAGGGAGCTCTAGTAATACTTATTGACGACGGATCCTTCGCTTCATCTTGCTGCAAGGTAAGAATATGCTCGCAGGGGTTAATCTCCAGCTCCCAGGCCTGAACTTCAGTTTGCCTAGCGAACGTCATAGCCGACATGACACCGTCAATGACCGCGGGAAGCTAACTTTCGTTAGCTTTACAATTTGCCACAAACAAAGAATTTCCCAACGTGAATGTACGAACATTTCCAGTAAACCTATCAACATCCATGTTATCGCAAGCGTGACATTTGACGATCGTGGCGGTGTCATAGTTGTCAGCTTCGGTTTCGGCGGCTATGGCAAGCTTGGACATTTTCTGTGGCGGCTCGTCCCGCTGTAAAGTTGAAATCGTACTCGTCGTTAGCCACTAATAGCTTATTCGGAAAAAGACGTCGTCAAGCTCTCCGACGAAGGAAGGAAATAATACCTCGGGTTTCGGCTTCCTGGTCCTACGAATGTTGAGAACCAGCGGGTGTTCGGTCAGAGCGTGGTGGAGTTGGGCGTGGTTTCGTTCGCCGGGGCATCCGCCGTTAAAACATGAGAGGCAAACATCCAGACCAACTTCGTCATCCTACTAAGTAAGAAGAAAGGTTAGAGAAATAGTTCTTCTTCACAAGATGAAGCAGAGGGCAAGGCTGTAAGTTAGACGAGGGATGGACGCGTACTATCGAGTCGAAACACTGAGTGCAGTCTTCTCGGTAGACTGCTTGGTCGGGGTCGGGGGCTTGAGACCTGTGGTTGAATAGGAAGGAGGCAGTTAAAGAACCATTAACAATAAAACCCTTACTACCGCAGGGGTTTAAACAGCAAAGAGTAGGAGAAGGAAACGTACTGGCTTGAGTCACGTGTGGACAGCTCATGGTGGTATTAGCTCCTTGAACTCGAGAACGGTGTGTGCAGAATATAGATAACTAGGCTATTTTTATAGTAATACGGTATGAGTATAGAATAATGATGAAGCTCAGACAGAGAAAGGGAAGAGTAAGAAGAGGAAAAATGAGAGAGAGAGAGAGAAGAAGGCTGCTATGCTAAGAAAGAAAATAACAAGGGTATTATAAGTAATTCAACAAAGTGCTTGAGGTAGTAGTGGGGGGAGGTTGCCTTGCAGCTTCCTACTAATAAAGCAAACAAGCTAGGTAGAATATGTGGGGCAGAATAATATTAAATTTTGAGACTGGCTATTTCCGGACCCCGAAATCTGTAACGTTGGACCTGGCACGCACGACTTAACTTAATACCGTAAATATAGGTAAGCAAAGGGTTTGCTGTAACCCGTACCAAATCCCAGAGCCCAACAGCCATCAATAAAGTACTCCGCCTGTCATTATTGCTGTGATACCTCAAAAAAAATAATAGTTGTTATTTATCATATATAAAAAATGTATATGTATATATATGAGAAAGGGCCAAGATTATCGTAGGATCCGAGACTGTATAATAAATATCTAGCTTTACTTATTACCGGAAATAATACATACTACTGTGGTTGACGACTAATCCGAGTCTCGCTCAGACTCTCCCGGAAAAAACCTATAAAAATACACTCAACTAGTGTAACTGTAGGTACATCACGTGGCTTTACTGCAAGATAAGCAGAAACCTATTAGGCGTTAGCTCATTATATACCTTTTAAGTATTTTCCCTTACAAACGAGTTTTTTTTTATCATTTTACTCTTTATCTTTCAAGCGAGATTTTTCCTTTTAAACGAGTTTTTTCCCTTATAATTTTATCCTTTACCTTTTATTTTTTTTAATAAAAATTTTTTATTTAATAAACTTTATAAATTATTAAATAAAAATTTTTTTAATACTTTCTCTTTTTTTTTAAAGTAATGTAGTTATAATATTTATCGATAATAATGATCGCGATAATAATAATAATTAAAACAAGCTTCTTAGCGATATTATAGTCGTTAAATCTAATTATTAAAATAATTAGATTATTATATAGAATATTATAAAGATTTATGTTGAGGACGTTCAAGGCCTCCATCCACCACCCATTCTGGTAGCCTCCACCACCATGTATATAAGGTCTCTAGATCTGCCTTATCCTTCTCTATCTAAGAACCTTCCCTTATATTATATAATGGGTAGCCTTCCACCACCCTCTTATATCCATGCCTATATATATATAATTTAGTCGTAAACACTTGCAAACGAGGACTTAGAACAAGCCACTAGTAACTCGTACGATGTTTATCGAGTGATTTGGTTCTTCCCTGGAGTTTAACCGGAGAAACTCCCACGATACAGCAACGATGCTGCAGGAATCCGGTATTCTGGTAAATTGCGAGTTTCTTTTTTTATCCTCTTCAAAATTAAAAGAACGCCCACAAAAAAGTTGACTGCTCGTTATCCCCGTCCCCAGGCCATTTAGCGTGGGCCAAAACGACTATATCAGAAAACTTTACCGAGGTGAAAAAGGTGCCCGACACCTCGAAAAACAGCCAAAAAATTTGCAAAAACTAACAAGTCCCCGTACAAGACAAAAATTAAATTAACATTTTTTTGAACCTCAATATCTCATACAAACGACGCTAAGAGCCCTGCCCGTCCCTGGCGAACCCGGAAGGCACTTTTTCTGAAATTCGAAAAAAATTTCTTCCATCCAAGCATTTGAGCCAGGCCCATCTAAAAATGAGACAAAGGAATTGTGCGTATTTTCCCGCGTGGCGAAGGTATCTGAACACCTCGCGGAGGGGAAGGTGATGTTAAAAAGGCACTCTTCCTTTTTTCCTCTGAATATTCGCAGCCTGCTATAATTTAATAAACCCTTGTGTATATACATCAATTATAAAAAAAAATTATTCCCGAGCAGAAAATCATTTCAGTCTGTGATCGACGCGTAGTCAAGCACGCAAGCACGTCAATGCTTTCTATAATACGCTCTAGAACCTTCAGCTTGGCCCAGGCAGAAATCGCCTGGGATTGTCGGATTCTCGTAATACTGCACGACGACACGTTCAGTCGGATATGTTCTTATTGAACATCTCGCACTGAATCGGTGATAAGTTCCGAGCGAATTGTACATCACTCGTGCTTATTTTAAAAATCAACATGAGGACCGAATTAAGTTTCGGCCGGCTTGAAAAGTCGACTTGAACTGCTTTTCGGCGTGTCCGGTGAAGCAGAGGAACGAATTGTTGCCCCGGTATCACAGTATTTTACCCCCTTCTTATAATAAAGTCGAGAGTTTACCTATTCTTTCTTTTGGGATAGTGGGTTTCTTTGCCCCGGTCGTTCTCCTGTTTGAGATATTGCGGGTTTTTTTTTGTTGGCTCCTGAACAGTTTCATTAGCAGAATTCAATATAAAAGTTCATGTCAGATGGATTTTGCTGTCCCACACACAATAAAAAAAAAGAGGGGGGGGGAGCGCGGAAAGGAATAAAGAGGGTGCATTTTAACCACGTACTTAAGTATATTCTGCCTCGCGTAAAAAGATAGACTATCTTGATACCCAAAAGCGAGGATTTTATTCTAATAACAAGTAAAAAGCATCTTTACCTTGTGCCGTGCTGGATTTTTATCCTCAGCTTGGCTGGATCGTGCAGTTGGAAGAAAGAATTTCGATATTTTAACTTGTTTGGGAAGAGGATCGGAGGCCGTTAAAGAAAGGGTGATTATAAAAATAGTAGCTTAAAAAAGAAAGAATAAGCCAGGGTGACATTCAAAGTGGACTCCCCTCTTTGATCGTGTCTTCATAAGGCTAGAGTGACTTGGTCCCATGTACTGCTTCCGGTTTAGCCCACAAAAAGTTTCTGGTTCACTGTTCCCTGCGGCTGTGAGCAAGCCATTCACCTTTCAAGGACGCCACGGAATCTTTCAACTCTAGGCCAGGCATTGATTGAGATCTTTCCACCATCTCTCGAGCGTTGTCACCTGTTGGTACTTGCATCTCCGTTTACGCGAACATGAGTTGTTTTGTTCGGTATTCCCCGTATTTTGTACCTGGCTATCCCCTTGTGTATTATTCCTTGATATCAATGTTGGGGGTGGTATATTTGTCATGGTCTCGAGATATAGCCGAAAGAGCAAAACGATCAAAGGTCGTGACAGTTTCAGCGTGTCGGCGTTTTCATCATTTGTTTCCGTCAGTAGGCGCAGAGGAAGGTGGGGAAAAGGTAAATTTTTCGTTTGAAAAAAAGGAGGGGCAAAAAAAAAAAATGTGCCTTTCAAGAAAATCCTTTCGGAACGAGAAGCATGGGAAACAGAAAAGAGAATGGCGTTCTTGTGGTTGGTGTGGTGGGTTGGTATTCTTTGCATGCGTGTTCGCTGCAGATGCGCCGGACGTATTGGCCAGTCGCATCCACTTACTTTCACTGAGCGTAAAAATAGGTTCCAAGCCGGCTACTTCCTACAGTCCTCCTCCTCTTCATCCCTTTTCCCAGCTCTCGCGCCTCCCTTTCGGCTAGTTGATTTAAGCTATTGTATGTGATACATCTTTGCATCATCTCTTTTTCCTGTCCTTGTCAAATCTTATAGGGCTCAACGGCTCGTAGCACTTACTGTAATTAGGACCTCATGCTATTGCTAATGGAGACATTTTTGACAATTGAAGCCTTTGAGATGTTTATTTACTGATAGGACTTGTTATTCGACCTAGTTTAGGCTTTCCTTTGCAGGTACGCGGCCTCTCCTCTAGTGGTCCGGAAAGAGAAAAAACCGAAAGGGAATGCCTGGTCGTTGGGATCTTAAGGAAGTCCTCAACGGGCTGCTCAAATGTTTTGGATAAAGTAGCAGCAAAAAGGGACAGCAAGAGAGAAAAATAAATAAATAAATAAATAAATCCGCCACGAGTCCACGAGTCCACGACAACCAACAACGCTAGCCGAGCCGGAAACTGTTCCTCTCTCTCGATCTCCTTTGCCCTTCTTTCTTCAATTATTTCCAGGGTAGCATTTGAGCACATACTGCACTACGCACTGCGTATGTACATACCAAATAAGGGTGGTGTGTTGTTACTACCGCCGTTGTGTAGAGAACAAAGAAAGAAAAAAAAAAAAAAAAAAAAAAAAAAAAAAAAGAAGCCTTAGTAGTGTATACTTGATTATTGATTTATTTTAAATAGTAATATTAATAGATAAGATACTGGTATTGGTTGATATTAGTAGTAGTAGTAGTAGTAGTAGTAGCAGTAGTAGTGTAATAATAATAATAATAATAATAATAATTATATTTTGCCCTGGCTGATATTTTATAACGCTATCGTTGAAATAAATAAAATTATTAACAAGCATAGCCCTTCTCCTCCTCTTCTATTTCCCTTGAGCACCCTTATTGCTACGACTAAATAAGTGCTTTCCCTCCTCTGTTGTTATTGCTTTTTAATTACTTTTATAATAATATATACACTAGAACACTAGATACTTTATATAGAATATTTATAGACATCCATTATATATCGGTTATACTATTATTTTTCCTTTCTTTCTTTTTTCTTTCTTTTTTCTGTAGGCGTACTTGATCGCACCTGGCTCTTTTCCTGTCCTCTTATATATCCTTAATTCTTCTTCCGCTCCTATTTATTTTTTTTTCCCCCTTTCATAATACTTTTTCTCATCTATTCCTCCTCTTACTCTTTCTTTTCTACATCTTCGTATATCCTTTTGCTTCCATCCTTTTGCTAGGAGAAGGTTCTCTAGGAAAAGTTTTCTCTCTTTTTTTTTTTTTTTTTTTTTTTTTTTTTCAGGGGATCGACCTATTGCCACTCTTTTGCGGGTTTTGTAGTCGATCTTCAGGGCACCTCCGTTTCTTTAAAGCCTCCTTATAGGCTCCCTTGTTCCGCTATTTTCTCTTCGAGTCTCGAGTCTCGACCACTTCAAAGTAAAAGTACGACTTTTGCAGGTTTCCGATACACATTTCATACGCCTAACGTACTGACTGTATATCAAAGCGCTTGTTTGTAAAGAAAGAAGAAAAAAGGGTTGTTCCTCTTTTTTCTTCTTCCTCTTCAATAAAGCAACCCCCTTAACGCCCATTGCTTTTAACGAATAAAATAAATAGACCAAGGAGATTATTTATTCTTATTTTATAATAATAGTAATAATAATAATAAGGTAGGCCTCGCTTGTTACTTTTTTTTTTTTTTTTCCTTTTGTCTTCCTCTTTCTTTTATTATTCCTTTGTGCGATCACTTGATAGTTTTTCTTGTAAATGTGTTGGTTTTGGACAAAGAGAGGGACCTGCGCTAACACATAGATCCTACGATATCCTCAGCCGCAGTACCAACCAACAAACCTGAAAAGTTCCTAAACAAAATATCGACAAAAGAAGTAGAGGGTTTACTACTAAGGAAAGGGGAATTATCTATTTCTCGTTTTGATTCGACTTCTGGAGGATCACCGCGGCAAAAATCCATTTAAAAGATTGTTTTACTCTGGAAAGTTTTGGGGAATCCTCAGAAAGTCCGTTTAGATCCTGAAAAAATATAAACCTGCTAGTCAGCTTCGCAGTGCGAAGGGACCAGGTTCCTATTACCTTCTCGACAACACCTTACATCTTAACCCTTCGCATACGATTTTTTCGACATTATGTTACTCCGGAGTTCGCTATTGACAGTGATAGCGCTGCTTGGTGGAATATCATCGGTACACGCTGGCGATGTGTTATCGACGGAGGGCTTTTCGACCTGCTCGAACGATACAGATATCAAAGTCAACAATTCAACATCAAATATGACCGTGCTACGATGAAGGTTACTTTCGACGTTGGCGGGAGCTCAAAAAAGAGCCAGGACGTCGTTGCAGAATTAAGAGTCAGTGCGTACGGGCGATCTCTGTACAACAGGACTTTTGACCCTTGTGACGAAAAGATCAAGTTCTTATGTCCAGGTAGGTTTTTTTTTTTTCTTTTTGCTATTATTTATCCTAAATACCCTGTGAAATATAAATGAGAATAAATTACTAAATCGACAAAAAAAATAGTCCCTGCCGGTGATTTCGCTGCCACTGGTGACCTACCTATCCCACAGCAATTTGCCTCCCAAATACCTGGATAGCTTTCCAGATACCAGATCTCGACGGAAATGCGCAGCTTTATTTAAGAGCGAAATCCGGCAACGGTGTTGTTGCTTGTCTCGAATCCGGCGTGCGGAACGGAAAGACGGCGAATCAGCCCGCAGTGAAATATGTAACCGCGGGTATTGCTGCGGCTGCGTTGGCTCTCAGCAGTGTTTCCGTTGTGGGTGCAGCAGCAGCCGGTGCTGGTGCCCACGCTCCTGGCGGTTCGTCCGGACCTTCCCCTAACGTTGGAGATGTGATGGTCTGGTTTCAGAGTATCGCGACAAATGGAATGCTCAGTGTCAACTACCCGCCTATTTACCGTTCTTTTACGAAGAATTTCGGATGGGCAACCGGTCTAGTACCGTGGGATAGCATGCAGCGAAATATCGACAATTTCAGAAGCAGGACCGGTGGAAATCTGACAAGCTCGTCAGTTGATGAGCTCAGAAACACGTCGCTGGTATTCCAAGGCGATAGCTCTGCTCCTGTGGCCAAGAGGTCGGTGGATGAACTGTTCGAACTCGTTAAACGTCAAATCAATCTCAACGGCGGTAGCGTGACAACCAGCGTGAACGGAACGACTTTAAATACTGGTGGAAAAGCATCGGATGACTCGAGTAGTCGTTTTGTAACAAGGTTCCAAGACCGTTCATGGCATCCAGGGATACGTCGAACAGCTTAAGATCCCCTCGGCCAACACTTTCTTGACTGTTCTGCTGGTCTTCTGCATTGTCCTGGCTGTCTCCGCCGTCTTGATCCTTTTGTTCAAACTTATCCTCGAACTCTACGCCATGTGTGGTAAATTGGGCAAGGGTCTTCAGAGCTTCAGGAAACGTTACTGGCTTTTCCTCGGTGGTACCTTGATGAGAATCGTAAGTCTAATTCCTTGAAGTATTATATATATAAATATCTTGTCTACTAACATTGAATTGTTTTAGATCCTGGTGCTTTACGGTATCTGGGTTATTTACTGCTTGTACCAATTCCGCGTTGGAGATTCATGGGCTGCCCGTTTACTCGCCGGTATCACTTTGACTCTCTTCACGGGCTTGCTTGGATTCTTCGCCGTCAGGATTACTATGCTTGCTAGGCGCTTCAAGAGGCTTGAGGGAACCTCCGACCAGCTTTTCGACGATAAGAGGAACCTCCGCCGATACGGTCTCTTCTACGACCAATATAAGTCGACTTTCTGGTGGATCTTCATTCCCACCTGTGTTTATCTTTTATTAAGGGGGCGTTCATAGCCCTGGCCGACGGAAAGGGTCTTATTCAAACGGGAGGGCAGCTAGGTCAGTTTCTCACCATTTTTTGAAGTATCCGACTTCTATAAACATTTTAGTCGGAAGCTTGTTAGAATTTTACTAACACACCTGTAGCTTGCGAAAGTTTACTCTTGATCCTTTTGGTATTCGCCAGGCCTTTCAACTCTAAAGCTGGAAACGTGATCAATATTATCATTGCGGTCGTCAGAGTACTTTCGGTTGGATGCATCCTGGTTTTTGTTGAAGAGTTAAACATCGCTTCTGATACAAAGACCGTCTTTGGACTCGGTAAGTTTTCTTTCGATGAGATATCCTTTTTTTTTTTGACTCGCGCAGCACTAACATCATTCTTCTACAAAGTCCTCATCGTTGTCCAGTCAGTTTGTCGGCGGCTTTGTTCATTTTGATTGCCGTCAACGCCATCGTCGCGTGCTGCAAGGAGAATCCGCATAAGAAGAAGCGCCGTCTCCAGGAAAAGATGGCCGAAGAAGCTCGCGCCCGCGACACGCTTACACCACTCGATGCACGCAACTCGCTCATCGATCCTTCGAACTACATGCGTGGCGACGGTAAGGGCAAGTACCAGCCTACTCCTACCAGGACAACTTCCAGATGGAGGAATACAACAATATCCCACCGCCGAACCGTTACGATGCTCCGGCGCCGGGCTACGCTTCTCACGACAGGTCAATGAGCCCTCAGTTCGGGACGGCCTACGACCCTGGCAGTGAGGCCAATCTTGTTGGCTCTGCCGCTCCGATGGGCCATGCTCAACCGGCAGGCATCAATAACGGTTTCGTGGGTTATGATCAGTATCATGGTAGCCCGCCTGGTCAATTCTACGGTCAACATCAGGCCCACTAGAAGCTCGTTTCACATTTAACGCAACGCTGTCGTTTCCGGCGATGTTATTTTTGTGTTTCTCTTTGTTCTGCTTTATCTTTCGAATGTTCATTTTTATACTTGTAACTTGTGAAAATTTATAGCATATCAAGCGATTGGTCTCTTTTTTTAATTCTCATTTTTAATTTTGTGATATTTTCTTTTGTTTATAAAAACGGCGGGCATTCGATGCTTACTTGCATTCGCTAGGGTTCAACGTCTATATAAAATATTTGTCTATTTTTAAACCCACCTATATATACCTTATCTCATTTGTAATATTTACCCTATTCTATCTCTTTCAAGCCTCAGAACTATAGGAGGACCTATTTAGTGCCTAAAAAAATTCATATTATACAATGTACCATAGATTATTCGGAGTTACAGAGCGAGACCCCGGTCAAAAAAAAAAAAAAAAAAAACGTCAAATAAATAAACAGGTCCAAGAAAAAAGATATAACCTAGGTATTGTTCACTGCGTGCGTAGTTCGGGCGCTAAGCTTGGTAGCTGCAGCTATTCTGTCACCTTGAGACACTGCCATCCAATCGCGCGCAAATATGCATTCTCAAGAAAATCAGACCTTTCTGCTATTTTGGGAAAAAAAAAAATTATGGGAAATGGGGTGGAGATCTTTCATTACTGACTTGTTCCTGCAGCCTTATGAGAAAGGCTCCACAGCTGGCAGACGTGGAGGCTGATATTTCGTTTGATTTTCCGTTTTCCTGTGGCGATTTTGTATTATTATTGCCCTGCATATTTTTACGCGAACAGCTATCGACATAGCCACGACATTCAAACCATCTATAAGTCGAGCAGTTCATGTCTACTTGTTAGCTTGAAAAGAAGCCAAATTGCCCAAAGAATAATATGGCAATAATGCGACCCCAAAAACGCCTTCGTCCATGCACCAGGATGGAGGATCGGTCTTTCTTATCAGTCTTCATCATATAAGAGCGGAGCTTTTCCTGTCCTTAAGCTTAAGGATGACTTGACCTTTGGGGAAATCTAAAGAACCTTTCATTATCTGCTTCATGATCAGAGAACACCACAACTTTTGGTTCTCATAGATATCTGCACTATTTTTTCCTCCTACATATTACAATAGCATGCAAGACAGGATATAATTATGTCGTCCGGCGAACAGGTCGATAACACGGATTCGGCTGCTGCAGCTCAGTTGCCAGTTCCATCGGTAGTAGTAACGCCTGCGAAAGAGGATGTAGCTTATGAGAAGCTACAGCTATCCAGCGATGATCGCAAAGAGCTACTGAGCAGGATGAACGGATTAACTATCGGGAGTGCTTTGGGAGATACAATTGGGCTGTACACTGGTATACATTCACTTTTTAAACATTAATTCTCTACCTGTTCCTTCCATACATCCACTTTCAAATTTTTTTTTTTTTTAAAAAAAAAAAAAATAAATAAAATAAAATATAAAGCTCCTCAAATTTCATGACTAACGTTTGAATTCTTTTCTTTTTTCCATTCATGTAAAGAGTTCATGAAAAGGAAGAAGCGCGAAAAGCCTATCCGAAGCACAAGTTCAGCCTCGTCCCACCCGTCACTAAGTTCTGCGCCGACCAGCACAGGAACCGCTTCGACCAACGAGCGTGGACCGATGACACGGACCAGACGCTCCTCATACTTTAACATACCTATACACAACGGCGAGCTACCGGTTCTCGAATACGCCTCGAGACTGCGTACCTGGTGCGAGCAAGGCCTGCGATGCCTCGACCGTCTCCCCTTAGGCATCGGCAGGACAGTAGGCATGGTAGTAATGGACAAAGGCTTCCTCGAAAACCCCACCGCGACCGCCGAGCGCATCTGGCGCAAGAGCGGTTGCCAGAATGCCGCGAACGGCAGCCTCATGAGGACGTCAATAATAGCGAGCATGTACGTCGACGCCCCGCTCCACGAAGCCTTCGACAGAGCGATCGACATCGGCGGCGTAACGCACGCCGACTTCCGCTGCCATGTTTCGTGCTGCGCTGCCGTCGGTATCCTGCGGGGTATACTCCGCAAGGAAATTACGGATGTAAAGGGTGTAGACGCCATGCTGGAGACCGCGTGGAACTACTGCCTGAACGATAAAGGTTGGTACAAGCAGCCTGATTTGGTGGATAGGCAGGAGTGGGAGAGGTACATATACTACGACGAAGAAAAGGGGTTAGATGGGATGGTGCTGGATAACTCGGCGCTGGGTTACGTCTACATATGCCTCGCGAGCTCGCTGTGGTGCTTGAAGAGCGTCATGCAGGGCAAAGAGGATTTCAGGAACGCGATAGTGAAGCTGGTTATGGGCGGTGGGGACGCCGATACGAACGCTGCCGTCGCTGGCGCGTTCTGCGGCGCGTTGTGCGGGTACGATGCCCTGCCGCCTGAGTGGAGGGACGGGTTGAAGTATAAGGATTGGCTGCTGGAGAAGGTTAATGTGATGTGCATTATCAACGGCATCCAAGAGGAAGGCACGTACGACGGGAAGAACGATCCCGACGCATCGTACGACGGCGGGAAGGGGTTCCTGACTGAAGACCAGATAAAGGCACGGGAGATGGAGATCTACGAGAGGATGCTGACGAAGAAAAAGAAGTCCTTCTTTGATTTCTTCAAGAGGAATGGCACATCGACTTCGTAATTTGATCCGAAAGCTTGTCGCCTTCAAATTTACGATTATCTTGCGTATAGTTTCGAATATATTATCAAATTAGAACTGCAGACCGCAATCTCCGATATATAGATTGATTTTAATAATAAACAGTAATATACAGCCTAATACAATCTGGTATTTTCGAATATATAGAATTGAATTAAAATCTCATCCCAATAACGCCTTGCAATGCTTTTTGTTAAAATTTGTGTCGTCTACTGTCTACTTTCGTCCGGTTCGAAAAACCAACTCTTTTGCCGGAGATTGCGTCGTTACTTTCCGCCCCCAAAGAACTCAAACTTTGCAGCTCGCATCCGGCAGAAGAAGAAAAATAAGCCCTTCCTAGCACCTTACAGCAGATCGAAATCATCCAGCGTCTGCCTGTACCGCATGATCGTCTTCTTGATCTTACTCGAATCCACCCACGTCACGAAGTCCTCCATGTTCCTCGTGACGAAGTACGCCGGATCCGTAACGACCTCCGGTCCGACCCTCACGTGCCCTTGCTCGACGAATTTTGCCGCCGCGGCGACGTTCTCCGCCATCTTCAGCCGCGTCATCACGACGGGTAACCGCCGCCTGCAAAAGCTCGCGACGGTGACTTTATTCTCCACGTCGCTCATCTTGGTCTTCTGGGAGAGGACGCCCATGTCGTAGAGCTTATCCAGCAGGAGCTCCTCGTGCGCGCGGCGGAAGTCGTCGTCGGCGGGAGGGAGGCGAGCTTGTGCGCGAGGTGGCGGAGGGAGCCACAGAGCTTGTTGTACTTGTGGTAGGTTGCTGTGTCGGGGACGTGGTAGCGGCGCATGACTTCGGCGGCGCGGTGGGAGGAGTCGGACTTCCAGTCATGAAGTCGACCTTCTTGAGCAGCCTGGTGAAAAGAGTTAGCATGAAGGGGAGGGATCACCGCATCGTCAAAAACGTGAGGATTGGGGCAATCGCATGGAGTAACGGACTTCTGCTCATGATATTTAAGTTTTCGGACCATGGCTGCTGATGTTCCTGGGTTGTCGCAAGTGGTGGTGAAATTGGGGAAGAAGGATTGGGGATTGGTGTGGTTTCTTTGCTGTTGATAGGATGAAGAAATTTCTGAAGGTTCAGTAAAATTTTCAACCGCTAAAAAATTGCCGCACAACTTACAAGCCTTGAAGTTAAGCGAAGGCCCAACACACCTTATTTTAACGCCGTACAAAACCTCACTAGTGAGCTACTCACAACGCCACCATTCATTTCTCTATACAATTACAGCACAATTCCAGTAAAACGCATGAAGAATACTACTAATAAGCAATTGCAAGAAAACGAGAAAATTGATCACCCAGAAAGTTGGTATTTCATGCTATGTATGAGTACACTCGGACAGAGGTTCGTCGTCGTCGTCGTCGTCAAAAATATTACATCCTTAATGACAACGACATCGTTGCTTTTCGAAATGCTCGCTATAGAACTCAATATTGTGCATATAGTCTTAATAAATGCTCTAAAATATTCTATTTTTCTACTCTACCAAGTGAAATGACTCCTTGCTTTGGCGGGTAGAACTGCCGTAGCTTAACGCCACCTTCTGCTAAGACTGCCGCAGTCTAGAAATGCCGTTAGTACATACGCTAGTAATTAATGATAAGGAATGTACTGAGGAAAGAGCGTCTGTAATACTTACATCGGTGTCCATGCTATAGCCTTGACCATAAACAACTTCCGATATCCGACCTGGACTATTTTAATACTGCAGGTTAGGCAAGGGCAGCTGCGAAACATAGAAGATATATTGATTAGCTCATCTCTCATTTAAATCCTCCTAATTATTGTAGAAAAAAGGAAAAAAGAAGAAAAAAGAAAACACACGTATCGCAATATAGAATGCTCCCATCCCGTATCCTCTCCCTCCCAGCCTCCAGCAGTGCATTTTCTTCCGCATGCATACACAGGCACGTACTCAAGCCGACACCGCCACGCGCCATCGTTACACTCTTACAGCCCCCCTCGTTGCAATTCGTCATGTTCCTAGGACTTCGTTGTAGCCAGTTGATATAACCCTTTTATCTCTGACTATAACAGCTCCACGCGCCGCTTCATGCAGTTGCTTCGCTGTGCAGCGAGGCTGGCGAGCTGCATGAAGTACGCGTCCAAGACGGCCGCATCAGGGCTTGCGCTTCGTTGGTCAATTCAAGCTTGCGGAGGTGTTCGTAGAGGATAGAGACGGAGGATGTAGGGTTCAGGAGGCGGATGGCGGCGCGGGACATCAGCTGCACAAGCTTTCCCTGCGAGGTGTGCGTGGAGCTGTCGCCGTACATGTGTTTGTCGCACTTTTGTATGAAGGACTCGAGTGAGGTGGCTCCGGCGGGGTCGAGAGCTTGGGACCTTTAGAAAGCATTAACATAAACATCAAGCCAAGTAGTACCTATGAAAAACGCAAGTACAGATGTAAATTCTCGCACCTCTTGACGTATCTCTTCCACCGCGTTGCGAGCGGTGCATCTACGCTGACGAGGATAAAGAACGGCCGCTTCATGAGGGCCTCCAGGACATCCTCGCTCCACCGTCCGTGCACGTTATTACGAACCGCTCTCTCCAGCGCGGCGTCACGTATTCCAGCAGCTCATCCGCCGTCGCGTACGAAAGCGTTTCAGCGTTAGCGAACCTCGAAAAGCCTGAAGTGCCAACTGCATTATCTCCCTCGTCTCTTTAGAGCTTGACGACCGTGGCCGAACTGGAGCGCTAAGGGCTTAAGTTGTACTCGTCGATGAGGAATTTGGCGACCTCATGCTTTCCGGCGCAGATGCCTGCTCCCATGGAATCGAGGGTTAGCTTAAACTAGTTTATTTTACCATATGAAACTGAGGTAGAGGCTATACTCACCTCCGCAGATACCGATCAACTCTTTCACGCGAAGCCTCTTCAAGGCTAAGCTCAATTGACCAAAGGCGGAGACGAGTAGCGCAAAGGAATAGAAGTAGGCCGCAGCTGGAGAATCGAGGCCCGCGACAACCAAAATGAAAAGATCCCTTCGCACGTGTATTGTGGGGTAATTGTAGAAAAGAAGTTTTTTGCAGGGTGGGAGAATTTCCGACTGTTGTGGATCCCCACAAAGTTTTTATCCCGTTGGCCAGTTCTAAATTTATATTACGTTTTTTGTCCAAAGCGTCGCACACCAAAGATGGCAGACGTTAACCGTTCCTATTTTAATGCCGTGTTAACTGCTATGATCTACTTGAAATCGTGCATCGTAGATATAGTCCTCTCTTAGATCTTACAGAATATACTACATGTTACAAGTGTAAATTCAAATAGTCTAAGAACTAGCAAAGTCGTAATGATTTAGCGATGTTACTTCTGATTAAAGCCCTCGGCACTAGTCAAATATCATGGTCTATTCATTGATACTTGGATGTTTCACTGGTAAGTAAATGAAAGTTATGCAAAGTATACTAATGTATACTAATGGGATACAATCTCAAGGCAGAGGCAAAGACGGGCTTGAAATCGGTATGCCATGAGATGAGAGAGCTAGTGATGATAACAATGAGGCAGTAACGAACAGGAAATATGTGCGTGAGGCAGAGTACGATGCTGACATCGAGCAAACTCCCTGAAGTCATCAGATCCAAATTTTCCAGCCCTCCAACTGCTCCCCTTAGTAGCTCTATTATCTCACATTTTCCCTTCACTACCCTTAAATACGTAACCCAACCTATATTTCCAATCAAAAACCAACCGTGGTTAAGCTCGAGTCGTGGGTAAAGGATTCCCACAACATCCCTTCAACTTGGACTGGTCAATGGAACGACGATAGGACGCAGTGGTATTTACGGTTTACAAGTTTTGTCTATGCAGTAGCCTACGTTGGATAGTTGCTTTCATAAACACAATCTTTTTTATCTAATTTTTTTTTTTTTTTTTTCGTTTCTGCTAGTATCAGGTCGTATAGCATTTAATACCGGATTTACTGCCCTGTCCTCTGCGAATTCGTTGATATTAGAATAAGTTGACCGCTTAGATATCATGCAACTGATAATGAAAGATATTGGAAAGGCTCCCGTGTAAACAACATTGTAAATGGACGTATTGAGATTCAACAACAGAACAGCTGAATCACTCACAATCAAGACCTTGTCACCTGTGAATATACTATAGAAATACTAGTATAGAGCGTTTGAAATCATCATTTTATTGAAAGTGAGAACTAGCTAGCATCGTGACACAATCGAAAGTCTATATTACTAAATATATTTTTTGAAAAAGACTTGAAAGACACTACCGAATATATAACAACGCAAAAACAAGAAGGAATATTATTATTGTTATCATTAATTTTCTTTGCAAAGGCATTATAGATAAAGGAAAGCGAAGAATAAGGACATGAGGATAGTAGAATTTCCTTTGTATTTGTGATAGACAGGGATAATGTCTTGTATACTTAGTATCGGGGTGGTAAGGCGCTACGTATATATCGCGTTACTATTTAATTGAAAAGCTTCGAAGTAGGTCTACGAAGCCGATACATTGAGGAAAAAGAAAATTTTCTTTCTGATTGAAAGTAGTAAGTAGTAGTAGTTTAACAACCAAAGCTTGCATTTATGAGAAAAAGTAAACTACTCGTTATAGTTTTTATCATGTACGCTTCATAATAGATATATAAAGCCCGGCTTTCCCCCCTTCCTTTCCTAAATGTATGTAAGCATTAGTGCTCTGTTTTTTGTGTGTCCGTCGTGAATGTTTCTTTTGTTCCCCGGTTTATATTAAAAGAAGAAAATAAAGAAAAAGAAAAAACGAAAAGGAAAAACCGCCATGAACCGGTTTTTTTTTTTTTTGGTGAATTTTTTATTAAGTTAATCCGTGAGAAACCCAACGCCGTGTATTATAAACCCCAAGTTTTCTTTCGCCGTTATTATGTATGCTTCGTAGGTAGGTAAGGAAAAGGGTAAAATTAAAAAGGGAACAAAAAAGAATGTACAAGGAAGAGGAGAGAAAAAAGGACGCGCATGTATGTAATAACAAGGTGAGCGCACAATTACAGAGGAAAGGAAACAAAAAGAGAGATGTTTACAAAACATAACATGGTCCTTGTGACTCTGCGCATTAAACATCCCATATTTCAACAAAAGGCCTTTATATCAAACAAAAGGAAGCGTCGAGGAAGGAAAGGGAAAGAAAAAAAAGTTTACGCCGAATATGCATATAAACGGTAGGAGAGTGGTTTGCAAAAAGGGATAAGGAGGAAAATTTTCGGAGGCCTCGCTTAGCTCTACTCGCCGAGCGCCTTGAAATCCGATGGGCGAATGCGCTTAGGCCGGTTGTGCCTGTGAGGGTTGACAGGCTTCCGCATGTACGGGCTATCTTCCTCGTTCGGGAAAGGTTCACTGAACACGGTCCGCTGTTGGTTCGGGAAGTGGCATAGCACTGAACTGGTTGCCGCCGTTCATCATACCGTTCTGCTGGTGCATCCCGAACTTGTTCTGCTGGTTGGCGTCGCCGTACTGGTTCTGGTTCATGTTATTGCCGCGGCCCATATTGTTCATATTGTTCATCTGGCCGTAGCCTCCTTGGTTGCCGTTGTTGAAGTTATTGTACTGGTTCATGCGGTTGTGCTGCTGTTGCTGGTTCATGTTCATCTGGCCAGGGTTCATCATACCATGTTGTTCTGGCCACCAACCATTCCGTTCATGCCCATCATACCACCGCCCATATTTCCATGGGTCCGTTCATGCCATGCTGTTGTTGTTCATTCCCATCATATTGTTACCCATATTGGCCATGTTGTTCATCTGCCCCATGCCATTCATGCCGTTGTTCATTTGATTCATTTGAGTCATGCCGCTCATGTTTCCCATACCCATACCATAGCATTCATATTGCTGACGGGGAAGTTGTTTATATTGTTCATGTTACCCATCCCCATCATGTTGTTCATCATGCCAGCCATCTGCGGATTCATGGCCATGCTCATCATGTCATTCATCGAGAGATGGCTCATGTCGATGCCGTTAAAGTTGCCGTTGGCCATAGCGGGCGTGGAATTGTTGTTAACATTTGCAGTGGTTGTGGTGATAGCGTTGCTAGCATTCGCAGTAGTGGCCGGGGTGCTTTTCGCATTCTTAGGGCTGACATGAAGGATGCGGGAGACTTGAGAGGTGACAGCGCTTTGGCGGCTGTTATTGCGGGAGAGCCTTTGCTATCGCGCTGGCCAGAAGGACCGCGGGGCTTTTCTGGTGCGATCATCTTCGGCAGGTCGTTCTTCGGGTTGGCGTTAGCACCATTTTGCGTTCGCAGTCTGAATGGTGGTAGCAGTATTCGAGGCGGTCCCTTGGTTAGATTTACTTGCCATCATGGCCGGCGCCAACTTCGGTGGACGAGGCGGGAGGTGACTTGGACTTCTCCTTGACCTGCCTCCTCTCGTTTACAAACTCCTCCACCTTCTTGCGCGTCTCTTCATCTGGTACAAGATTGTCCAAGTAAATATCCTTCGATTCACATGCAGGGCAGACAAAATCCGACTCTAAGAGAGCAGACTGAATACAATCCTCGCAATACATTTTAGAGCAACATGGCGTTTTAACAGCATCTTTGAACAACTTATGATCGATGGGCACTCCAGTCCTCTGTCCTTGATCTCTTTGCTTTCCGCGATGACTCGTTGCTTGCGCCGTCGACTTGGCGGCCTTCTGCTGGTAAGACTCCCAGGATGCCTTGTCCGGTTCCGCCACGACGTATTCACCATCCGCGTTGACCATGACAGACGACGGATTGTTGTGGCCTCAGTATCGTCCTCCGAGGTCGCCATAACCGGCTTCTCCACAGTCTTCAGGAAGCTGCGAGGAATACCCGTGGTTCGCTTGATTCGTGTCCGGTTGTCGAACTGGGGGTCGGTGTTGGTGGGGCAGGCTTGATCCAGTGTCCTGTAACAGATATGTTAGCAATTAATCATTGGTAAACTTTGTATCGTGAAAACATTGGAGCGTTCTATACCTTTTTCACCACATCTGTAGCAAATGTAACCGTTCGGGGGAGGATGACTGGGTACGGGTGCAGTAGGCTTCTTGAAAGCACCGGCGGCTCCACGATGAATGGGGGTAGCACTAAAATCTCACGTTAGCAGGAAGCTTCTTTTAGGTTACATTATAAGAAAGGACCTCGGTTACTTACGCAGCCATCACTTCTTGGGTTTTATTCCACTGTTCTGAGGAAGCTTGGAACATCGCAGCAATGCGGTCCTCTTCCGTCGAACCCGTCGTGCTGATTCCCGGTATGGAGCTTTCCTCTTTCTTGGGGCGCATTGGCGCTCTTGGTCTTTTCGATACGTCCGGCATTGTGCACCGTGGGCATCTTTCCGCTAACATAACGCTGCGCACTCCCTCTACCCGGCTTTGCAGGTGGGAGAACGTCTGCTATTATAGATGTCGAACGAGGGATTATGGTGGTATCCTCGTCATATTCTACAGTTCGAGAAACGAAAAGCAAATCAAGTTAGTTTCATACGTCTATCGATTACTTCGTGGCTATGGCCTTTTGTATTTTAATTGGAAATAATAATATATAGCAATACTGCCAAATGAGCGAGAGTATTGAATTCTCATCGCTTAAAACCAATAGCTAATAGTGTAACTCCCAACAGTGACATATTCACAAGTCTATTTACAAGAGGGTTGGAGAGGCTATGGCTTGGTGCGATACAGGCAAATACGTTCAAAATTTTCTTTTTTGGGTTGGCTCTATTTTACCGTATATAGACATTATTTTGTTTTTCATCTTTTTTTTTTCCAACTGTATTTTTTTAAACTTCTGACAACACAATAGTTCTTTTTCTTGCCATTTCTTTCTTTCTTTTTCTTGCTTGCTGATTCTTCTCGTCCTCTAGCTAATATACAAATCGATTGGGGAGAGATAGGGTGTTTCGTACCTCATTCGTATCCTGGTTATATATTGCAAGGTCGAAGTCTGTGCCAGCCTAGCTTGTTGATTGTAATGATCTCTCGCTTCAGTTCAAAGACTGATATACCCGTTCCGTCAAAGGTAACCCGGGATGGTTCCTTCTGTGACTTGAACTTGAAAAAAAACTGATGACGACATATTGATTGCCTGTGTCGGATTAAACAGAAAAGTTGAGAGCGACTCGTTCCGGGATACAGATCGGCAAGCGGACACCTCACAAGTCCAGGGAGGGGCCTGCCTAGAGGTATTCCTCAGAATTGACCGCGCCTTTGTCGGGTCCAACGGCCGTTCACCAAGGACGGCTTGTGTTGATAGTGATTCGTGTTTGTTGATGGAGTTTACTATGATCCGTACGAGGCTTTTTGAGCTGGAAGTTGGGAACCTGTTCTGGTTAGAAGGTGAGGAGAGGAGAAGGAGTTGCGATGGATAAACTATGATAAATCTCGAGTTCTATACAGGACAGTGCGCTTAGAGGATTATATTTGGTGAGTTGAGCAAAGGGAGGGAATAACGGATAGGGAAGTTGACGGAGAGATATTCTTTTTAAATGTCTGAATATTACTCGGGAAGGTGGTGTGAGTTTGAGTGTCCGGTTGTTATTTGCTGGAAGAATTATTGAGATAAAAAATAGAGAAATATATTAAAATAAATAAATAATAGATAAATAAATAGGAAGGGAAAAGGATTTTGCAAAAAAAAAAAAAATAAATAAAAAATAAATAAATAAATAAATAAAATAAAAAAAATAAAATAAAAATTAAAAATAATAATAATAATAATAATTATTATTATTATTATTATTTTTGGTTGTTGATTTCAAGATCGCGAAAAGAGGAAAGAGTAAAGATTTTTTTTGGGTGAAAATTGTCGCTTTATTCCTTCCTTTTCACACGAATTGCCCAAATACAAGGTAAACTTGAAAAAAAAGAGAGGAATAAGAGTACAGTCTCTGAATCCGTGCAAGGAATTAATGGATATCTTCGTCTAGATTATATATTATATCCTTCAAAATAGGCAACGGAGTGAAATTGAATCGGAGCGGACAAGTACGTCTGTTCAGTCCTGGTGTGGCCTTTTTAAGGTCGAGAGTGATCGGGAATTTATTCGCTTCAAGGACGAATGTTGTAATAATAGTATTCTCAAACTCGATACTCTCGAAATACATAAAAAAATATAATAACAATGTATTGCTAGAGAGAAAACCGATGATCCAAAGGTATTAACGATGATACAAAAAGATCGTTCGGCAAAGCCAACTTCGAACGACAGTCAGGAAATTTTTGGAAAAAATAATACTAAATTTATATCGTCTTGTTATCCTTTCGAGAAGAGATGATCTTGTATTCTATATTGATGATAAAAGAACCGTCAGCGAATGTTTCCTAGGATTCATAACGATGAAGTGAGAAGCGGGTGTTTCTATCATAAAAGCAAGGAAAGGGTATATATTTACCAGCTGAGGCTGGAATCAAGGTTTTGTTTCGCTCTCGTAAAGCCCTTCTAGTTTTTCCCAATGAATTTTGGTTTCAAGCAGAATAGTCAAAGACAGTCTTGTCCACAAGGCATTTTAACCAGGAGAAAAAATTTCGTCGAAAGATAATAGAGAGAAAAAGGTATTTCTTCAAGAAGGAAGAGAGATGTTGAGGATGAGAAGAGAGATAGAGGAGGGGATGATAGAAGTATATATTTATTATTAATAAGAACAAGGCAAGGGAATTTTGATCTCAGCAGAAAATGAGTAAAGTGGAAAAGAAAAAATGGTCTAATTATTATAAATAAAATAAATTAAAAATATATAGAATGAATAAAACAGGCAGGCAGGCAGGCAAGTTTAATAGCGGTGATAGTACAAGGGAAAAAAAAGAGGGTGGCGTATATGGTACGCAGCTACAGCCTTTCTCAGCGACAGATACTACAGTCAGTGCGAAGCAATTTAAAATGTATATAATAAATAATAATGTCCAAGTTAATTTCGCCGTATCTCTCGACTTCTTCATAACGCAGGGTACCCGTGTTACGAGCGCGACCTGAGAGTTTTTGAATCCGTGGACGGTGATGCGTCGATGTCTCTTGATGATAATGATGATGGAAAGGCGTGTTTAGAAGACGTGGAATAGAAACGGAAAGAGGAAGGGAAAGATGAAGAAAGTTAGAATGAAGGGAAGCAAAAGACAAGTAGTAGTAAATAAAATAAAATAAAATAAAAAGGTGGCGAAAAAAAAAAAAGTTAAAAAAGTATCCTCTCACGAAAGCGTAATTTTGTGTGGAACTTGAAAACCGCCTTATAGTTCTGACCGTATTACTAATAGGCTTGGCACTGACTTTTGTCTATGCGTCAGTGCCTTTTATTTCTTTCCAGCGCGTTCTGCGACAGGACAGTAAAGCCTTGAAAAATTGACTAGGAAAAAGAAAAAGAAAGAGAAAACTAATTTCACTTGACGCCTAACGTTCAAAACGGATAATAAAGCAAGCAAAGCAGATAACTTATAAATATAATCGCTGCCCTTATAGTTTCTTATGACAGCCACTCATATGATGAGCTCAGAGGCCAAACTAGTCGATATCTATTAGACATGAAGGTTCAAGCGATAATAAGAATATCGTTCACAACAGTGCGAGCGCGAGTTCAAAGTTTAAGATCGCCGAAGTGGTAGGGTTGACCGTATTTGCGGCCTTTTTTTTTTTTTTTTTGGGGGGGGGGGGGGGCGGACGGAAATACGAAATGTCCTGGTTACTATCTACCTTGGGATGCTCCATGGGATATCTCTTGCGGGGTCTCAGACTAGCAATATCCTTCTGGAAAAAGAATGTAAATGCCTTCACTCAATTATAAAATAAATACCATGCGTTTACAAGGCAAACGATTCTAAAGGGAAAAAAAAAAGTATTGTTTATGATTGTATATACCTTCCCCAAGCCTTCGTGCAGAAAGTTTCGTATCTGTCTAGAACAAACGCTCGAGTCATCATTGACTTTCTAAATCACTATGGAGCTTTCGTCCGTAGTTTACGCCGTGCCAGCCCTTGATCTCCTCCGCGAGGACCTCTTGGACCTTCCTGTGCTGCTTTATTACCGTCAGGCCTCGAAACTCGGCGCATTCAATGTCGATGGCGTACATGGATCCGCAACCACCGCTGACGTCCCGAACCTTTTTTTTTTTTTTTTTTTTTTATTCAATGTTAGGAAAGCAATAAATCGATAAGGTTACCTGTAGAGCTAGCGGTTATGAGGAGAAAGAGAGAGAGAGACAGAGAGAGAAAAATTTAGTATCCCACTCACCTCTAACTTCGCCGGCGAAAGCGCCGCCTTTAGCTTCTCGAACACCAACCGCTCGCCGTCGCTTAGGTACTCGGAACTTCAAGTTCGGCTGCTGAGCTCGAGGCGTGACCGGTTCCGCCGAGTCGACGGCAGCAGCTGCAAAACCCCTCGACCAGATAAATTTTTGCGGCGCTTGGTAGCAGTGGTAGCGGTTCGTATACGACAGGCGTTGCAGACGTAAGTAACCGTGAGCTTTCTCGTCCACAGCTCGATGATTTGTGACCGCTTAGGGTCGGCTGTAGCTAGAATACGAAGCTACTCCCGCTCTGTTGCCTGCGGCAGCTGGCGCAGCAGTCGCCAAGGGGACCGGTTCATGGCTGTGTGATCTTTTCTTTCTTTTATTCCTTGCGACGGGATCCTAGTCAAAGGAGTTTTTTTTTTTTTTTTTTAAATCGTATTGTCGTTTACCGGTGCATTTTTCTTTTGAATGATGATTTCAATACGCCGTGAGAACGAAAAAAAGTGAATGATTCAAATTGTGAAAACTGCAGATAATTCATTGCTCCTACTATTATTAATGCCGCGCGACCACATCACTACTAGCTCCAAAAAAAAAAAAAAAAAAAAAAAAAAAAAAAAAAGGAACCGAGCAAGAACAGAGAAAACCTTCTAGCTTACGGGGATTTTCCCGGGGGAGAAGAACAGGGCGAAAATGCAAGGTTTATATTACGTGGAATTTCAAGTCTGCTGTAATTGGCTGCTTCCCATAGTACGAGCACATGTAAAAAGAATTCCCCCTTCTTCTAAAATAAAACGAAAAATAAAAACTCAATTCTCCGTCTGCAGAGAGATAAATGGAGAGCACGTTTTTCGCTTTATTTCCCTTCTCTCGGCAAATTTAACCCCCGCGTTCAAACCAAAACATCGAAACTCCACTAAAAAAAGGGCTGACTATCGAAGGGAGACGCTAAAATTAAAGAAAGGGAGGGATTCAACATCACTGGAAAGTCGAGGAAGAACGGGAGGGACGATATTGTCAGACGAACATTGACTTATCCGAATACGCCTCGGGCCGCGCGACATAGGGTTTCCAGCGTCGGAATTTTGTAATTTCTGCGCGTCGAAAATAATCCGTAAAGGGCACCCGGAAGAATCCAGATAATCACCCACCGTAGACAAAGAAACCCCCGAAGCATAAAGAGCTCCTTCAACGGCAACTTCGCTTTCAGTCGAGATCTTATATCTCAACCTTTTCTATATACTACATTTATTTATTTAATTTCCAAGAGCTTGCGTCGCAGCTGCACATGCTGCGTGTACAATTGCAGTAGACTGGCTTCTCCTTTAGTGCGCAAGACGAGGCCCCGGTCGGCGCCGAAGCACGGCAAGGCGACCTACTCTCACCTCGCTTCGCCGTGACGCTGGGCATCGACCCCGCTACCGAGCATGGCTCGTCCTCACGCGGGCATCTCCATGGTCCCCAGCATCCTCTGGGCCGTCAAGTGCGCCTGGATCGCCTGGCAGGACTGGCTGCCGGACTTTGACGGGAAAGGGTGGGGGATCGGGGCCGTCAACGAGACACGTCTCTACGCTCAAAGAAGTCAATTTAGCGATACTATGGGTTCGTGCTACACAACGCGTCCTTTACAAAACTAATTGACGGAATGCTTTGCTAATAAAATACCTATCTAATAATATACAGTGTGCTGGTGCTGCTTATTTTTCTTTTCGTTTTACAGACAGTCTCATGACTCGGTGGTACGTTACACACGACAAGAAACTCCCCGGCTTCTTTCTTTCTATAGTCACTGGGTGGATGCGGCTAACATTTCACTTCTCCCAGGCTGGTCCATTACACTCCTTTAGTATGATTTCAATTTTATTCCATTCTGCGATCTTAATGGTCAGAAATTTTGGTTTGGTTCTAGGTAGGCTACATGACAACATAGATCTTTGATGAGCTGATTTTCTTTATTACCTCTTTTCCGGCAGCAACCCTTATCCGTCTTATATGCATCTGCGGGTTAATTACTACTTCATCAAAGGCGTTCATTTCGTGCTTGGCGTTAACGGGGATTCACGACTTTTGCTCCCTGCTTGGGTGCTTATTTCATTGTGCGTACAGTGTCATCAATATCATTCTTCTGGTAGCCTGGCTAGAGAGAAAACTCAATCACTTGCTAACCATCATCTACACCAGGCTCTCGGCATCGCGTTCCAGATAGTCCGCGTAAACATTAGCGACTATAGGGAGCTTTCAACCAATACCAAGGTATTCTCAGTGCTCTGCTTCGTGAGTATGATCGTGCTGCTGCATGACGTCCACGCCCGCCGTCCCAAGCCTCCTTGGCAGGAGCTTCAGAATTTTATCATACAAGGTACCGCCGAGTCGAAGTACCTTAGGAGCTGGATGGGCCTGGAGGACGGAACCGGCGAGCTATAAACACACACTGTGTAGTTTTGTCATTTCGGTATAGATCATAAGAAAGAAGTGTAATATGACCTTTCATCAAAGAACTTTTCCTTATTCTTACTTTTTCCCAAAAAATATCCTTAAAATATTTCTTGAATCCCCTCGAATCATTTCGTCTACCCTTTTCCTTCATCATATACCATCTTTATTTGCCATAATTCATTTTTGGTACCCCTTCCCGTTTCGATATCCTGTTGCTATTTTTTCTATATTTGTGATATCCATCACTTCCTTCTTACCCATTCATCCCTTTCACTGCATAATTCAAATCCCTTCATTCCCTATTACATCTACCGATAATAATAGAACCTTTATCAGTAGGGTCCACATACCTCAAATATGACCTTCCACAAGCTTGAGAATATCTTTGTGCGCTGTTCCATATAATTCGGGTTGGACTTGGTAGCTTTCCAAGACTACCAAAAAAAAAAAAAAAAAAAAAAAGAAAAAAAATCAGGATTTGCAATTAATCTGTCAAAGACGAATGAATGAATGAGTCTTCCAGCTATTTCCGTATGTCCGAAATAAATTATAAATCCTTTTTGAAGTTTTTTTTTTTTTTTTTTTTTGCTTTAGTGGTGCGTGACGACCTCAACACCATGCAGTCTGGCACAAACAAACATCGTGATGTTCTGTACACCACACGAATTTGCACTAAAACTAATAAGTAGCGAGTGCTGAGAGAGAAAAAAACAAATTTAAATTTAAAAATTCCGCGGTAAAAATTTTTATTAATTTGCCTTCCGGTCCTTGCCTTGCCTCGGCCCAACGGTATGACCGGATCTGCGTAAATCTAGCTAACTACTGTACTTAAGTATTTACTTAATAATAATTTAGCTTTTGCGCAAAAGAGCTTATTAAATATAATAATATAAATGGGGGGGGGCCTCCTTCTTTCACCGGATGCACTTTCTTTCTCTTTATATATCTCTTCATTATTTAATTTGCGCACACGACAGCAAAGCTATTGCAATAAAAAATTTTTTATTTTTTATTTATTTATTTATTTATTTATTTATTTATTTATATTTATTTATTTATTTATTTATTTATTTATTTATTATTTTTTCAGCTTAATACCATCTATATCGTTACGCCTATCGCAATATCCCTTTTTCTTTTTCTTTTCTTTTTTTTTTTTTTTTTTTTTTTTTTTAAAAAAAAAATGAACACCCACGGCTTCTGCTTAGTCGCAACAAGCTCCCTCCGGAGCAGCGCTCGCAGCGCAGCTTGCGGCGCCAGGGTATCAAGACCCCAGCACGTTGCCGCTTCTATCACGCGACAGCACCGGCAGCTCGCAACTGCAACTTCAATAAGTAACCGCAATAACACCGCGGAAGCTAAGGCCATAGCGCCGATGCAATTGCGCAGGCAATTCAGCTCTACGCCGGCGCAGGCAAGCTCGCACGCACCGATGTCGTTCTCGGACCTGTCCACGAGGAAAAAATCACCGTGAACACCCTGCGCAAGCTTTACGAGAAGGGCGAACCGATATCTATGGTCACCGCGCACGATTTCCCGTCGGGTCTGGCGGCGGACCAGAGCGGCGTCGACATGGTGCTCGTGGGCGATAGCTTGGCAATGTGTGCTTGGCATGGACGTAAGTTATTCCACGAAGCTCTCTTTATCAATTTCCCCCCCTTTTTTAATATTAAGGTCATTATCTGATAATTTGAACAGAATACGAACCAAATAACCCTCGACGAAATGATCCACCACTGCCGCGCTGTCGCCGCGGCGTAAATCCGCTTTCATAGTCGGCGACCTCCCTATGGGTTCTACGAGCTATCGCCGAACACGCCCTCACCTCATCAATAGCCATGATCCAGCGCGGCCGCGCGTCCGCCGTAAAGCTCGAAGGAGGGCGCGAGATGGCAGAAACAATTAAAAATTAACATCCGTCGGCATACCGGTCCTCGGCCACATCGGATTAACACCGCAGCGGCAAAACGCCCTCGGCGGGTTCGTCGTACAATCCAAAACCGCCTCTTCCGCATCGAGACTACTATCCGACGCTATAGCGCTTGCAGGACGCGGGCGTGTTCGGGATGGTTCTCGAAGCTGTACCTGCTGAGATCGCGGCGATGGTGACGTCCGCGCTGTCCGTTCCACGATAGGCATAGGCGCGGGGAACGGGACGAGCGGGCAGGTACTCGTGCAGGTGGACATGCTGGGTATGTTCCCCAGCGGGCGGTTCATGCCCAAGTTCGTGAAGCCGTACGAGAACCTGTTTGATAAGAGCGTGAAGGCTATGGCGGAGTACACGAAGGAAGTCAAAGCGAGGAGCTACCCACCAGCGGAGCATACGTATCCCGTTAAAGCGGAGGTCGTCAAAGAATTTGAAAAGGTCCTGGAGGAACGGAAGGGGAGATCGAAGCTAGCAAGAAGAAGAGAAAGGATGAGACGTCGTGAAATTGTTACGATGGGGGAGTCTATTGGTGTTGTTATAGAGGTTGCTTGTAGCGAATTTGTTTTTCTGATCTTTTGAAGGCTATCTGTACTTCGAGAATCTGTGTTTTGATTTCATTTTATTTTATCACCGTTCATTGATTTGATTTTTTTAAGCCTGGATTCCATGCCTGCAAGTTTATTCATATCATATAGGATTGATGAAAATTACATATATCAAAGATATTTTTGTCACGATAACTAAGTGAATTGGGCTAAAGCGTGATTGGACATATCGTAGAAATCCAGCAATAATGCGGATTGCAAATAGAAGACCCAAAAGTGACGAAAAACATAATTTTCTTTGTTAGTAATACACTAAGTATGATGATATCTAATGCGCCAATTCTAAACACCAGCATAAATTTCAATATCCTTTTATCGTACATATTTGACCTTGAACTCGACTAAAGCAGGCCAATCAATTCTATCGGCAAAGAAAAAAAAAAAAAAAAATAAACGATAGCAAGACAAGACAAACGCTCCACAGACCAATTATCATGGTTTAGTACAGTCTATTCCTCTAATTTCGAAATCGTCAGCTTGAGTACCTCTTCCATCGACTTGGACGCATTCTGCGGCGCTTTAGCTACGGATTGCCAGATCTCTCCGTGCCTAGGTTCCGTGACCTGAAGCTTAGAAAGCACGTCTTGCCTCTTCTCTTCCGTTCCGTGCTGCATAAGGAACTTCATTACCAAGCCCAACTGTCACCGTTGTCCGAATCGACCACAATAGCTTTCTCGAACCAGCTCAGGGCTTTGTCCAGCTTCCGTTCGGCCCAGAAGCTTCTTGCGACGGTGACGAAGAGGTACGGGTCGTTGTCGACTTTGCGCATGGCTTCGACCATGCGGGGCTTGCGCTGCGTTCCGGGCCTCGAGGTGCATGATCGACTCCGTCAGAGGAGCCGGAAGTCGGACACTCTTGCAAGCCGGTCGCCATGAGGATCTTGGCTTGGTTCGTGTTACCAGCGCGACGTTCGACGCGGACGGATTCACACCACAGCTTGTCGCTCTTGGAACGGCAAGACGTGCCCTATCGAGGACCGAACGGGCCTTGACGGTGACACCCGCAGCTTCCTCGAGGCGGGATGCCAGGATCCACAGGGCACGGATTTGGGACACGCCTTCGTACCCGCCATGAATGCTTCGCGGGCCTGCGGCAGCTTGCCTTCCGCTTGGTATATTTGCCCTTTCATCATCCACAGCTTATCTGCCTTCGGGTAGAGCTGCAAGCCTTCGTTTACGATGACCAGCGCTCCTCCGAATTGCCGAGCTGCCGCTCGAACGCGACCGATTTGATCCACACCCTTGCCGTACCAGCTTCGCTGCGCGCTTCCGCCAAGAGTTTCCTCGCAGCTTCGTGCTCGTTGTTTTCAGCTTCTAGCTTGACAGCTGCAAGCCAAATGTCCTCGTTGTTCGGGTTCTGTTTGAACGCCTTGGCGAGCGTAATACGGGCGCCCGTGAGATCTCCCGACTGCCACTTCTCCTTCGCGAGCATCATCCATAGGACTTCAGACTGCGGGCAAGCCTCGACAGCTTTCTCGAGCAGGCTCCACAGTGCTTCCTTTGTGCCGTGGTTCTTTTCCAAGTCCGCTGCGGCACGCCATATGGGACTTCTTTTGGTAGAACACCCGCAACGCATACGCGTATATAGCTCTCGCCGTCTCGTACTTGCCCCCTACTTATCGAATTGCGCGCGTCCTCCATCCAGGTATCCTTGCGGTCGTCATCCTCGTCGAGTTTCCCAGCCCACGTCTCGCGGATATAGCCTGGCATGTCTGCACAGCTCCTTCCTCTTCGCACTTCTCGGCTTCTGCTATCCATTCCTCACGCTTCGGCATCGCCGATTCCTTCGCGAGTGCCTGGACGGCACGCTTCATGACGTTAATCTTGTTCGCATTCCCCTGCTGTTCTTGTAGCCTGGCAGCTGCGAGCCAGATCTCGTGCGAGGTCGGAATTGCCCTGCGAGCTTTGTTCAGGACGGCTTGTGCATTCTCGAACGTCTCCAACCTAGCCAGAGCAAGCCACAGCTCCACTGAAAGCGGAATAAGCTCAACCCTCTACCAGGAGAATCTTAGCGTCGTTGGGGTTCTCCTCAAGATTGACCGCCTCTTTCCAAAGAACCACCGACTGCGGTATCAAATCCAAGCCCTTCCGCAATACCTTCTTTTTCGCTCTAGGGTCGGTTTCCAGGCGAGCGGCTTCTAGCCACAGCCTTACGGACTTTGGAATGTGTTGACGGCCTGCGCGACGATAATCTTGGCGTTGATCGTTTCGTTCAGTCGCATAGATTCTAGCCAGACGTCTTCGTTCAATGGGCATGTTCGCAGCCGCGGGCGATAATACTTCTTGCTTGCACAATCTTTCCAGCGACTTCCTCGAGACGGGCGGCCGCGATCCAGCCGGGAGGATGTTTAGGATTCGTTTTGATGACACTTTCGAGCAGCGCACGCACACGTTGATGTCTCCAATATCGGCTTCGGAGGATTGTACGACGCTCTTGTTCAGGCTGGTGAGGTAACCCTTGGGATCGATGTTTGTCGCACCGTGGCAGAATCGCTGCCGCTGGCCCCAGCGGCCTGATCCAGCCTGACCTGTAATACCTTGTCGCGAGCAGCTCCGATGTCGACAAAGTTCGTCATCGCGCCATCGTCCTGTACTGTTACATCCATCGCCCCTTGAGCGCTAGCGCCAGCTATGACGAATCGGAACAGCATAGAATCGTCTCGCCATCTGGTCGTTTTCTTCGTCCGCCTGTTTTTTTCCGGTCAAGTCACCGACCTCCGCCAGGTTCGCCACTCGTCATCCGTAACCGAGCCCAGCGCCCTCTTTAAATCCGCAAACTGCTGCTGAATCTTCGGGTTCTTCCTCTCGTACTCCCCCGCTCGCTTTCTCTCGCTTCCCGCCTGCTCTTCCGTCTTCTCCACCTCTCGTCGACCCCTGGACCTATCCGCCTCCTCGTCCGCTCCGTACGCCCCGCTCGCGAAAAGGCGACTTCGTTCTCAGGATCCTGATATCTGTCATCGTCGCCGCCGGCATCGTCGTCTTCGCCTTTCTTCTTGTCTCCGTATGCGGTAGGGGGTTCCTGCCCTAGTTGCTGCGCGCGACGGCGAGGGCGGCGATAGCTTCTTCCGATGGTCCTTCGCGTGCCGGACCTATGTCGCTTCTCGTCGTGAAACCGTAGCCCGCGCCGAGACCTGCGACCTGTTGTTGTCGAGGAAGAGAAGGTTAGTCAAATACTCGCAAGGATTTTGGAGCCTTTGTTGCAGAACACCTACGTAGTTGGCCGGAGCCTCCATCATAAACGATTCCTATTATGATTGCTGCTGCTGATGAATATAAGGAATGATAAGGAAGCGAAAATGGAAGGGAGATGGCGATGAATTGTGGCCAGATGATGGAAAGGAGGATGGGAGAATGGCCGTTGTCGTATTGAAACTTTCAGATTCACGCTGTATTTTTGAACAATGACCGATTCAAAATTTCGTTCTCGCAAAAACAACCCTTTAAAAGTTGAGGCTCTGTTCAAATGGCACGGACCGCAATCAGACCGCACTATCAATTTCCTAATTGGGAGCCAACATTTGAAAAAAGCTCCAAAAATGCAAAAAACGCTTAAAATTTTTCTTCTTTCCTTTTTCATGACCCAAAGGTTTTGACACTATCCACTTACACATCTATTGTACAACGTATGCAAAGAAGCTCGCAATACATATTGCGCACCAAACTCGCTCAGCATATTCATCCCGCCTCAGGATCAGCATGCCAAAGCCAATTCAGCCAAGCGTAAGTTCAGCGGGAGCTCGACTCCGTACGTCGAGCAGCGAACCATATGGCGAGTCTTCGGCGGCAGCCGCGGCCGCTGTTAAAGCAACGAACAACATTTTCAGATGAACAAGGAGATCGGCCAGCACATACTAAAAAATCTGTATAGCTGAGAAGATAGTAGAGAAGGCGAACCTAAAGGCAAGAGCGATGTGCGTTCTTCAGCTTCTCCTACAAAATGGGGCATGTTTGGTGCTAACTGTCTTTTTGTAGGTCGTCCTCGAAGTCGGTCCGGTACCGGTAACTTGACGGCAAAAATTCTCAAGGAAGCGAAAAGGTCATCGCCGTGGAAATGGATCCCCGTATGGCTGCCGATTAACGAAACGTGTTCAAGGTCGACCCGAGCAGAAGAGACTGGAGATATGTTGGGATGTAATAAAGACCGAGCTACCGCCCTTCGACGTCTGCATCAGCAACACACCTACCAGATCTCCTCGCCACTGGGTTCAAGCTACTGGCGCTCAAGAACGTCCCGAGGACTGCGTGCTGATGTTTCAGAAAGGAGTTTCGCGACCGGTTGACGGCGCAGCCAGGTTCTTCGTTGTACAGCAGGCTCTCTGCTAACGTACAGATGTGGCAAAAAGTCACACATTTAATGAAGGTTTCGAAGAGGGAATTTCCGGCCACCGCCGCAGGTAGAGTCGTCGTCGTGAAAATTCGAAGGGGAATTTCCGGCCACCGCCGCAGGTAGAGTCGTCGTCGTGAAAATCGAGCCGAAGGTCCGCGGCCGGATATATCGTACGAAGAATGGGACGGCTTACTGCGCATAGCATTCATCAGAAAGAATGACGATGTCCGCTCTCTTCAACACATCGCGCCGTGCTTGCGCTGATACAGCGGAACTCGCATGTGGCGCCCAGCAGGAGTTCCGCTAGGCGTAGAAGAGGATACGGCTGATACGGCCATGGAAGATGCCGAAGCATCGTTGACGAGGACGACACCATGTCTGAGGATGATGCTGCGATGGTAGATGCGATGGAGGATGTCGACGCTGAAGATATACCGAGCAGATATAGACAACGCGTTTGGAAAGGCCGCAAAACGAGAGAACAAGAAGAAAACGAAGAGCAAACTAGCTGCTCTGATCAAAGAGAAGGTTAAGCGGTACTGGACAAGACTGAATTAGGCAAGGAAAGAGCAATAAAATGTGACCAAGGGGACTTTTTACGGTTAAGAACTTGCACAAATCCTACATATATCTTATTCTATGAAGTAAATTGATGCTGACTTCGTTCTCCAATGCAGACTTCTTTTACGAATTTAACCAGGAAGGCATCATTTGCATGATTGGCTAGCATCGAGGCTTGTTAGCAATGTATTTGCAGCATATCTATGTTTCTTTGACAACAATGTAATAGTATATAAAGGCAGTTCGGCGTTGGTCTTTCAGTTTTTTGGTTTGTAATAATGTTCGTTTACTAGCGATTTTGACCAAAAAAAAGGCCAAAGCGGTTGTAGATAATCCTCCAGTCTACAATTGATAAATAGCATGACTATCAGTGCTTGGCTAAGTTGTTCAGCCAGTACTCGAAGGTTCTGGCCACAAGACTAGCTTCTATAGAGTCAGGGTTGATGCATGCCATATCAGATCAAAAAATGACATCTTTATATTTATAGCTATTGGCACGCCATGCAGTAGAAGTTACTTTCCAACGCTTAACGATCACGATCTTAGTCAAACAGCTATGAAAGTTGTATGACCTAGATTGAGAGCATTTCAAAACAGGAACCTAAATGTTGGGCCATTTTTTTATTTTCAACAAGCAGGTGATTTTTTTTTTTTTTTTTTTAATTATACGCCTCTTTTTCTCGTTTTCAGGCCGCCTTCTTTTCGAGAAGAACTCGAGAGGTAAGTATCTCAGACCATTCTCCTGCTTGCTGGGTTTTCGTCTCGTTTTTGATTTTGCTCTTTGTCTACATTGACCATCAAGCAAAGCAACAGAGATAAATATCTTTCAAGGCTCTTGAAAATCCGTTGTAAGTGATTCAAAAAGTATTATACGTTTGCAAGAGACAGTTCTTAGTTCTTCATTTTCAAACCAGTTTCACCCACCTCGACGACCAAAAAAACCCATCTCAATCAGAACGTCCCATAAAAAAAAAGGTTTAGTGCCTCTAAAACCATCTACCATCCAGATTACAACCTCCTCCAAACGACCTACTTACATTCAGCTCCGCATCTCCTAAAAACTATCTACATACCAAAACAAAACACAAACCAATGGATACCCCGTCACCTTCTCCGCATCCTCTTGCTACTTATCCTCACTCTCATCTTCCCGCCCCTCGGCACGTACTGTGTCCTCGGCTGCAGCTGGGAGCTTTTCGTGAACCTCTGCCTCATGCCAGTCCCGCCGTTCGGTCACGTATACGGCTTCTTACGTCCAGTACTACCACTTCAAGCTGACGCCGTTCGGTCACGTATACGGCTTCTACGTCCAGTACTACCACTCAAGCTGAAGCACGAGCAGGAGCGGCACTTGCAGCGGATCAGGCGGCACGGTACGCGCAGCGCATGGCGGCGGATCAAGAACGGAGGGCACATATAGAGATAATGAGGGCGAGGGGGTAGGGAGGGAAGATACTGCTGGATATTGGGGCGGGGCGCGATCCGGGAGGAACGTTCATCCGCTGGCTCTGCGGTTGAGGATGCTGTGATGGAGTTAGTTGCTTGGAATGGAGATTTGGGGTGTTTTTGGTCTTTGTTACATGGTGTGTTTTTTTTTTTTTTTTTTTTCAAAGATATACAATACTAAATAATCTAAACTGGCTTATAGATGCTGTATTAGATATCGGTTATCAAGGAAGCCAAGGCGTCCCAGTTCTCAGGCCTACATCATTGTTCTATTCCTTCCCTTCGCTAATAAACAAGATACCGCATCGAATGGTGTCACATCGAGGATAATTATTACCCCTGTCGCAGGAAGAGATTATGAAGTGTTAGTCAAAGACCCAGTAATTTGATCAAATCTGCGGGCTCAATCCACCCCGGCCCAATTAGGCTGCGATAATACTCTAAGGTTAGTTATAGAAATAGTGTACTAAGGTCACCTGAGCAACCATTCTCATCGCATCGAATTTCAAATCTATACAACCCCACTGCACTCGACTTTCCTTACAAATTAGCATCCCCCATTAAATATTCGCCGTAAACAAGCATCAAACAACCAGCAGGCGAGGACCTTCCTTTGGATCCGGGTGACGACATGGTTTTTAAATTTCATAACTATTCAAGTACTAAAACTATGGAACGAATACGCTACTTAACAAAACTGTAAAGCACGTGCTACTAACCATACACTACCGTAAATCTTCATGATTCGTATTATAGCTGTAGCACTCTACGAAAATTACAATATGAAATATTTCGCTGGACCCTTAACAAGGGAATTAAGAGATATCGACCATGCGGGTGTAGAATAGGAAAACATAGTATGACATGAAAGATGTCACTACGCGCCATAAGTTCGGTACTATCTGTGCCACCGGATCTGATGGTGTGGGAAATCGAATATCCCTATCGATACCACTGCTACTGATTCAGCTAATTTTTTTTTTTTTTTTTTTTTTTTTTTTCTGACGGCTTAGGCTCGCAACCGATTTTTTTCGGACATTCACGGTCCGAAGCGAACTTAAACCTTACCTGCGGTGAGAAGACAAGCGATTGATGCTGAAAGACTAAGTCATTTGTTAAGGTGAAAGCCGGGGGATATAACCGCTGTGAGCTACGCACATCTTATTGCCATTCTTCCTATTTCATTCGATAATGGTTTGCAAAGATGCATGAATGTAATAAAAACGGTAATATATCCCGAATTGGGGAAGTTATTCCACCCGGTTCTCATTTATAATATTTCGATTTAAGAAAAAATAATCGATAGGAAGAAAATGGAATTAAAAATACCTGTTCTATGAATGCATAGATAAAGTTCGTTTATGAGGTTTTTTGTCTTAAACTTTTGCCCCAAAAGTTCAAATCTCAATCGAAAGCTTGTTGTAACCGTCAGTTGATAAACAAAGCTCAAGGTGGAGACTATGGCGTGATGTGTCATTATAGACTCCGAATTTTCCATCGCCGTTTAAGCGTACGATACACAGTAGTTTTGATAATCATATAGTGTTCAGCGGTCTAGTACTCTGCCGTGTAGAAACTCGAACTCGGCCTTGCTTTTCAAAGTTCTCAAGTTCCGCTTTCATCGCCTTTCCCAGAGCCTTGTATTTTGCCAAAGCGCTTTTTATTTGGGCAACATGCTTAACCTTTTGTCAAATATCCCACCGCCACAAAGGCCCAAGCCCCCCCTAGAATATTCTTTTCCTTCTAGCCATGCGCATGCGAGCAATAATAATCCCAAGGAGAGGAACATAGTATAGAAGATTTTTTTTCCCCCTTTTTTTGCCCCATGCATTGCAGGTAGGTATAACAAAGATGTCCTGAGCGTCTGCATGTAAGATCGCATGCAAAGCGGATTGTAGATAACGACCCCCCCCCCCCATGAAAGAATAATAAAATATACATCCTAAAAAAAAAAATAAATAAATAAATAAAAAGTTCAGACTATATTACATGTGTTTGAGGGTGAAAAAAACAAAATGTACCTTGGTTGATATCACGGATAACCTATCAATCATCGGCATGTCATAGATGTATCACAAAGGTATCAGAACTTTGTGTTGAGTACCTTGTTCAGTCCAGATTATTCTCATACGTTGGCGAAAAAGAAATAAAAAAAAAAGGACCCTGGGGAGAATTTAAAAATGGGGAAAAAAGGCTTGTTTCGCATGTGAGCTTCGCTTATCCTTGAGGCGTTCAGTAAGGTCCTCTAAACAGTAGTGAGAAAAAAACATGGGATCAAAAACCGGAGGAGAAGATGAAAATGGTCCCCAGCGAAAGCTGGTTAACTAACATGAAGAATTTTGTTCCCTCATAGAATGATTTACGAGCGTTGAAGATGCGGAAATTCGATTTAGACCTAGATTAGAGTAGACCGAAGTCCCGAAATCATGTATGGTTCAAAAGTGGATTTAAAGAGCTCTGTAATGCATGCGATAAGTAAGGGCAGAGCGGGAAAGCTGGAAGGAAGCATGAATTTATCATGCCAGTTTGTGTTAGATATACTCGCGGTGTCATCTGAACAGCGATAAAAAAAAAAAAAATAAAATAAAAAAATAAAAATAAAAAATAAAAAGAGGGAGCTGAAGCTGAAGGGGTAGGAGATCATCCACATGCTCTCGCTGGTTTCGGCTTCCCGATTCTGACGCTTGGTATAGAACGCCTCAAAATGGAACGGCTGCCCATTCTTTTGCCATATGCCGTCCTTCCCTGAGGTAAAGCTTGCCATACCTACACTTTGCTTTAGTGATCATATATTTTGTTTGAAACGAAAGAAGGAAATTTTTATAGGGAAATAACTGTGATTCGAGAGAGAAGGAACCAAATGTGTTACCGTTGCTAAGAAGGCAGCGGAAGAGGAGGCTTCCAGAAAGTCCCTAGATGCAGATGTAATTTTTCGCACCGGATAGGCTGCCTTCACCCAAACCACATTTTCGCACCAATGGGCTACCCACACCATATCGGAAACACCGCCTACTACGAGACGGGATTGGATTTTCTTCAGATTTTTTGGTTTTCTTTTGGGGGCTTCTAAAATGGAAATACCAAGTGACAATCCTTTCTTTCTCAATCTTGCTCCTGAATAAAAATCTATGACTAAGTAATATAGCTTTCCGCTCACGTACGGTTGGGGGCTTTTTTTTTTGTACTGCGAAAGTGAAGGCTGGGGCGGGCGA
Source organism: Pezizomycotina sp. ARF18 (assembly GCA_002224055.1). Lineage (NCBI taxonomy): Eukaryota > Fungi > Ascomycota > Pezizomycotina sp. ARF18. Next base: position 172,785 of record AZLU01000013.1, on the reverse strand, counting down.
ACAAGCAGATGGTGTTCTGGCCTTGTCGGCCGGACATTCTTTGTGGCACAAGTTATATCAATGGCGGACGGCGGAGTCTCCACGTACCCGAGTAATGTTTATCATCCTTTGCCTTGGAACGCACTAGCGCTATGATAATGAGATGTTTAAATCATTTAGGGGTAAAGAGAGGGAAAGAGCAGGAAAAAAAAAAAAAAAAAAAAAAGAGGAAAGGGAAAAAGGAAAGAGGACAGCCAAAGAACTTGCGCTTGAACATCGTAATTGTTTTTTGGTGCTTCCCTATCGTAGGGCGACGCATGTTGGCATGTTTTAATATCGGCAAGCAGTCTCAATGCTAATGGCCGTATTGAAAAAGGGAAGAGAGAAGAAGAGGACTAGGGCATACTCTCCCAAGGGCGAATAGATAGCGGAGCTGCAAGCTTTTTGAACAGGGAAAAGGGTGGAGGAGAAGAAAAAAGAGAGTGAAATAATCGCAAGAGTGGAGGAGACAACAAGTGAAGTATCCACTCCACCAGTCCGTAAGAAGGCAAGTAGCTAGTAGCTCCGAATCGTGCAGCTTTTTTTTCTGTCCCTCAGGCATGGGATGTTGAAAACGGAACTTCGATGCGTCTTTAGGCCAGAAGATAAAAGGGAAAAAAAAGCTGTGGAGGATTTTTTTTTGGCTTAGTCACCCAAAAAAAATATTCTCTATCAGGAGTCCACTCAAGCTACGGTAGTAGCCTGTATTAGTGGCTAGCAGTAGTAAATAATAATCTATTATAGGTGGGCTTTCTTTTTCTTTTTTTTCTGCCTCTCGAGTTCATTTTCTGCTCTGACACTGTTTTCTTTCTTTTCTTTTTCCAGTTCCCTCTCTACCTTTAAGTAATTTTAAATTAAAAAAATCATTTCGTCTTTTTTTCTTTTTTTTCTCTCGAGTTTAAAGAGGGTTAGGAGAAGCTACTGGGTGTGAAATGTGTAAAGGTATATTTTTACTGCTAGCCAATATATGTGAGGGAGAGAAAAATAATTAAATTTCTTTTTTTTCTGGTAATAATTAATTTAATTTAATTCATACCTTGTTCTTTTGGCGTGCCCGTTTGTTTTGCCCTTCACTCCTTAAAAGCCCTTTCGTCCCCAGACAATTTTGACTTTTTTTTAAAATAACATCCAGTTGATAAATAATTTACTACGAGGCTATCTATATATTCTATATACTACTTGCTACTGCTATCGATATACGAACCGTTTTTTTTAAGCTGTTTGGAAGACTTGGGAGAATAGAGTATTTCAGCTTCTTTGTTGTAAGTGATTATTTCCCCCCCCTTTAGTCCCCATTTGCTCTTCGCTGGCTTTTCACCTGCATTGTATTTGGCCCGGCGTCGTTATACTCGTATGTCTCTCCTTTTTGGTGCTCGCAGTCATTGTTGCTCAAGCTCTACCAAGAGGTACCAGTTGCCTTGCTAGAGTCATTCCTTCTTTTCTTCTCTGCCATTCTGTGCTCCTTTTGGCACCCTTACAGTCTTACTTCGATTCTTTTTGTTTCCTTTGTTTTTTTAGATCCATCTCATTTATACTCCCTATTCTATTATATTATATCTCGATGTACCTCAGCGTATAACGCTCATAGCCCCTTTCTACACTTTTTTTTCCCCTTGGGGTGAAGGGAACATATTCTACACCATTCCTTTCCCATCATCAAAGAAAAAAAAATTTCTGTGTATCAATCATCTCGTTGCTTTCCTCTGGACCGTCGTCATATTTCCTATTCTTACGCCCCCTTGAAGAAAACTATAACAATACCTGCATTTCATTACAGCTTTGGCTGACTTCCAGGTGTGTCAAGTGCTTTCTTGTAGGACAAAAAAGAGAAAAGGAAATAGAAAAGAGAGAAATATTCCGCGCTGTGCGTGCAAATAAAAGAAAAGGACCTGAAAGCGAGGCAAAATTGCAACAGCAGTAAAGAATCAGCATTTTAGCGCGGAGGCTGATAGGAGCTGCCAACACACAATAGAAAAAAAAATCATTCTTACATTCCTATTTCAATTGAAGAGAAAAGTAAGGAACCAGATTACTTATTTGAATTATATCCTTTTTCCCCATATTAATTTATTTTTATTTTTTTCTCTCTTTTTGTTTCCCATTTCTTATTATAAATCTGGAAGAGATCAAAAAGAAAAATTTGAGAAAGAGAGAGAAAATTATTTTATTTGATTTCTGGACATTTATCTTATATATTCTAACGCTGTGTTACTAGAAGAATAGTACAATATGAAGGAGTAGAACCGGGGAATCATGTCTGCAACTGCACACGTCAGGAAGGTGCCAACTTCCGGATCCCCGCACCAAGACAGGATCTTATAAACCACCATCAATCAGCAAGGGCTCCAAAGTCACCGCTGTGAACGGCAACTCATCCCAGCCCCGTCAAAAGACACGAAAGAAAACTAGCTACGAAGAGACCAGTCCTTCCAACAAGACTGCGCCCTCTGGTGCCCCTTTCAGCGCAAAGCAGGCCGCTTTAAAACGCGTGAACACTTCCGATATCAGCGATCTGGAATGGAGGAACGCCGCAGCCATGAACGATTTGCGTTCTCAGCTCGAGGCTAGCGAGGTAAAGGCAGAGACGGCTGCGAGTGACTTTGGCGAACCAGATGAAGGCTTTGCAGCTTCGCCTCGACGACGCAATGTCAGAACAGGCCCAAGATGGAGAGACACTTCAACGCCAGGGAGAGCACTATCGAACAGATGGAGAAAGAGGTAAAAGAACTATCGAGAAACAAGAAGGACCAAGAAAAAATCATGGAGTCCGACGGTAAAACATTGCTCTGTCTCATTTTATTCAGTCTTAAGCTTTGTCCACGCGGATAGGCTAACATATAATATTTAGTATCAGCGAGAAGCATTCTGCCACGAAAAAGAAGAAATGATCGAAAAGGAGCAAACGTTAAACACAATAATCGAACAACTAAAAAAGGCGTTATCATCAAAGGATAAGTCCGATAGTGAGCCAAGATCACCGTCCCGCGAAAGTCTGCAGACGAACAGGTAGATAATGCACTTGATGAATTCAAAGAAAACTTGTTATCGTCGCTTCGACTGGAGCTTGCTGAGGCACAGATCCGTCTTACGGAGGCGAACAGTTGGGGGGTGTTAAACTGCCGAGAGGCTAAGAAAAGCTCTGGAGGCACGTATGGCGAACGCTCGGCTGACGAGGATAATGAGAGCTTCAGCTCCTTCTTGGACAAGCAACTATGAACGGAGAATTCGCTAAGGGAGAATTACTGTCCGCACTACAACTGGGATTCCTCGCCATCTTCCCCGGAAGATGGGCCATTCCCCGAAAGGCTCGCTGGCTGGGGAGTTGGAGAATGCCGTCGGAAGGAATGCTGAAGAGTACAAGAAACTCGAGGCTGAAGTTAGGTCGTTAAAGGATCAGAATAAGGCTCTGACCCTGTACATCAACAAAATTATCGGGCGCCTGCTCCAGAGCGGAATGGAGGACATCCTCGACAAGACCCGGAAAACGAGCGACATAGAGAGCGAAACAAGGAGTTACCTCCAACGCCCGAAGAAGGGGACGCCAATAGTATGCCGCCACCTCCGCTTATGCTCAAACCGCACGAGTCGCTCGCCCAGAGGAAGCGATGAATATAAAACCCATCCCCATTTGCTACTCCTGGCGCTGCCGGAGAGAATGCTCGGCCATTGGGACGGAGCGTTTCTGTATCTTCCGGCCGCGGTCACCGCCGGTCGCATAGTGATGCGCCCTACAGCCCTCCCGCGGGCAGGAACGACCCCCAAAATCAACCTGGGTCAAGGCAAACCATGTTCTACAATAGCAACCCTCTGCAGAGAACTGGAACCTTCCCAACGACTCCTTCCGCCACTGGCAGCACTTCTTCCTCCAACTCTTTCACATCTAACGAGAATGGTGATATAATCACGCCTACGAATACCACGCCTAGCCCCCTCACACTTCCACGACTACTGGTCCGATATCTGGTAAAGCCCTGCGACCCCTGAGTCTCTTGGACAGGGCCCACCGGCTTTGAAGGAGCCTTGATGATGAGCCCAAGGAAGACCTCTATCGTTCCGACGTGTTTGATGACGATACTGCCTCCAAGAAGATAAGAGGACGAGCTGGTAACGACTACTGGTCCGATATCTGGTAAAGCCCTGCGACCCCTGAGTCTCTTGGACAGGGCCCACCGGCTTTGAAGAGCCCTTGATGATGAGCCCAAGGAAGACCTCTATCGGTTCCGACGTGTTTGATGACGATACTGCTCCAAGAAGAATAAGAGGACGAGCTGGTAAGTCTTTTCCAAAAAATTTAATTGTTCGCGTTTAAAAATTCGGTGCTAACTAAGGGTTTCTCATATAGGATCGGCGGTGGGTTCAACAAGGGCGGAAAGGAGAGGATCTCCCATCAGTCGCAGAGAACACATTGCCAGCACACTTGCAGCGAGAATAAAACAACACGGGCGAATAAACATCTCTTGTTTGGACGAAAGGGAGTAAAAATGGTCTTTTTATATAAAAAGAAAATAAATACAAAAAGCAAAAAAAAAAACAATCATTTCTTTACGGGTTAGAGATAAATAATACGCCGGCGTGCTCTGTCCTCTTTCGAAAAAAAGTTACGACGCATGCATTCTGAAGACACGACTATGACAACAATACTTGACGATTCGCGCCGTCCGGGATAACACAATTCCTTTCATTTCGGCTCATAGGATAGTATTTTTTTTTCTTCTTCTTCGATTTAAATACCATTGGATTATCATGTTTATATTGGATTTGAAAATGTGTTCCCTTTTGCACCTAATCACCTCATTATGTTTACTCAATGTACAACCTTTCTATACTTTCGATTTCCATTTTTCATGTTGATGAACTTTTCCCTTTCTCTGAGATATATATTTAAATCCCAGAGCGGTCGTATGACAAATACCCAGCTCACAATACGATTGTAATATCTTTTTTCTTCTCCTACATTCTTTCCTACTTAAAGACTAATAATCCAATTATCACCATTTCTTGTACGACTCGAGAGGAAGCTTTTTTTTATCACAGGGTGTACTAAGGAACGATATTCCCATCTCTGTTTGATATCTCTTTGTTTCTTCCTTTCATTTTATTTCTTTTTCATTTTATGGTCATTCATATATCATGGACTGTTTGGAGTTCGCATCATCATGTACTGTCTGTACTGTTATTGCAAGTTAGATAATTTCTTTCTCTTTCCTTTACAATTTCCCCGAGTAATGGACAAAGTAATGTATCTGTATATTAGTGCCTTTCCTTCTATATACCAGTAGTATTCAAAAATCAAATCAAATATAGTAAACAGTCAAATATCCATGAACTAAATTCTGTGATATACATTATATTCATATCTATTCTTAAATAACGGTCAGGAACAATCGTTGAGTCTGTCATAATGTCGTCTATCATCTTCAGTTTCCAGGCATTATCTACGTCCGCTTCCATTACAATTGATTGCCTCAACTACTCAATCTATATAAAAATTCTCGGTATATCCGATAGCATGGGTACATTGAAACAATATAGCGTTCCATAATATACTTTATATCTGCATTTATCAATTATTCGCACCTGGTCTTTGGCACGACGGTACAGGTACCTTTACACGTTGTCGTTAGATTTTTTGATCCGTGTAACTTATCACTTCGCCTAAGTTTCTTTTCTTAAAAAAAAAAAAGATAGAAAAAGATATCCCTGATGATTATTCAAGTTGAATCATTCACTCTGAGATCCTCTTTTTTTTTTTTAATCTCAGTTCTGATAAAAATCTCAATCACTCCGATATTGCGATAGCTGAAATGGAACAAGTGTTCGATATCACTTTAATCTTCCACTTCAATAATGTGTTACGATCTGGAGTCCATCTTTCTATTTCTGATATCCCAGAGCGCTGGTTAACACGTTTTTCTTTGTTGTAGATTGATTTCAAGCTCATTCGCCCTACAAGGTTTTTTTTTCGTCACGGGATAGAACCGCAAGAATACGCGAGAAAGGGAACAACGGGAGAAACGGGAACGGAGAAAGAAGGAAACCCGTCAGACCATCCTCGTTGCCTTCGCTGTCATGTCTTTTTTTTTTTTTTTTTTTTTTTTTTGGTTTTTTTTCGCGGAGCTCTTCAGTTGGCGCCAGTGGGACCATTCCTAGCGGAGATTCTTTGACAGCGCATTGTTTTCGTTAAGCCGGAACTCAGTTAGGAATTCGACATGCCAACGAATGCTCTATATGTTCTTTAAAGGGCATCCGTCGAAAATAGGGAGTCATACCATGCTCGTTCCATTTCCGTTGTGTCCTTCGAGAGCGGTTACATGGATATCGAGTTTGCATGAATATTAAACAACGGACGGTCTATTCTTGGACACGGTCCCTATTCTGGCCTTTGTAACACACCCCCACGGAATAAATTATTCTGAAGCCGCCAGGAGACAAAGGAGTGCGCGCACCGTGGCCCCTTTTTTCCTCCTTACCTTTTCCATGTTTGTACGAAGGGGAGGCTTGTTCGCGCGTTAAAGGAAGGGAACGATACGACGCTCCCGCCCGAACCAGCAAAAGCAGCCCCCCTAACTTCATAAAACGTACTTACCAGGGTCCTTGGTAGAAAAAGTATTTAGATCTTCCAATCCAAATACAGTCTCAATTGCGAGAATTTCGGAGCGGTTGGCTTTGGAGTATCTCTCTATTCCTTCCCTTTTGAAGACTCTGGGCAATAGGTTAAAAACAATTACTATTGATATTGTGGGATTTATTTATTCCAGGAATTCCAGGGTAGGAATGAGATCGAGCATCTAATTGCGCAAGCTTAAAATATCGCAATTTCGTACCTGAACACGGCCACACGCACGATTAAGAAACACGTGGATGGCTCTATAGGAACCGAAATTGCTGGAAGGTTTTCACGAAATTTGATATATGGAATCACTGCCTCGTTACTTTAATATACGATGGTACATCGTGAAATGTGTTGCAAGTCCCCTGTTACTGCAAGCCTTTTTAGATGTTCCTTTCGTACCTACGGGCTCAATCGGATCCGAAAGCAGACTCGCCTTAAGGCAAGGGCGCAAATTGTGACTCCAGAGGCTTTCGGACTTTTCAAGCGCCATTAACGTTTCATTTTTTGCGGCGTTATTTTTTCCCCCTCTCGGTTTTTACCCAAATTACTCTTAATATCTCAAGACTTAGCCTTTTAATCTCATCGTGTTTAATTTCTCGCTGACGCCAGGAACGCCAGAGACAAGAAAAAACAGAAAAGGCAGCCTCTTCATTTGTAATGAGGTTTATACTCTTCTATATTCCAATCTGAAGGCCGGAACGGTCGCACCTCGGCTCCGCGATCTAGTCCTCTCCCGAGCCCGTGCTTCCCTCCCGGCAAAACAAGAGAATTTTGAAATAATTTTGTCAGCGGGCGGAAATTTATGAATCTCTCCATTCAACAAGAAAACTTATTCAGGAAAAGAATGCGGAGTCTTCTCCCTCCCTCTCTTGAGCTAAATTTGTGCCCAAACTCCATCGTCGTCTTTTTGAAAACCTGAAAAGGCGTTTCCCGGAAGAATTGCACCACTTTTTTGGTGTTTTCTTATTTGGACTGGGTTTCGTGAAACCAATGCAGATTTTTCCTTCCCGCATGCATTAGCTTGGGACTCTCTCTTTTTTGCGCTTGTGGGTACTTTTTTTTTGTTACTTTTTCCCCTCTTGTGGATATACCACAAGCGTTTGGGTTCAGTGACAACAAACAACTGCAGCAACCATGTTTTCTTTCCCTAAGAACGGCAAAACACCTGCGAAAAAGGCTTGCTTCTCAGCATGTGGGCCGAATGGGCCAAACATGCATGAGAGGTGCAGTATAACTGTACAGTTTGGTAGAGTCCAGGCAAAATTGTGCGTCGATGTACAGTCACGTCACCTCCGCTCATCTGTGGAGTCGAATCAGGTGGCCAATCCCTGACGAGGAAGAGAAAGAAGCTGAGGAGCAAGGCGAGGATGTATGTACTTCTTTTCTTCCTAAGATACAAAATGACTCAAAACCCCAGCTTAAAAGTGAAGAGGAATAGAAAGCCGAGAAAGCTCGCAAAAAAGGAAGATCTAAAAGAGGACCAAAAGCTCGCTCTTTCGTTTATAACGCCCTGTACAAAAAGGGATCGTCATCAAATCGAAGCCAGACACATCATCCTAGGCCCTTCTTCTTACGAGAAAGTGCTCGGGCAGGAAAAAGAAAAGAATTCTCCTAGCAAGGATTGCAAGAAGAAGAAGAAAAAAGGTACCTCGGGTACATGACACCCTTTCCTCGTTAGGGGTATTGACAATCAGAGTCGTAGGGAAGATTGACCTAGGCAGGTATCTTTTGTTACCGTATTTTTATTAGGGACAATACAATACCCGTACTCAAGGCAATAATTACCAGCAGCCAGGGTAATAATTCTATCATCGTAAATTAATCTAAACCACTTTCTCTCTGCTTTTCTTTCCTTTTTCTACTACTTCTTCCATCTCTCTATCGTCCAATCCAAAATCAATCCCAAATTCCCCTATCCCTCTAGGATTGGATTCCGATTTTATCCTTTCCCTTTTCTTTATCGCCTTGCATCATCAGGACGAGAGAGAAGAGGTCTTTTTTTTCTCCTGGTCTTGAGAGCCACCTGTCTGCGGTATCTGCAGCTGGGTTTTTCCTCCCAAACCACTCTAAAACAAAAACATACATCACCAACTAGGGGAGGAGATCGAAAAGGACAACAAACTGACCAACCCCTTTCGAACCGACAATTATCATCGTTCGACGAACATGTGCCGTCGGCGCCACGGTCGGTCCTGCACTCACTAGCCTACATTCCAGTCCTGTCCAAGTCCAAGGGCCAAAGTCCCACACTGGTTTCCAAAGAAAGCAAAAAAACGAGGCCCATTGTCTATCGGTCCAATAGCGAAAGACAGTTCATGAGCGTTCTTTTTCTTTTTTGTCGATTATTCGAATATAGTAGACGAAAGTCCGCTTACATCTTTAAACGCACCGGACCTTTCTCCGCTTTTCTACTGTATTTGTATTCAGACAGCCATCTATTCCTTTCTTTTCTTTCTTCGTATATCGGTTTTCTCTTTTTCCTCCTTTTCTCACTCCATCCAGCCTCTTTCGCCCCTCTTTTACCTTTTTTTTTTTTTTTTCAAACTCTTCACGTTTATCCGCATCGTCTTCATTATCGTCATCTTCTGGATTATTCTCTTGGTCCTTTGAATTGGTTATACCCGACAGTCATCATATATTCTGTAACAGCTTTAGAAGAGAGATTGTAGAGATAGACAGGAAATAGAGAGGCAAAATGGAGGCGACATATACTTGGACAGCTAGGAGGGATGCATTGTTGGATCAACTTACTGAACTTCTTTCACAATGCATGAGCATGAAGAAGGGTCTGAGAACTCGAACGACCTCTTGGATCATCTCGATGGTAAATACAACGCCTTTCACTTTATTTTGTCATTGTTTTAGATATTATTTCCGTTAGGATATTAACGTCTTTCCATAATTATGTAGGACTCGAAGAGCATTGGATCGATTCGCTGCTATCTTAACGGACAAATATGTCCAGCCTTCGTCGACAGAATTCTTCTCACCAGGTGTATCTCGCCCTACGTCTACCGCTACTATCGCATCCAATGCATCCACGGCTACGACGGATACCTCATTCAAAACAAGGTCCTCGATGGGATCGTTTGCGTCATATCAATCCTCGCCTACAACCCTCATCTCCGATCCCGATGTCAGCGATAGCTTACGCCAGAGGATACTTGAAGAGCACGACTCGACGTCATCAATGGATGATGACGATGAGGTAGACGATGGAGAAGAAGGAAATGAGATCAAAGACACGGATGAGTTTTGAGAGGCTTTCTCTGATGCTGAACCGTGTTCTCGAGGAGGCACATGCCGCGATATCTCTCCCCGCGAGCCCGATGAGATCAGTTAGCAATTTTGGCAGCGACGAACAGAGAATCGACCAGGTTCTCGAGGATGACGGTAGGTCGACCGCTACGATGTCCTCCGCTGCTGAGACTGTCAGGCCCAAATCTGCCCTCGATGCCCCATTTGAAACCCTTCCGAAACGTGTTGGAAAACTCCCAGGGCCGTGATCCCGCTACTCCCGAGGTGATGCACCCGAGGACCGAATCTTCATCCACAAGTCTATCGCCTTTTCGCCTCGCTCCGTTCCGAAACTCAATCTCTCGGATTCTCTAGTCTCTGCCAATTCAGACGAAACCACAACATCCTCGGAAGACGACGGATCAAAGACTGAGATGGTTCTGAGCAAGGCTTCAATGCTTGAGATGAGCTTGGACATGATCACTGGCGATTACGTTAACGACATTATCCAAGAGATCAGGATGTCCGAGGCCATCGGTAACAACGTATGGATGCTCCTTGTCGGCGTTGCCTTGATGTGGTGCTTTGTCTATGTCTCGCAGGGATGGGCTGCCAATGCGAAATCCCCGTTCGGTAACCTCATATTTTAAAATATTAACTTCCTATGTTTTCTTTCCTTTATTCTACCTATTTATTTGCTGTAAGTTGAAGTGTGTCAGTGACCTTTTTTTTTTTTTTTTTTTTTTTTTTTATCATAGTTGAGCGCTGTATTGAACATTTTCGAGTGTATGGCGGTGTTCTCATACGTTTTTTTTTTTTTTTATTCTTTCACTGTCATATACATACATTGCTAATAGGCGTTTATTTGCTTTAACGTTGGCACTTGTGTTATTTTCTCTTATTCTTCTTTTCTTTACTATATTTCCTTTGTCAAGTTAGTATATACCTTTTTTGTTTATTGCTACTAAACCGCACTCTTCAAGTTTGTCTCCTCTTTCTTCTTTCCTTTTGTTGTTTCTCTCGACTCTTTTTTTTATCCTTTTCTTTCCAAAAAAGAATTTCAAAATTCCGATTTATAAATTTCGACAAAAAAAAAAAAAAAAAAAAAAAAAGACTCGACATGTTTAGAAGACTTCTACAGCTATACATGTATTTTACAGGTTACAAATATGTAATGTACAAGATTACAGTGTGCTTTCTGGGCCTATTTTACCTATACTTTAGCTCCTCGTGCCAGGAGAAAAAAAAAATTGATAAATCAACATATTAGAAGTACGAATCGAATATACAAGAATATCTTATAGAATTATTACCAGTATCTCGAATCTAGTAGCTTGATGAAGTTCTCAGAAATATCAAGCTGCTATGCCCCTCCTCGGGAATCCCCACCTATCCAGCTTATCCAAAGGCAAATCGTGAACCCCACGCTAGCGCAGTGGAAAAAAATTTTTTTTTTTTTTTTTTTTTTTTTTTTTTTTTGCTTGCATACCTCTAGGAACCATCCAAGCTTTTTCGTTATCGATATGTCGGGTGCTTAACATTTCTTTTCTTTTCTTTCTCAATTATCGTGCTTTTGCATTTTTAATTTTCTAGCGTTTTTCTGCACCATGCAAGCAGGTCATGGTAAAACCTTTGTACTAGTACCAGCCAATTGCTTCGCGGCAAAGTTGCTTGTGGATACTCTACCGAAAAGGCGGGATCGTAGTTGTAAATCGACGACAAAAAAAAGTGTCGACTGTGCGACAAAAAGCGCATTTTTATAACTCATGTGCGGTTTTGTTTTGCGTAAATCAGCGTTTCGTAATGATCATGGCTACGCATGGCGGGTGCCTCTAGTGCGTAGCACGGATTATTGTATGTGTGCTTTATATATTGCGTTTGAGCGATATGTCATAACCGGCACTGGTGGCTACGGTGGAGATAGAGCTAGAGAAAAGATCTTGTATATTTGAAGTGTTGTAGGATATTCTAAATGCACGGAGAATGGGGAGATAGATTGGAAAACTCCTAAGTTCCCAAATGTATATATGGAAGGAGAGAGACTCGTGGAGAATGTTTGTTTATATCTTATATTCTTACTACTATAAACTTCTTATTATTCTTGTAATTAGTTAGCAAATGAAATATTGGTTACTACATGAAGGGAAAACAAACCAATTTCCTATTCGCTTGCTAATTCAGAAAGGCAGTGAAGTATCTAATGATAAATAATAACTAATACGATACTTTTTATGAAAGTTTTTCATATTGAGACCTTCAAGTAAATCTGTTTAGAATCAGTATCCGCAATGAAAAGAGAAATATACGGAACGAGTTTATATGAAACAACCTTCAAAAACGTATTAAGTAAGAGCAAGTTACAGGCTAATGTATGCATATCGATATATCTGTGTATCTTTTAAACTTGACGAAAAAGAACAAAAAAAATGACAAACTGGAAAAGGCCTACATATAAAAACCCAACTGAGGACGTGTAATAAAAAAAATTTTTATGGGGAGAAACAAGATAAGTATTATATCGGCAAAGGAAAGGAACGAAAAGATAATAGCAGATTTTTTGCAACCTCCGATATATCAAAAAATGATAAGAAATGACACGTAGGTAAGTAAAAAAATAAAGCTCTCTCCAGTAAATGTTTGTGAGAGTTAAGACGAGAGTTAATGATATCTAAATCAACTCCCCTTCACCGTCACCTTTATCACCTTCATCGTCGTCCCAATCGACGCCTTCTTCAGCGAAAGCAGCAGCGGATTTCTGCACCTCCTCTAGCCCGCTGACCTTCTCAACGTACCCTTCTTCGTTCATGGCCTCTTGACGAACTCCCAGCCTCCCTCATCGTAGGCTGACAGGATACGATCTGAGCACGCACTACAGTATTCGTATGCTGGCGCGTAGATTATCTTGTTCTGGAAGACGTTCAGGAAGCCAACGAATTTGGTGTGGGACTATACCTAAGGGTGGTCATTGGCGTCCTTGTCGGTCGTGTCATCTGCGGACTTAGGAGCTGGCGCAGCAGGGCTATATACGGGAACGGAGATACATGTCAGTTAAAAGATTCGATTGCGTTATTAAGAAAAGTCAATGTTAGAGATTTGGTTACCCTTGGGGGTGTTGGAGGACTGAAACCAGCAGTTCTACCAATAACGCCGAAGCCATGGCTGCGATACCTGGTCTTGTGACGGTGCACATTTGATCGAGGGTGCGGTCGGTAAGGGACTAGAATTGTCAGCGGGCTTATCGCGAAATGTAATTTCTGGAATATTAATCTCATAAACTCACATCCCCTGGTGCAACTACGTCGTTGCAGAAATAACAACCGAGAACTTCATCTTTCTTCAAACTTGCGGCTTGTTTCTCGGTACTATCCTTTCATCGTCCTCAGTCCTACTTCTGGTTGAGCACCGTCTCATGACAACGTAGCTGTCGAACCCGAGCGCCGCTTCATGACGATCTGCCGTAATGTTTCCCCATGACGGTTTGGCAACCAGCGCTCTCCCTCGTATCCATAAGCAAAAATATAACATCGTGGTCGACGATGAGCTGCTTAAGCTTGTCGTAACCTTCTTTGGCTTCGGCCCTCCTGCTTTGTGTCCCCAACGGATGACCAGCCATTGGAACGTTCAACTTGTAGCCTTCAGCTTGCACGCCGGGATATATCTCCTTTAGCGCCTCAGCGGCTGTCACGGCTTTGGGTTTACCGCCGTTGAGGCAGTCCTCGAACTTAAATAGAGGCTGCCGGACGGATTTGAGAAGGAAACTTTGGCGTTGTCGACAAACGTAATCTTCTTGACACCCCAACCTTGCAATATCCTTGCGACGTACGAACCTAACGTACCAGCTCCGAGAAAGAAGGCATTTAGTGGCTTTGATCTTATCAAGATCTAAGTTTGGTGCGATACGCCAAACGCATGAGACGGTTGTTGAGGTCGACGGCAGAATCGCAAGCCTACGGCGGAGAAAAGGTAATTTATCAAGTCAGCAACCGGCGCACAAGCTATATTATGTCTGATCTTAAATACCTGCTGGGTCCATCATTTGAGATAGATCAGCCATCCGAGGGAGCAGCTTCTTCTCTTATTCCTCTCCCATCCTGTAACCTTAGCATCGTGTCTGTTTAAGAGAAATCGTTAGCTCCATGCATAATACATATATACTAAGGTTATTAAGACTTTATCACCTTTGAAGAGACAGTTTATCAAGGTCAACTTCGTCTGCCGTCTGAGAGTCCACACAACGCTCCTTGCAGCATGCCTTGAGCATGAGTATCTCTATAGCCTAGAATTGGTAACCTTGTTTAGGCCCCACCTCTTACGAATGAGGACCAATAGGTTCCGCAACGGCCAACTTGGGTGTTCCTCAAATTACTCGAATCCGCGAACGCAACGAAGCAGTCCTTCTCGCGGTCGCTCGCCCCGTAAAAAAATCCTCTTTCGTAGTCCCCAGGGAGCCGATCTTCCACATGGTATCTTTGTTATCTTTAAACTGCCTTGCTAGAAAGAACCCATGCTGCCGTGCGTCCGAAGCATATCGCCATGTCTGTAACCTCCTCAACTAACGACGCCGACTCGTCTGCGGTTAGGTGGTATGGTTTCCCGGATGGCAGTCCAGGAGGGCGATGCGTGAAATGGCTGGAAAGCCGCAAAAAGTAATGGAAACGGTACTTTTTTGAGATCCGCGAACGAGAGTATAGTGAAAGAAGCGAGTAGCGAGGTATTGAGTAGATGATCCATCTAATATAGTTCCCAGATCTATAAACCAGCGTTAGCAAGGATATTGGCTAGATAAGAGGGATGAATTAAGAAGTATCAGGCGTTAAATAGTTACGTCACAGTTCTCCCTGACTTCTGAAGTATTTCACTGTTAGTTCGCCTTTTTGAACTCTTCGCGCGGTGTTAACGTTCCTGATAATACTTCAGCCCGATAATAGCCTTGGGGACGCTATGAGTAAATTGTATTTGTTAGTAAAGTCAAGTATACAAAAGGTTGTTTGGAGTGAGGCTACGAAGATTATACTCACTCATCAATTGTCAGGGCGTTGGGGGTGGATTTGCATTCGGCATGAATTAGCGGGCGCATCGCTAGCTTTGATCTCATACAAGCCAAGAACCCTCCGCGCGGCCGAGTCGAGCTTGTCGTAGTGGATCTTTATGGTGCGCGAGGGATAGAAGAAGGCGAAGTCAATATCGGATGCAAACGGTGCGTACTGCATCTTGTCCGCCATGAATATCGTCGGGTTCCTTTCTTTGTGAATAATCCAAGGGTCCGGAAGAAGCTATTCAAGCTTTCTCAAAAAGTAACGCGCTCCTTTCAAGCTCAGGTTTTTGGTACTGTCCTTGTTTTAATGTAGTTGAGAGTTGCAGTGTCTCTTTCGACGAATCTTTATTGGTTCGAAAAAGGATAACCGCTGGTCGATATTTCGTGTGCTTCATTTAGAAGCTAGAAGGATGTTTAGAAGTAGAATATAACGTGAAAAGAACTAGAATGCATAATGACGCAGAGTTCAACGAAGATTGACAGGAACTAGGATAGCTCTCTCTGTACCTTTTTTAAGATTATAAATAAGCTGATAGATAGCCTTTAAAAATGTAAGATCACCTGTCAAAAATATAGAGGAAGGATGAGAGGGTATATAATAAGGTAATAGTCGCGTGAAAGAGGTAGAAGTTAAAAAATAAGGCTTATTAGAAGAGGAGATAGTATGACGGGAAATGGACGGATGACAAAAAGCTGCTGAGGTTGCTCAGAAAGTTGTTGCACCAAAACGCAGCAGCTGGGTTTTGCTGAGGAAGACCTAGAACATCTTCTGTGGGAATTGCCGCATCTTATCGATTATTACCCCGCGCAAGTTTCACGTAAAGATTCAAAAAACGGAAACCAAGCGGGCAAAAGAAAGGAAGCTAGTCACATGACCATATAAGCCACAATATTTGGCGAGTAAAGTGGCTTGATAAGGGTGCAAGCCCTACCACACAAAAAAAAACCAAAAATTTTTTTTATTGTTATTTTTTTATTTTTTATTTTTTCTTTTCACCTTTACTTTTCAATTTTTAGCAGTCCACAAACTTTTCTCTTGGGGAGCTTGGGGTCACCCACCAAAAAAAAAAAAAAAAAAAAAAAAATTAGTAAACGCTGTAAAGAAAATTACAACCACCGGAGAACAACTATCACCAAACCGAACGACAGGCCAATTCGACACTAACATACAGCAAAAATGGGGTAAGCTATATGGATCAAGCTGTTTATATTACATTTCGTTCGTAAGAGGCATTTGCTAACGGCGTTGTTTATCATCATGTATTAAAAAACTTGGAACATCCGGTTGTTTAGTGTGGATATGGAGAGAAATGGAGAAACATCGGCGCATGGACGGCGGATGGATTGGTTTTAAAAGCTGACTGACGATGTTTCTTACGACAGACTGAAAACGCACCACCAGCGCTCGAGCCACCGCAAGGCTCCGAAGAGCGAAAACCTTACCTCGCCCTTCTCGTCAAGCTCTACAGATCCTTGCCCGCCGTACGACTCGAACTTCAACAAGGTCGTCCTCGCCGCCTGTTCATGTCTAAGATCAACGCCCTCCCGCTCTCTCTCCCGTATTGCCAGAACGTTAGCCACGAGCACCGCAAGAACGATGGAAAGACCGTTGTCGTCGTTGGTACGTTACGGATGACGCCCGCATCCAGAGGTCCCAAGGTCACCGTCGCGCCTGCGCTTCACACCACCGCCCGCGCCAGGATCATCAAGGCTGGAGGAGAGGCCATCACCCTCGATCAGCTCGCCCTCAGGGCTCCGACCGGAAGCAATACCCTTCTGCTGAGGGACCCAAGAACTCCAGGGAGGCCTTCAAGCATTTCGGATTCGGACCCCACAAGCACAAGAAGCCATACGTTGCGTCGAAAGGAAGGAAGTTCGAGCGTGCTCGTGGTCGCAGAAGGTCCAGGGGTTTCAAGGTATAGCCGGAATTCACCAATCTCAGCATGTACGGAAGAGAAATGTTTTACTGATCGGGGAACATCATTCGCAGGTTTAAATATTCTTTATTTTCGAAAATAGACGACGCTGGAGGAATTTATGTCAAGATGGATGCCATGTTCATCCAGTGATAATATTCGGCATAATTCTTTCAGTTTTATCTCAATTATTACGATTATGGGAAGCTTTCTCGGTCACAAAAATCTTAAAGGTGTTATAAAATTAATTTTTCCGCTTCACGTTTTATTCGTTTTCGATTTTCCTTCTCTCTCACACACATCTTCTTTTGTCTTCTCTACAATCATGACCTTCTATCATAATGTCTCCTTACAACTTTTTGTCGCTTTTTTTTTCTGTCTTTTTTCTTACAACTACTCTGTTTTAGCTCTATGCCTCGGAGAAATGGGAATGGGAATATCTTTGTTTTTTTTATGATTATCCAAATTAAACACAAACTACTAATCTAGGTGAACGTCTGACCAACCTCTCTTGTTCGTCCTCAAAGTACATGCAAACTTGGACTCCACTGGGGTGCACCGGGAAACAAAAGAACTATTCTACGCGATATATACGGGATATTTAATTGGTGCAATGTGAGAGAAAAGCGACATTTGAAAAAGAAGAACCAAACAGATTCTCCATGGTTACAGGGAAGTATCATCGCAAGCTATTCTCAACTCGAAACCTCCATCGTTATCCGCCTTCACGAACTCGACCTTGCTCAGGTCATCTACGACCCAGTCGGCCCGGCTTCTAAGGCTTCCTCTCGCGTATGCGTGGTCGTCAAACCCAAAACGTGGCATCCGGCAGCTTTACCAGCCTTGATGCCCGCCGGGGCATCTTCCACTACCAGTATCTTGGAGCCTTCCGCTACTTTCCCTTCCTTGAGGAACCTCTCTTTCGCCATCAAATAGCCCTCAGGATCGGGCTTGCCGTTCTTAACCTGCTCCGCCGTAATGAATATGCTGGGCTCTGGCAGGTCCATGACCTTCAGCCAGTTCGACGCAAGTGCCATGGTTCCGCTGGTCACGATAGCCCAGTTCGCATTCGCTTTCGTGAGGCAGTGACGATGTCCCTGGTTCCCGGAAGCTCCTTCGCGCCGTCGGCGTAGAGCTTTGGTATTAAGCTTTCGACGTGCATGACGTACTCCATGTTCGCCCGGTCGGGTGCTATGATCTTGAGACGTCGATTGACCTGCGGCCGTGAGACGTTGCGAGATTTTTTGCGGATCCATGTCTAGCTCTTTAGCTATAGCTGTCCAGTGGCGCACTACGGCTTCGGTACTATTTGAAATTGCGTGATGTTTTAGCTTCGTGAAATTTTTATAGGAAACTTAACGATTGTTTGCAATTGTCCATACCTGTCGATTAGCGTGCCATCCAGGTCAAAAGCACGGCAGAAAAAGTGTTCTAGGGTACCGGAACCCGACTCGGATCTACCGTAGATGTGATCGCCATTGTTATGTGTATATATAGAAGAGCTTTAGAAATGCTTATAGAATTTAAGATTGTGACTTGTTCGATAAGGCTGTTGACGTGTAAATCGATATGATAAGAATTATGGTTTCCTTCGACGGGATCGTCGTCGCCTATTATATACTTGGGCCCTGTCGCCTTATACTCACAGCTACTCTATGCCCTTTTTTTTTTTTTTTTTGGCACAAATTTTTAAGCTTCGTTAAGGCACGTTTCTCATATGGGAGGCGAAAAATAATTTAGAAAAGCCTGGGAGGCGACCCCTTTGGGAAAAACATTCCGGCGGAAAGAGCTCACGGTGATATTACATACTAAAGTACCGCTATCCTAAGAGCCTTGGAGCTACTTTATCACCGCAACATTCCAGATAGCCTAACTTCCGAACAAGGGAGGGTCCGCTATTCTAGAACATTATCGGAACGATTCCAGACCCAATTGGACAGATTTACCGATATATTGTTGTTTATTGAACACGTCTCTTTCGGTCTGTGCTTCAACTGGAAAAGGGAAACGTGTCTTGACAAACCCTTTCGCTAAAATCCTACAGAGTGAGCTCTGATAGCTACAATTAGCTCCCGATAATCACCAAGTACCAACCGCCAATGATACCTGCTCCGACTTAAAGTTAGCAAATATTAGTTACATCGCAGCGGCGATGGCTCGAAATTCACTGCTATCGGCGTCGGCCGCCGGCGCCGCATTCCTAATCGTCATCCAAATGCTCTCCAAGCTGCTGACCTTCGTCATGAACCAGCTGTTGCTGCGGTACCTTTCTCCGGTGCTACTCGGGTATCATCGCAATTTGAGCTCTTCACGCTGTCGGTGCTATACTTCTCGCGGGAGTCGCTGCGTATGGCGTTGCAAAGGCAGACGGATTCGGACAAACAAGGGAAGGAGCAGCAGCAGCAGCGAAAGAAGACGGAGCTGGCGACAAAGGCTCTCCAAAGCAGCCCAGAGGAAGTATCGTCGAAGGTACATCAGAGGGGCAGTCGCAGACGGTTATAAATATCTCTTACTTGTCGTCGCTATTCGGCGTCGTGGCGGCTGCGGTACTACAGCTATTCCTGACGAGCGAGGAAGCAAAGTCGCAGCCGTACTACATTGAATCCGTCGCTATATTTTGCGCAGCTACCGTAATCGAGCTGTTGTCCGAACCGGGTTTCGCGCTAGCGCAGCAGAGGCTGCTGTATAAGCTTCGTGCTGGGTGCGAGTCGGCTGCCGTGATTGCCAGATGCGTGATCACATTTGCGCTTACGGTGTACTCGTCGAGGAACCTGAAGCCCGCAGGCTCAGCTGGCTTGGGGATACTGCCATTCGCCCTGGGACAGCTTGGATATGCTTGCACGCTGCTATTTGGATATATGGTCCGGTTACGGAGGGTGTCGTCCGAAGAGAAGATCGGGTTGCTTCCTACCGTATATACAAATCTCAGTTCGTAAGACTCTATATATTTTTATAACATAGATCGATCGCCAAAGGCTGTTATTTGAACAGTAGGAAATATACACTCTTTTGAGCTCATGCTAATATATCCTTGTCGGAAACAGGTCTTCGGATAGCTACTATCTACATCGTCCACGATGTGGCTGGGTGCTTCAATGTGGGTTCAGGCTGTCGTCAAGCATATCTCACACAGGGCGATTCTATCCTCGTAACATGGTTTGCAACGGCTCACGACCAGGGTATCTATGCACTGGCTGCAAACTACGGTTCCTTGGTCGCTCGGCTGCTATTTCAGCCGATCGAGGAGACGAGCCGTAACCTCTTTGCAAAGTTATTGGCACTCGACCCAACTTTGGAGCAAAAGCTCAAGCAAGCAGACGAGAAGGATGGCTCAACCGTCCCTAAATCTATACCCAAGCCGAAGCCGGAAAATATTTCACAAGCGATTTCGATATTCACGCTAATACTTAAATTTTATTCAATTCTCTCTATACTGGTAACTACACTGGGACCGCCTCTAGCACCGATTGCCTTGCGTATTGTCGCCGGTGCTCGCTGGGCTGGCTCCGACGCCGCGGTTACGCTCGCCTCGTTTTGCTATTATATCCCACTACTCGCCGTCAACGGCATCACGGAAGCCTTCGTGCAGGCTGTAGCTACGTCCATGCAGCTTCAGAAGCAGGCAGCCTGGATGTTTGCATTTTCACTCGCTTTCGGAGCCGCCGGATGGGGCTTCGTTAAAGCGGCAGGATTAGGAGCGAACGGTCTGGTTTGGGCGAACTGCATCAATATGGCCCTTAGAATACTATGGAGTACTTCGTTTATATCGTCGTACTTTAAGAATAATAATACGGACGACGATGGGAAGGAGAAGGTTAGGTTTAACTTGAGCGAAGCTTTACCTAATTTGAAATTTGTGGCGGTGAGCGTCGCCGTCGGCGCTGTGGCCAGGGCTACTGTTGCAGACGGTGCGAACGCGGGCTAGAGGATTTCGTTAAAGCTGCCGGTTTGGCGGGGATCTCGTTAGCTGTGGGGTGAGTATCTCTGACATGTGTGATGCCAGCTCATCTCAGGCTCCTCTCGCGGCACAAGGCCATTTTCGTACTTTTTCCGGTATACTAATATTTCCAAAAGTCTATATTCTGAGCGTCGATTCCTGATAGAGTCGTACAAGCTGTTCTCCGGAAAACGTGCGACGTGAGGCTAGCGAATGACGGAGGGATTTACGTTATTTTAACGAGAACCTGCTCGTATTCAAATTGGAATATACAGAGTCACAGACCCTTTGTCCCTAACTAGACCTTTCAACAAATAGGTGAAGATCGGTTTGTTCAGCGGAGTAAAATAACCAATTCTTGGAATCGCACTAAGGCTTGCGATATATACAGCATGTCGCAATCGAATGACTTAAAAGCACAATAGAACAAAATGAATGGATAGTTAAAGAAATACGTCATTGAAAAAAATATGATTATCTTCTTTGAGAAGCTTGAGAAACCGTTTTCTTCTTGTCCGAGCTCTGCTTGGCTTCGTTTTTTATAAACATTCCGTATCCGGGAGCTGTACCTGACAATTGCGGGTAAATAATATGCTCGATCGCCAGCTTTTGTTCATGGATTTGTATGGTGTTTTGGACTTGTGGAACCTCCAAACCTCTAAACTGCTTGTCCTGTTTTTGTTCTTTCCAGAACTTTACCTGATTTGCAACAATTGCAGCGATTGCCTTGCCCGGCATGCCCCTTAAAAGTTATTTCTCCAAGGCAATTGGTGCCAGAGATTCATCCGCCACCCGCCCAATAGGAAACAATCCTGTCCCGTAGGAGATCGAAAGGGGACCTAAGCGATCTCATTGGCCCTGACGGGCTTTCAAAATGAAGTAGAATAGCTGTTCTT
The DNA here is from genome assembly GCA_002224055.1 of Pezizomycotina sp. ARF18. Classification (NCBI taxonomy): domain Eukaryota; kingdom Fungi; phylum Ascomycota; species Pezizomycotina sp. ARF18. Next base: position 151,133 of record AZLU01000013.1, on the reverse strand, counting down.
TGCCCCTTGGTAATAGTATTTTTTTTTCTTCTCAATTCATATACTTATTTTATATTAAAGTCAGAGGTAAGCTCATATTTTATCCCATTTCTCTTTTTCTGCAGCGTCTCTTCGTCATTTCAATCGTTCTTTATTGTTATTTTCTTTTAAAGTCTTCAATTCCGTAGCTTTGTGTTGGATAGTCACCTTCCGTTCGATCCCCGATTCCTATCTCTGCTCGAGCAAAGGAGCTAATCAAGTCAGGTACCGCAATTGAAAAAGGGATTCGAACCGAGGTCAAGCCATCGACTGTCGCCATTCCTTCCTTTATCCACTTGCTTTCCCTGGCGTTTGTTCTCGTGGACTTTGACCGTTCATCAACCTTGAGGTTACTTTTTATTCTCCTAAACGCAGCTTGGGACTGTGTGAAGGTGTATACCACCAAGATATATGTATAGCCCTCTTTTTCTCTTAGATAATATTTGGCTGTTTCAGTCGTCGTCATCCCCCGCTGCTCCTCTGCGGCAGTGGCAGTAGCTCTCCGAAACCAGATTAACGAATACAGGTAAGTTAAAAAAAAAAATCATAATAATAATAATAATAATAATAAAAAGGAGATTAAAACAAAGTTATTCATTTTACAGCTCCGAGAAGAGAACCTTGAGCCTTGGGGACCTCTCTTAGCATTCTAAATTCTATCCCACCCCCTTCATTCCTTGCAAAGAGAAGAGAAGTAATCCCCCGGGGCGAAACAAATTAGTACTGGGGGCTGTTGTTCTTGTAAGTTGTCTCCTTTCCTTTTCCTATTCCCTCTTCCTTTTTTCCTTTCGTTCTCCTTATCCTTCTCTTCTTTCTTTCTTTATCCTTTCATCATTTATCTCTCCTTTTATCCTCTCGATTAATCATCTCAATTCCTTCTCTCTCTTTAGCCTTTTTTCCCTTCCCCTTTGCTCTCTCGCTTCCTTTTCACTGCCACTGTCGTTCTTCGTTTAAGTATAATAGATATATTTTTGTAATTTCCATGCTTTTCTGACTTTCGCCTCGCCCCTTGGCGCTCCTTTTAGACGATATACAGGGGAGCTGAAAGACGAGCACTGCCTGTGTGAAACATCTGGACTCTCTTTTTTATCTTTCCATCGCATCGTTACATTTTCAATTCTCTCCTGAGACATCATTCAAACGACTCTCCCGCTTGCATTCATTTCTCTCCTTAATAGCTCTGATTTGCTTCCCGTTCAGAAAATAATCGAAAACCTAGCTAGGACATGAACCGTCGCATTTGAAGGGTCAATTCCGAGCAACAGCATACGACACGAGAATCAAAAAGGTTTAAATAGGTCGATTTTTGAATTGGAAGTTTACAATATTAAAAACAAACTTCCGCCCGCGCCCGCAACGGCTATATCACAATGTCACGCCGCTTTAGAGTTGTCCTCATTTTCGCGGTCGCCTCCCTACTCCTCTTCTTTACCTTCCTATATCAAAATCCCAACCGGACATCGTCGTACCGGTTAGACCCCGCGATACTAAATCCGCACCCGCTGGAAGGGACTAGGCCACTGCACATAACATTCCTAGAAACGGGCGGATCCCACGATGAAGTTCTCGCGGGCCTGGTCAACATGTTCGGCCGCCTCCCGCGGGCGAAGCTCTCATTTTACCAGCGCTACTCACGCTACCGCGCAAAGGACGTGATGCGCGCCATGGACCTCCTACGGAAGTTCCCGACCCCGGGACTATGGAAGCCTTCAAAACGAAGGACGACCCCAACCGTCCGATCCCCGACATCATCGTGAGCACGACGTGCGAGATGGACGTGAAGAACTTCGAAAAGAACCTGACGACGATGCTGGAGAAGCACTCGACGTACATGTTCTGCGTCATCCACCACGCCGACCGCTGGGCCAGGAGCACGAAGGCAGGTACCACCTGGAGAAAGCATTGACGCCGTGGGTTGCGAAGAGCAGGGTCGAGTTTCTGGCGCTGAGTCCGCACACGGCGGAATACCTGCAGAAGAAGAGCCTGTTTCGTGGAAGGTCGTACGGGAACAAGGCGTGAAGCCGCTGGTCAGGCACTGGGTACCCGTGTTTCCAGTAGCGACGCCGGGCAACGACGGACGGACCTTTCGTTCGGTTTGCAGGGCGATTTCGGGCAGGAGCGGCGCGACTACAAGATGGTGTTCAACAGGCTGGGCGAATTTATATCTCCGCAGAAGACGATCAACGGGCAGCACGTCGAGAACCGGAACGTCACGCTGCACCTCGTCGGCCACGGCAAGCACCCTCCCGTCCCCGAGAATGTCAAGTCCCAGGTCGTTTTCGATGAGGGTCTCGATTACCGGACTTCTACGCCACGCTGTCGCGCACGTTCGCGCTGCTGCCCGCGTTCGCGACGAAGGAGTACCTCGACAGGAAGGCGTCGTCGTCCGTACCCGCGAGCTTGATCGCCGGTACCCGCTGGTTGCAACGAAGGAGATTATAAGATCGTACGGGTACCTAAATGAAGACGTGGTCTGGCTGCAGAGCGACAAGGAGACGGACTTTGACGTAATCGGAGGGTGCTGGAGATGACACCGGCTCAGCGGGTCGCAAAGTCTGATAAAGTAAAAGCCACCGGGACGAAATCATCAAGAAGAACATTCGGCTTGCGAGAATATGGACCGAGGAGGCGTTCCAGAAGATCGGAAAAAAGATGACATCGCCATCGGCCTAAGGAAAGAAAGTGCTGCGCTTTGATTTAGATAGCGTTTCTTTTTCGTCGAATTTTTACCGCCGTGCTCTCAAATATTTCGCATCTTCCTACCACAATTTGTACATATATTCTGTTTTCGTGTAACGATTTCCATTTTTTCTTATTTTCTAATTATTATTTATTTTGTTTCTGTTTTTTATCCTTAGGGTTTCTCCTATGGATATATATTATCACAGATCTTTGCTGCATTGTTTACCCCTCTTTCCTGAGACTTCATTATATATCTGAATTATTTTTTTCATGTAAGTGTGGCTATTCACACATTCCATATATAATATTTTTCTTCTATTTTTATTTTTCCCACTTCGATGTTACATAGACTAGGGTAAACCATGGAGCATGAGAAGAAAAAAAACACATCATTTTCCTTCCAAATTTATATTATCTCACGTCAACACTACTCGCTCGCCTACTGGAGTGGCCTGGATATTTATTTCTGGCAGGCGCGAGGGAAAACGTGAATGCCACCCGCTGGGTAATTTGGTAGCTATGCAGCTCTCATTTATTGCAGCTGCGTAAGGTTACTTCAGCGGTAGATGGATTTATCGAATCTGCAGGAGTTCACAAGATCCCAGGCATTTAACAAGTGCTTTAAACACTCTTTAAAATATCTTCAAAACGGCTTGAAGGTTTATTTCAAGCCATTGTTCACTCGTTATATCATGGACGCTGCAGCGGTCATTAAAACTTCTCAGGGCAATCATCCGTAAATCCGCAACCTTGTAGAATTCTAGTTGTATTGGTGGAGGGCAAAAAAATGGATTAAGCACCGATATACCCTTGTCTCTGCATAGCTACTGCAAGAGCTCCGGGGGTTGTAGTAGCGCGCGGATACATCTCGAAATGACAATAGCTATACATGGATGGCAATGTCTCACGGTTAACTCTTATGAATAGATTTAAGTTCGACCTGCACGACGTTTTAAATCTCGAAAAGACGAAGAACCAGAAGTAGATATTTAAAAAAAAAAAGAAAAGCCCCACTCTCTCAGGCAAGCCTGAGAAAACGAGATTAATGTATATTGACAGTTTATCCTACTTAAAGAGCAGCTAATTCTAGACCAGAAAGAGAAAAGGCTTTTTCTCTCTAGAAAGCAACGGTATATATGGTATCTGATATCGTACATGATGTATAGAAGAGAGCGGAAAGCAATTGTAGCTTTGAATAAAAGATGAGAGGATAGTACAATATAGACATAAAAAAGAAGCTCTATAAGTCTGCCTTTGAGTCTTTTCTTGCGAATCGTTTTTAAAAGGTGTTTTCTGATTTTTTTCGTAACATTTTTCTTTTCTGGATGAGGATCCAATAACTTGTCACTAGGGAGACAGGTTTATATGGAGGAAAGATACAGGAGGATTTGTATGTTACAGGAGTTGTTTGTAAAATATGTATATCATCAACAGTATAATAGTACCAGAACGAAGTTATAAAATAAAGGAAAAAAGGACAAATGAAAATGCATTCATCAACGATAACCCAAACATTTGGCTAGCATGAATACAGCGAAGAAAAGAAGGAAAAAAAAAAAAAAAAATAGAAACCGATGATTTTCTTTATCTTTTTAAGTAGAGTTAAGAATTTAAGGAAACAAAGAAATGTGTTTAAAGAACGAAGGTGTGGAAAGGAAGAGAAGAAAAAAAAGAAGTCAAGATCATAAACGGCCACCCTATGCAGTAACCCAGAGCCCAGTAATGACAACAATAAAAAGAGAATATAAAGAAATCCCACAAACAATAAAATGTTAGAAGAAAACAGTAAGAAAAGCGGGAAACATTGTTATATACTAAAAGCATTTGCGGTGGTAGTAAAAGTAATAAAGATCCTGCTTGCAAAGGGAATAAAAATGCAATAAGTATATGCAGGAAACACAAGACACCACTATAACGGAGTTGAGAGAATTAAGACTGTCCCGCGAAAGAAATAAAGGTGAAAACGATAGAGAATAAAAAAAAAAAAACCAGAGAATACCACACTGAAAAAAGAACAACTCCCAGTACATGAGATCATTAATAGTTGAACTTAGGATAAAACCTTCCTTCAACGTCTGGCCGTAATAATCGTTATCGTGAATATTTTGAAAACAAAGGTAAAAACAGGAAGGGACAATAGTAATAGGACTTTCTTGTTAAAAGAAAGTTTTCGAGAATGGATAGCCGGAAAATAACAAATCGTTGACGCTAATTTAGAAGGGTATGAATTATGAGGAAGAGGATGATCTGGTATCATGCTGCCGGAAAGATTACCATGCTAGGAAGAACTAATAGATCGAGGGAAAAGCTGAATCGAAATAGTGAATCGTGTCGTGCTCATCTTAGATGCTTAGACATCTTGCATGGTCAAATCTTCCGCAGATGCCATCATTTCTTGACAACCAGCAGGGAGGTTTTCTCCTCAAAATCCTTGAGGGGACCCCATTCGCCTTCGAAGACAAGAGCTGCCTTTCTTGCGGCTCATAATCCATTGGATCTCCCTGGATAATAATATTTGAGATGCCGTCGGGCGCTGGGTCGCAACTGGGGAGACAAGCATGCGAATGGCCCTTCCTAAAGTATCACCAGTCATAAAGGAGGGAGGACTAGCAAGCTCGCGAGTGTGAGACCTGTGGAAAGCCGGATTATTCGTAAATTGCACCTGAAGGGGACCGGGCTCAACAATGCCTGACTGCAACGAGATGTAGCTGTCACTAGATCCAAAAGAATCGTCGGCGTTGTCTAGGAAGCCGGAATCGTGGCAGCAACGGGGAATCCAAAATCATCACGAAGGCAGCTTCCAGTAAGGCACTGGACGTGAGATCGGGGACCTCACTAAGATCTCCGTTGCGAAGTTTCTGCCAGGAATCTCCGTTGTGTGGCAAAATTATATTCGCCGCGATTTCGAGCATCGCAAGGCCTAAAGAGAATATGTCGCTGGTTTGTCGTACTGATGCCTAGAAAGAACCTCCGGGGCAATGTATTGACGATCACCCTCACGTTCGAGAGACCTCTTTGCTGGCCAGGCGGTTGCCATACCGAAATCACTAATCTTGAGCGTGCCATCTCCGGCAATCAAAACGTTTGAAGGTTTGATATCCAAATGGAGGAATCCCATCGCATGAATGTGTTCGATTCCCTTTAAACACAAAATATTAGTAACAAAAGTGAAAAAGTGAATGGATTGATATGCTTACCTTGGTAATTTCCGCGAAAATCTTCCACATCCTGAACGGATCTAAACGACCGAGATTTCCGTACTCTGTAAGGAACGTGTCCAGACTCCGTATTCACAGTATTCGGTCTGAACATAAAGCTTGCGGTCGTCTTGCCAATCATTGACATACTGAACGATATGCTGGTTCGTGCCTAAAGACTTGAGTATGCTGATCTCCTCCTGGCGAATTTCGAGATCACGAGATCCATTGAACGGAATCCGCTTGACAGCAAAGACACGGGCGGAATCTGCTGGAGCGAGGTAGGAGAAAACGGTCCTCCTTGGGTCTGTTCGACTTTGTATACAATAGAAAATGCTCCGGAACCGAGCTTTGGACGTCAGAAAACCTGCTTACCAAGCGTATCCCAATCCTTGCTCAGAGCGGTAGTACGGCCGAAGACTGGAGTCGTAGTTTGATTGAACGAGGAATCGTAGGGGTGTTTGGCGAAGGAGCAATACCACCGCGGCTCGTCGTTGTAGGGGTTTGGGGAGGTTGCTTTGCGGCGGACCTGAAGAGAGGGCCAGGCTTCCCAGAAATTGACAGACGACTAGCATCCAATGGCATCACGGGCTCGTCTGGAGTACGTGGAGAATGCGGGGTGGCATTGAATGGAATAGGGCTCCCTATCAATAGTAAGAAAGAAGGAATCTATTAGTAAATAATACGCGAAACAGTAGTTATTATCGAATTAGCTTACCATTGGCGTTAGGCGCCATTTCCTGGTGCGGGCACAGAACTCTGCTGTCCAAAAGTGCCAGATGTTCCCAGTTCCCGACACTCCGGGTGCCTTTGTTGGTGTAGGAGGAACGTATTGGTTCTCCTGACTGCCCTCGTTATCGCTATCATCAATGCTCCCAATGCTAGCGAAGCTATCTTTACGGAGCAAACTTGAGCGCCTCTTTGCGGGAAAAGGTGTGTCGGGAACTTTGCCAAAAGTTGCACGACGGTTGAAAAAGGTATCGAATTGGCTGTACATTCCCGGGCGGGTTGCGAGTACTGAAAAGAACAGATTTCTTGCTAGGGGGTCTGGGGGGCGGGAGCATTGGCTTCTCCAGGACCGGCGCGCGGTTGCGCTTTGACAAGAGCCCTGTCGACATGAATGCGAGCTGATTCGGGCGAGCCAGTTTCGTATTCTGGGGTGTAGCAAAGGAACTGAAGTTGCTCGAGCCAGAGGAGGGTATCTCGAATGTGCCGAGCCATGAGAGAGTTGGTGGTGGTGGTGATGGATGTACGAGAGGAAGCCATTTGAGCTGTTCCCCTCGAGTGACTGGAGCATTGAAGAGGGTAGGAGAACTTTGGAAAGGTGTCGCCTGAGGTTGTTGTGGCTCACAAACTTGTCGAAAGATCCCATCCTCTGACCTTGTCGGATTTCTGCGCAGTCTTCGGAAACGCAGCGCGGACGAACAAAATAGGTTTTTCAATATGATCTCACCAATAGTCTTCTTAATACTAGACCTCTTCAACGCCGAATAGTTGTGGTGGGAATGCTTCTCGTAAGGGGTACCCAAAGGCGAGAAGTTGGCGAAAGGTTGCTTGGGTGCTGATTTCCGTGCTGAGACCTCCTCTTTGCTTTCGGAGATCCGGCCGGCTCCATCACTGTCGCTGTTCATGATAGAGTCACTCTCTATAGGAGAGCTCATCGTCGTCAAATCCGGACGAGGTACGGTCAGGCTTCTAGTCTGCCGAGTGCTACTCCTAGTAGGCTTGTCGGCCATTTCACCGCAGGCCTGGCGGAAGGCTTGGTTTAGGCTGCTGGAGTTGCTGAGCTGAAGTGCAAACTTGCAGGGGATAACTGAGCAGCAAATGAACTCCTGGTTTTAACAGGTGAGTTACGCCTCGTTGACGATCTGTTTTGACCTGGGAGAGTAGGTGGACGGCGGGAGACGAGAGTTTAGGGGAGAGGAGAGAGACCGTCGGGGGACGTTATCGTTATAGACTCGTCGCTGCGAGGGGATCGGGATCGAAGAATGGGAGGACGTGATGTCGGTGGGGAGAATACGTCGCGACATTTGAAAAGTAATATATCAGGCCGCTCCGTTCGAGGACCGGAATTGGTTTTTGGTTCTTTAATTCGTCTTTTTTTTCCAGAATCGATTTACCTTACTTCCTATTTGTTATATATATTTCCCTCCAAGCTCGGGCTTTTTTCACCTAGATATATATCCTTTGTTAGTGCTTGCGAATTGGATATTTTGTGATTCAAGACGGAGGACTTTTTTAGATGAAAGGAAGAAAGAATAATAAGAAGATAAAATAAAATTACTCTTTTAATGATGAGTATTATTTTATTTTATATTTATTTTATTTTATTTATTTGTTGTGGTTTCTTCTTTTGGTATTGTTTGTTTTGAAAGGAAAGAAATTTGAACCCGAGTTTAAAAAAAAAAAAAAAAAAGGAAGGGTATAAAAATAAAATAAATAAAAAATTTAAATAAAAAAAAATAAAAAAAATAAATAAAAGGCGGTGCTCACAAACAGTAAAATATAAATAATGCACTAGAGAGGAACTCGAAGATGGACTTTCGATGAATAAGAAAGATAAATAATAGAAAAAGAAGTATAGTGTGTATATAAAATAAAAAAATGAAAAACTACTAGAAGGATTGTAAGATGATATATAGAAATAAGTCTTGTTACGCTTTTGACGGCGGCTTTATGCGCCTTTGATGATTTCAGAACGAGGGTGGATGATGTTTTTTCCTTTCGAAGATTCTTCAAAGGGAAATAAATTAATAAATAATAAATAATTAACAGTGAAAATAAGGGTACAGCAGTGGGGAAGGGGCTGTTATTTAGGATGAGGTGATATATATATATATATATTTTTCCTGCTTCGTGAATAAGTAGGAGGTGGTGATGGACTTTTCTGTCGTGTATATGTAGAAACCCCACCGCTCGTTATTGTTGTTGTTGTTGTCGCTCTTCTGACTCCTTTACTATATTCAGGCACACGCACACACGCTTCGTCTAAAAGAAATGTCTTCAGAACGAAACGATGCGCAGCATGGAGAAATCTTCTACCCCGGGCACAATATATGAATTAAATGAGAAATGAAGGGGTGGGTTGTTTAAGGTTATTGTCTTCGAATGAAGCCAGAAGAATGTGTGGGAAATTTGATGAAGGGGAGTAGTTGAGGAAGAGAGATGAAAGTGAGAAGAAATCAAAGAAGCGAAATGAGTGGACGAAGCAAAAGCGTGCTTCTTCTTTCAGTCTTTCTAATAGAAGTTAAAAAGGTAAAAGGAAAACAACAGAGGGGGGGAGCTCTGAGATGTCCTTGCAGTTTGGAAGAAAAAGAAATAGACCCTCCAGTCGAGGTTCTCCAGTTGCTTAAGTGTTCAAAAAGGGTCGAAGAATATGGGTTGTTATGCTGAAAAGATCGAACGATAAGGAAAAAGAAAAGAACACAAAGTGGATCGAAAGAGAAAGTTCAAAAAAGGTTCGTCGACAGTCGAGCTCTTTCTTCTCCTTAGTCCTTTGGTGTTTTCTGTCGTGGTGTGGAATCGATGAGCTGGCCTGGCGAAATGGGCGAATGATGAAGACTAGGGTTGGTCGAGTGGATGAGGGATTGGATGGACTCGTGGTCGATTCTGGAATGGACAAACCGAGTCGGCCCTTATGCGCGTCTGACGAGGTAAGCAGGAGACCGAACGATAGAGAGATAGATAGACAAGATATACTACTCTTAATTATATAAGGAAAAGAATCCTAAAGAGGGATCTTAAGACTTCAGAATAACCTTGAGATAGTGTTTATCTTCTTATCCCCAGCCTCTTCTCCTTTACCAATTTGTCTCGATTTTGTAATAAATACGAAGGTTTGTCGTAGGTTGAGGATTCGAGATTTTTTGAAATGGAAACCCCGGCGAATGAAAAGAAGGTGAAAAAAAAAACAAAAAAAATGTATATTGAGGGGAAAGGAAAATAAAATAAAAATTCGAAGAAAATGTAGTATAATAGGTCAAACTCAACGAGCACTTATGGATTGCTTGAGCGCCCTTCTATCAGGTGTGAGAGAATCAAGAAAAAGGGGTGGACCCTATCGAATTCTTTCTCTCTTTCTTTAATTTTTCTTTTCTTTGGCTCTCTTTCTTGAAAGTATTCGCTCCCGCTTGGACTTAGGATTTCTTACCTTCTAGCAGCATCCACGAGGAGGAAGGATGGGGGGGGGCAAAAGAATCACACTTTTTTTTTCACTCCCTCTTTAGTGCCCGTTGCTGTCGTTGCTTCTTGTGTTTTTATTTTTTATTTTTATTTTTTATTTTTTATATTTTTATTTTTTGTTGTTGTTGTTGTTGTTGTTGATTGTTTTGATATCCTTTTAGAGTGGAGGGGCAGGGTAGCGACGGCACTCATTGGTTAGATTGAGGACGCGACGTCAACGGCCTTAACCCAAGGCCAAGGATCCTCTTTTCATTTTGCCTTAGTCTTTTTTCGTTTGTTTACTATCAAATCTCCTAAAAGGGCAAGATAACAACAGACCACCTAATCAGGCAAGTTAAAGTGCGAAGGCAGGCCCCCATCTTGCCCATGTATCTGGTACTTTCCATCGTGCATCTGCTATTGCGTTATTTCACCGTTCTAGTCAGGTACCAGATACATCTTTCTAACAACCCGGTTGTTACGGATGATCAATGACGGACGACTAACCACAACAAAGAAAATAATAACAATGGCAACGGGAGACAACGACACAGAAAAAGCGCAGCAGTAGCAAGCAAGCAGCACTACTGCCACCGTCAAGCACACTCCAAATGCCACCTGTTCTTCGCAGGTCTTCCAGCCCTACGAAGAAAAGGACAGCAGGAGAGATCTGGTTGAAGCTCTCTGCTATCTGACCATCTCACGCGGGAAAACAAGCTGAGAGCTTAGAGGGATTTCTTAGATGTGTAGCCTGTAGGCCATGTAGACAATCTCTTCCTTCTCAAGCCTCACGTGATCTTGAAGGAAGTAGGCCTGTTTCTTTTCCGTTTCGTTGGTTTCGTCTTTTTCTCCCTCCCTCCCTCTACTCGAGGTAGGAGACCTAAAAGACGGCATCTTTCGAACATGCCAAAAATAAAAGGCCGCTTTTTGAACTCGCGAGCGTCGCTTGAGAGAATTTTCAAAAATGCTTAGGATTCATGCACTGAGACTTTGCTGCACCGTCCGAATGTAGCTGCTAGGTAGATGGGGGTCGGTACGCTCTCTCTCTCTCTCTCTCTCTCTCTTATGCTCGAGCATATAGCTCTCCCTTGACGGTCTGAGCTACCCTTCTCCCCTTTTTGCGACGAAATAGCAGCTTCTCCTTTGCTCTTCCGTACGGAAGCCAACCGGTTCAGACATTTGAGCTATTATGTATTACGGCAGCATTGTTTTTTTTTTTGTCGGTGACACTGCTCAAGACGGAAAGAAAAAAGTGCGAAGCGAAAACGAGGGCACCGTATAACACGCAAAGCCGCTTTAGTTTTTCTTTTTAAGGGATGAGCACTTGGATGTCAGGTAGCTGCCCAGATGATGACATGACGAGAGCTTAGGCTGCTTAGCGCAAATACAGCTGAAGTGAGAGGTAAAAACCCAACTAACAACTTTTGCCCAATGTTTGCTTTCACAAACAACAAAGCTATGACCTACAAAGCTGCAATGACTTGATGTTAGCTCAGGCATGTTTCCATGACAAAAAAAAAAAAAATTTTTTGGACGATATATAGTCAGCGGCAACATGAACAAAAGTCCGTCGCCATGGAGATCACGAGAAGTGAAAAAGATACTTATCTGAGGCGCCGAGCTTATGCGCTAGAGTGCCTAACTGATGCCACGAATCCGTGACCAACGTTTTTTTTTTTTTTTTTTGTTTCGGTAACAGGAAGCGAAATGGCGTGGAAAATTTCTGACACGTTTCGCCGTTCAGCTTTGAGAGCTAAGCAAGCGATAAAGCTCCCCGCCTTGGTGTGAGTTTTTTTTTTTTTTTTTCTTGTGGGGCGCCGCTTCGCTTCTCACCTGCAATGTCAAGCTCGACTGGGTTAGCTAGTAAGACCACAGCAGGTGTCTATGCTTAGTTACCGGAATATGGATGCTTGAATGGATATGCTATTCGGTTCCTTTTTTTGGTGCCAATGCCGGCTTGCAAGCATGGTTTATATGAAGAAGGTTAGGCGTATGCAATGACAACCAACAGCTGGAGATGCGGCCCATGTATAGCGTATCGTTGAAAGCATGGGGGTTTAGTATACATATTCTATGGAAGTAACAATAGTAAAGAGAAACTTTGGAGCTGACTTGCAATATTAATAGGTGTGACATTCGACAGTTACTGCCGCAACATGATATGAGCAGGTGGAATTGGCAAATGGGAAGCAAGGTAAGAAACGACAGTTGGCTTCTTTCTGTAGCTGTTGCTATAGTTCTTTGTATTTTCTATGTTGTAAGAGAAATGCTTACGAGCTTCAACTGAAATATCAGAAGAAGCGAGGATATAATAGCTCAAACTTTTTTGATTTTGTGGCATTGGTGAAGTGGTTTCGAGGTCGTATAGAGAAATCTTCTGAGAGATATGTTATGAGGAACGGGTATTGTTAATCAGGTACAATCTCTTGGAGTACCTAGCTTTCAGTATATGAAGACTGAGGCGGGATGAAAGAATCGAAGTTTTTTTCGTTTACTCATCAACATCCCGTCCAGTCGATATGTTCATTATAGAATGAACGAGTTAAGAGCAAGAATGGTGGTGTAGGAGAGATAGTAGTGATTGGTTATATGTGTCTTTACGGTGATGGATAATGAATTAGAAACGCACGTGGGTAATGCCAAAAAAAATTTTTTTTTATATTATTGATAAAGAGCAAGTGTGTATATACTTACTACATGTTCATGAATCTCACGGAAGGATTTCTCGAATGAAATAATTCACCTCTTCGAATAATTACATTTCTTAAGGTTGCGATGGAGAACTATGGTATTATAGACAAGAAATGCTTCCTTTCAATGCTTTAAGCTTAAGCAGTTCACACATGCTAGTACTGCATTTGTATCTGGAATGCTTCGATCGATTTTTTCCTCGCATGTATGTGAGTTCAGCTTTTGAAAGATAGTAATTATTCTTGGTTTGATAGTTCTGGGGATGGGGTGAAACTATACAGGCCTGTGAGATTTGAGGAGTGATAAAAAGAAGAGCTCCTCTTGCTGCGATACGATTGTGTATAATGTTCTATAGAAATTTAGAGACGAACATGACCTTGAGGGAGGAGAAAGGGAACATTACACAACGAGTTATAGTTATTCATGAGATAGATGATATCATGATCCTATCTTTATACATGTACATAACTGTAATTTTATAAGATATGTGGATTTTTTGCACTTAGTCTATCAGGGTATTGGTTTATTTCGCTCCAATAAAATTGGAGAGAAAGGAAGAAAGAGACGAGTCTAATATTATACAAATGAAAAGTATTTGGCTAGCCAACTTCCCATCTAAGTGCGGGAGACTGGAATAAAGATGGCCTGTGATGAAATGATTGCCTTTGCTAGCATCTAAAATGCCGCTCCGAATAGGCACTAGAATTTTACGATGGGTAATGCTTATAGCGAATTAGATTCATCCAAAGATACGACCTATTGTCGTGTCCTTAGTTCACCATACTCTCACGGCTTGGGCTATTTCTGTAGGAACTTCATGTTTCTTTCTTAACGCAACGAAATATGCTTCAGACGACTCCTATGAGTGTTTCAAATTTCGGATATTTCAAGAAGAAATAACCCAAGAAATGGGAGTTAGCCAAATTCACGGAGCCATGGCTAAGTAGAACGATAACCACAGGTTTAGAACCTTGTTGGGTGAAAATCAAAAAGGGAAGATCTTACAGGTCGAGATGCATCCGGCTTGACTCTATGTACAGTGCGGAGATTTTTTTTAAGCTATCTTCGAGCTGCTGTCTTCGTTGCCCTGGTAGAATTTGCAGACGAAGTGACCACCGGGTTTCAGAGAACGCGGCATAGCAGAGACCCTACAAAGAACTTGTTAGAATCAAGAAATTAAGAATATCTCAGCAAATAAAAGAAGGGAAAAGAAAGAATATCCTTACCATGCTGTAGATGTGGTCTCTGGATTTGATCCCGGAACGTTCATCATCCTAGTATACGGAATCTTAATACTCGGCTTCCACAACCCGTCGAGGCTCTCGTAGGGCTCGCACATGTCACTTAGCACCACGTCCACCGTGTTCATCTCCGAATGCCTGACGGCGTTCTTGTCATCTTTCACTGCTACTGCTTGCGCTTGCGCTTGGTGGGCTTTCCGCCCCCGTCCATGGCGTCTTCCTCCGTTTCGTGCCGTTCTTGGTCGATGTAGCCCGGTGGGTCTATCGGGACCGTTGTTTTGTCGTGGTTTATCCAGTTGGCGTCGTCGACGCGGCCGAGCTCCGGACCTCGGTCCGTGGGTCTGCCTCTGTCCGGATGCGAGAGGAAGCGGCGGACCATCGCTTGCACGGACGGCGAAAGGAAATCGCCCTGGATGGAAGATGCGCCTTTGGGAGGAGCTGCGGGGATGACATCTACTCCTAAAACCCGGCCGCCGGGTTTTGTAGATTGCACGGCAACCTGCGAAAGTCAGGCAATCAATATTATAATGCTGACAAAGTAAAAAGAAATTGAAGCCATCGACGTCGGTGCCAATAATTACCTGAGTCCAGGAACCAGAGCGTAACCCTATAGAAAATGCAAGTTAGCACAAACCATATGAGCTGGAAGTAACGCTTTCTCATCGATATTTATCAGAAAACCAATAATATATAGTCGAGAAACCTACCAAATCAACCGTATTCCCAGGCTTCATCAACTTATAGTTTTCATTTATCTAACGAACAGAAAGGAAAAACCCTATTAAACCTTGTTCATTCCATTATATCTAAAAAAAAAAAATTTCAGGTTCAGCTGTATACCTCTATAAGCTTGAACGCAGCCCTGCTCTTTAAGCTTAAAAGTTTCGCATCCCTTCTTTGCGGATCGCTCGTTTGCCGTTGTGCCCATTTCTTCGACGAAGAGGAAGATCCGTATGCGCGGGCAAACAGCCATTGTCCCGCCTTGATACGGCCCAAATACCGAATGCGGAGAGCAATGGAGGGAGCGCGCGAGATGGCTGACATTGTGGATCGCCCCGTTCATTATTGTCAAGGGCGAAAACGCATCGTTTGTCAATTTGCAATTTGCAAGACATGAGTGTCGTGAGGTCATTTTTAATGGAAGAAAAGAAAAAATTCTTTCGACACGCACCATAATATATAAGTTTGCACGCAAATATAAATAATTTTTTTCATTCCGATGATTATAGAGGGTAGAAGAATATATATTCAAATACGAAGAATAAAGGACAAACGCCGAAAACCTATAGACATGAGAATGCAGTTACAATAGAAGGTGCTAGAACGAAATGGAGAAAGGGTTAGTAATGGAGTAAAGTCAGTTTTCATATATGATACACGCCGTTAAACAGACAAGCAATGATTTTACATCACAACTCAAAAGCTTCTAGTTTGTAAGCTTTTGCGAGTAATCCAAAAAATGAAGAGAAAAAAAAATCTAAACCCAAAAAATCATGCTATGCCAACCGCCCAGATATTACGTCGCGTTAATGCCTCAACGTTATCGCAAAGGTATTTACTATCGGTATCCATAATCACGCCATCTCCAAGGTTCACTTTGGAGGACGGAAGCCCGTACTCTAAACTGATTCCGAATATTGAAACCTCTCTGCTTGAGGGGGCTGAAGTCGTTATTGAAGCCGGTCACAGACGGCGCCCGTACTTTGCCCCAATGGTCATCGGTACATCGTCGTCGAAAAGGTTTTACCAGGGTGTGAGCCTGGAGCTTCCGCATCTTAGGTTCTTGATCACCTGCGGCGAAGGTTCCTCTACCTCTAGAATCGTGTCTGGCTCTATATTTTCCTTGTTTAGTTTGCCCGACTTCTTACCACCTTGGTAGCCTTAGGCTTGTCGTAGTCCTCGTCACCTAATAGAGAAGCTGGAAGATGGCTGTACTGAAGAAGCGCGATTCTTTGTATGCGAAAGAGCGACTTGCCCAGCAACAACTTAGCGGCAGGCTTTTCTGCTGCTTTCTTCGTTTTCGGGGCTGGTAGTGCGGTGGTGGCATGAGGTCTATGTCCTTGGGAGCAGCTTCATAGTTTTCGAAGGTTCACTTGGCGCTTCAGAGGAGGCTTTGTGATTGCAGTGGTCTCTGAGGATTTTGCTCCACTTGCTTCGGTTGTTGCCATAGAATCTTCAGCTACTGAATCTTCTTCTTCCGGGTTAGGGAGAGTGGCATCACCGAGGTTTGCCTCTTAAGGAATGGCGTCGTGGAGAATGTGGATTTCAAGGTAAGTGCTCTTCCTTGCCTCTTCGGAGAGTGTCGTCCTCAGCATCAAGGCGGTTGCAGGCCGTTTCTTCGCTTTGGGAGCCTCTTCGGTCTTCGCAGCTTTTAACTTGGCCTTGGTATTGTCAAGCTTCTTCTGGAGCAAGGCATTTTTGCTTTCCCAATCCTCCTTATCCTTCTCTTTATCTTTCTGGGCTCGATCGAGAAGCTTCGCTTGATTTGCAAGCTGATCCTTCAATTCGCCGAGTTCCTTCTCGTGAGCCTTTTTCAGTTCGGCAGTTTCGGCTTTCGATTTGTTTGACTTCTTGCCCGCCTCTTTTCGTTCTCGAGTTCAGTCTTCAAGGTCTGGACTTCCGTCAAGGGTTTTCTTCTCCGTGAGCACCTGCTGATAGTTATCGCACTCAGTCCGTAATGACTCGTTTTCGGCCTGCAGAGCCTTCATGTCCCTTGACAGAGCAAGCTTTTCCTTGAGCACTTTCGTCGAATCTTCGGCGTCCTTCTGACTCGCTTCAAGTTCAGCCTGCAATATAAATAAAGTTCCGTTAGACAACTGTACCATATTGAAAATTAAGCATGACAGCAACAGGGAACATACAGCAATGAAGTCCTTTCTCTTTGGTTAAGCCTTCAGCTCCTTCTTAGTGTCCTTGAGATCTTTCTTAAGGCTGCTAACTTTTCCTGAGATTCTTCCGAGCCTTTCTTCGAAGGGACTTGATCTCCTTCTGGGCCTCCTTTAGCGCCGCTTCCAGTTCGCTGATTTCTCCTGTGCTTCCTCGGCACCTTTTTTACGTAGGACTTGTTTTCTTTTCGGCCTCTTGAGTGCAGCCTCCAGCTCGGATATTTCTCTTGCGCTTCCTCAGAGCCTTTCTTTTTTAGGGCAGCCGCTTCCGCTTTGGCTGCCTTGAGATCCTCTTTGGCAGTCTTGGCCTGGACTTTGCAGTCTCAAGGGATTTCTCCAGCTTTTCTAAACGGCTAGCGTTGCTGTCGCGTTCCTTACTGGCAACAGAGGCTTCCGCCTTGCGGAATCGGCTTGCTCTTGCGCTGCCTTGGCCGCCTCTTCAGCTAACTGTTGATTGGCTGCTTTCAGTCGCCCTCCAGCTCGGCTATCTTGGCCGCCACGCCTCGTCATTTTTAGTTGAGAGGGCCTTTAATTCGCATTGAGAGATTTGATTCATCATTTCGCGTCTTGGTTCCTCCTTTGACGTTTTGGCCCGGTTTTTCGACGCCTCGAGGTCCTTTTCTAATTTTTCGACCTTTTTCTCAGCGCGGTTGCCTTTTCATTTTTTCATTCGCGTCTTTCTCGAGCAATGCGGTGGATTCGGACTGCACCTGGTTGGCGGCGCGCAGGTCGTCCAGGTCCTTCTTGAGTCTCATGGATCTCCGATGGCTGCGTCTAGTTTCCCGTTTCTTCCTCTAATCTTTCTTCCAGCTGCGAGTGCTTGTGCTCTAATATCGCATACCGCACGGAGAACTGCCTGTTGTCGTTTTCGCGCTGAGGTACTGGCCGTGGGCGATTGCTGCTTCGTATTCTAGCTTCGCTCTCGTATGAGGAATTGCCGTATGTCCTGAGCGCGTAATCACCTGTTAGCGCACTGGTTAGCTCCAGAATGACGCGGAATAAAAAAAGAAGAAACAAGTAAACAAACAAAAACGATATTTTTCTTTTTGTCGCGATACCACCACGCGAGTCTTAGAACTGCACAGGACTCATAGCACAGCATCCAGCTGCAAACAACAGGAAAGTAGTTAAAACAAGGAACAGTAAGCAACAAAGGAAAAATAAATATCGCTCTATATAAAAAACGTACACTTTCGAAGTCTTTGGATACCAACTGGGAGGAGTTGTGATCGTTTGATAAGGTACCTGAGGAGAACAAGTCCCCCTTCCAATTCCATCTTATTTTCTTCATCTTGTCAAGGTGGACTGAGAGAGAGAGAGAGGGAGGTGGTTTATCTTTGGAGGATAGCAAAATATGTACAACATACGCCGGAAATAGGAAGAGGGGGGGCTCGTTATAAAAACTAATTCAAAGGGAGTGGGTGACAGTATGAGGCAAACCTACGTAGAAATATATATATATAATACTAGAAAGAAAAGGAGGGGGAAAGGAAGGAGGCAGCGTGTATGAGGGGAGTCTAGGTAAAAAGATATATAATTCACGATAATGGTATATGTATTTATATTTTGTTTAGCGACGACGACGACGACAACGACATATGATGTGTGGTGATAATGGATAATTGATAAAATATATATATATTTGATAGCGGGTGGTTAGATGTTAGGGAAGTGGGAAATTGTGCCTCAGGTTTTTTCTTTTATTTCGTTTGTTTTGATTGTTTGTTTGATTTTACCCTTTTCTGCATTTTTATTTAGCGCCTGAGTAGCCTTTTCTTGGCAATAGACGTGAGGCGTTACGCGAGGAACGTTACGGGTAACGATATTTGTGCATATACAACCAAAGTCAACCCAAACGGTTCCGTGTCATTTTCACCAAACCTGGAGAGCAAATCGTGGAACAAGTTTATACGAACACATCCGGGAGCCAGATATCCCACTTTTGGTCACCGCCTTCGTCAATTCCTTATTCTATTTTCGCAATATAGTTAATCAATTGCATCCAATCGACCTCTCCTAAAGTTGCTAACAATGCTCTTCGGAACCGCCTCGCGCGGTTCTTCCTGCTGCTATGCTCCGGCTTGCTGCTTACGGCTAACTCTGTCCTCGCCGCACCGACTCGAAGCTTCCCAAATTCGTCAAGCATGCAGCGTCGTCCAAGGGATCGAAGGGACTCATCAGCCTGAACGATGACCTTTACACTGAGCTCACGGGCGCGCCGAGAAGCTACTCCGTCGATGATCCTGCTCACCGCTCTGGACCCGCTTCGGGTGCAGATGTGCAAGGGATCCAGCCCGAATTCGAGCTCGTCGCCAAGAACTGGTTCGACGCCCACCAGGATGCCGACGGCCTTCTTCGGCATGTTGGACTTTACGAAAGGGAAGGGAACGTTTCAAAAGGTTAAGTAACATAAAAAATAGACTATCATTTTTTTTTATCTTTTTTTGCATTGTGGGGGTTTTGGAATGTTAACGAATCATAAATATAATTAGCTCGGCCTGACGACCGCTCCGGTACTGTACCTCTTCCCTCCAACCGTCGGCCCGAACGCCAAAATGGACAGCCCATAAGTTCGAGCTTACCACCCAAAACGGCCCCAATGCCGAATCGCTCGCCTCGTGGATATCACGCAACACTGACCTGGACATCAAGATCGTCCGTCCGTTTAACTGGAGCGCTTCGCCACGGGCGTTACGGCCGTCGCGGCGCCCTCACGCTGCTGCAGGTCGCGTGGCCAGTCATCTCCCCATCCTTTTCAGCAGGAACTCTGGCTGCGATATCGCTGATTTCCGTCCTGCTGTTCACGAGCGGGCACATGTTCAAACCAACATCCGCAAGGGCCGTACGTCGTCAGGACGGGCGGGGGGTGTATAAAGTTACATTGCCGAGGGTTCAGCAATCAGCTCGGACTTGAGTCGCAGATTATTGCGCTGCTGTGTAAGTCACTGACTTCCCTTTGTATCTTCCCATTAAAATACTAATTGTATTTTGTTTACAGAATGAACTCTTGCATTCGCTCTCATATCGCTAGCGCTGAAGACCGGACGATCGCGGAGCCGAAGAGGCAGCAAGCTTGCTGTACTGGTGTGGAATATCGTCCTCCTGTTCCTCTTCAGCTTCCTGATGAACCTCTTCAAGACCAAGAACAGCTCGTACCCGTTCTGGCTGCCGCCTTTGGTCGCCTAGATACTCTCACAAGCAAGACGGAATTCTGCAGGTCGTTTAGGATTTTATTTATCATTCGGTGGAAATACAAATTCCCTTCAAATTATTATCATGTTAAACCTCCTAAAGAGTAAAATGAAGAGCACTCTCTTTGAAGTCATCTTAAATAAAAGTGAATGCTTACGTAGATTGATTGTTCTGAGAATTGACCATCAATTTATTGTCAAGAAACCCTTTCCGCCTCACATATATAATTTCTTCGTGACTTCTTCGCCTTTGGTGAACGTAGTCCTGCACACTTAAGTATTCAGAGCCGTGAAACGCAAATAGGAAATAGTAATAGAATTCAGCTAACTTTTTACATTTCAGAAAAGATAGAACAATGCAGGATAAATGGTAAGAATTCAAACTAAGCAACGGTAGTGACACGATAGTTTTCGGAATATAAAATTCAAGTAAAGCAGATAGAATGTAGGTAATTGTAATTCTAACGCACCAGTTCCCATTATAAACATTGATTTAAACCAAATACCATGTACAAGATGAAAATGACCCTGCCATCGTTTAATCCTCTCCTACGCCAACCAAAACAGAGAAAAATGTAACCGAAGAAATACTTCGGTAGAAATTGAACGTGGTAATATTGACAGTAAAGCTGCAAAAGGAGCAAGGTGCGCTGCAAAAATAGAAAAACCAAAAAAAATGGAAATGCTTGCTTTGTTTAAGGAAACGAAAACTATATGACATTGATACTTAGAGAAGGGGGGGGGGGGGATATCGAGCAAACTTCAAACCATTCCACACCAGAAATATGCGGATTGCCAAATTGTTGGACGTATGTCCACCTCTGAGAATAGGTATGCCAACTACGTCACGAGTCTGAATATGCCCAGCTTTTAATGGCCAGCCAGGCACTCGAGTAGGAATACGACGCCGGATTCTTCCACTTGACTTCCTCGCCTTCATTCTTCAGAATCGCTCGCGTTCCGTTGACCCGTTCGTCGTGATCTGCAGCGCCTCGCTGTCGCCTAGGTCCATCTTAACCCTTTTCTTCCTCGCGGCGTTGTTATCCACCTCCATAACGTCCGACCAGAGCTCCTCCAACTCGTCCTTGCGGTCGTACACCGTTCACCCGCTGTTGATGCTGTACATCTGCAGCGGCATCTGCCTGACCATTGTTATCGCCGAACGTTCATCGCGAGCCTCATGTGCTCCATGTTTATCGTCCCGCCCAGCTTCTCCGTCACGATACCTCACGGGACTCGAGTGCATCGTGGGGTGTCCTTGATCACCCGCGCACCGTCGTCTAGGCGCACGCGGTCTAGTAGGTTCGTGACCCTTCTCGCACGAAGAAGTCCGTCGCCACAGTATAAACCTCGGCCGTATCCTCGGTCACTACGCTAGAGAGACCTTCGTCGTAGCAGAACGGTATGCAGCGGCCATGATGATTCGGTGTCCATGTACTCTCCGGATTCGACGGCGAGGGTAGCGAATACGAATTTCGTCAGTTCCGTCTGCCAGTCTTATTCAGACCGGCGGAGGTCGGTGGAGCTGATAGGTCGTTATCTTGTGCGTTCTTTGTAGTGTGCTTGGAGGTGTTGACCATATCATTCGTAATACTACACATGTATTCCATCTTAATATGTTATTATTATAGTACTTGCTTTAGAACTGAAAACCGCATATAGAGGGACGAACCTCAGGTATCTTTGTATCCCCGTCTATCCTGGCGGGCAAGCTCATAACTTCCGCTTCAGTCGCCGTTCCTGCGCGTCGCCGTTGGCGCTCTTGGCGGCCGTGCTCGATTTTCCTTGGTGTGATACCCATTGTGCAACGTCCGCGTCCGGTGCGTCCCTTTGGGCGTTGAGCGACGGAGAAAAAGCTGGTTATGTAATCTTTGTAGTTCGGGTTTTGATAAGAGGGGGTAAGAGACCTCAGCGAGCTCCACGCGGTTGGTTAGGCTTGTGAAAGTGAAGGTTTTGAATAATGTAAGCTGTTTGTCAACAGAAAAGATATTTTTTCAAGGTTGAGGCCTGTGGAGGGAAAGTGAGAGAAAAGGAAATAATATCGCAGTAGACAGCGTAAGGGAACACCCCAAAGAAGAGGTAAATTGACAAGAAAAAGAAAAAAAAAAAAAAAAAAAAAAAAGAAAAAAGAGGGAGCAGGAATTTACAAACCTCGGAAAGAAAGATCTAACAGCATCTGTATAAGTCGACCATTATCACCCAACCCTTCCTCAGCGAATTGTAAATCTGTTCGACTTCAACGCGCGCCTTGCCAGTCTTGGGAGCACCTCCCGCCGCATTCGCCGCGCGACACCATTTATCACGGCAGAGGCGGTTTACCGGTGCTGTTTGCTGCCGTCGCTGCTGAGACGCTTGCTGCTGCTTCCCATCACGTTCGCTTCTGGGTATCTGCAGATGAGCCAGGTCTGCTGGTAGGGGTGGGTGCTGCCATGCTGGTGCTGTCATCGCATTCGGCCAACCGAATCCCCCACACGGAAAAAGAGATAAAAAAAAAAGAATAAAAGAAGATAATTAAACTTGTTTCAAATATTTTGGTGAATGAATGTGCCGTCGCTGCTGACGACGCTTGCTGCTGCTTCCCATCGCGTTCGGCTTCT
Source organism: Pezizomycotina sp. ARF18 (assembly GCA_002224055.1). NCBI lineage: Eukaryota > Fungi > Ascomycota > Pezizomycotina sp. ARF18. The sequence continues at coordinate 128,470 of AZLU01000013.1, read as the reverse complement.
GGGTATCTGCAGATGAGCCAGGTCTGCTGGTAGGGGTGGGTTGCCCCATGCTGGTGTGTCGAGGAAGTCATCGCATTCGGCCAACCGAAATCCCCCACACGGAAAAAGAGATAAAAAAAAAAGAATAAAGAAGATAATTAACTGTTTCAAATATTTGGTGAATGATGAATGATAAAATTTTAGTAACAATTACTTCAAGTTAAGAAAAAGAATGAAGATGAGAAAGAAAGCTGGAGTTTGAAGACAGTTTTTTGATGGATGATGGATGGAAAGGTGATGTGGGTTGGGATGATTCGGCAAGAGAGGAAGAAGGTTGGTGAGTTTCTCGGATGCTTGCGTTTCTTGACCCTGGCCTGCAAGCGGATTGTTGTCGTTGGGGGGATTACTTTTTTTAAGGGGAGAAATTAATCAATTATTATTTTATTTTATTTCAATTTTTATCTGAGATTTGATAAGGGAAGGTTTCCTCGCACCAAGAATTCTAATTCGGACTAAGCAATATATATATATATATTATATATATTTCTCTTTGAAATTTATATAACTTGGGTTAATAAGGTCTTCTTTTTTATAACAGTATCAATCAATATCAATTGCGTATTCTCACGGTTTCTTCAAAAGTAATCAAATTCTTAACATTGAAAGGGTGGTGTGACATTTGAGTGTACAAATGTGGAATTGGATGGAAATCGTAATGAATACAGGACAGAAAAAGTTGGTGGTCGTCAACTGGAGAATAGTACAATATACAATAAAACGCCAAGGAAAACCAAACCCGCTCAGACCCAAGGTAGCTCAGATTGATCAGTCCCAAGGTCAAGCAACTCTTCACAAGAAACCACATAACTCATCTGCCTTCTCGCACTCTTGGAGACCATCGGAGATAGGCCTGTCATAAGTACTGCGTAAGGAGGGAAGTTAGCATAATTAAGATAATGCGCAAGTATATTGAATGGAATGGAGAAATAAACGGGTATTTCTTTGTAAGGGTTGCCATGGGGTCACATAATATGGTGTATACGTACCATATGCGTACAAGAGTGCGAAGTTGGAATATCCTAGACACAGATCCGCTCTCTCGTTCGACGTGTAGTTAGAATGTCTGTCTCCCTAGGCGACACCTGTGGCTCTTTGGATATAATGACGCTCATGCCGTGGAAAGCATCTAGCATCATCTGCGTGCTGGCAAGTAGGTCTCTGTACTCCGCAACGGGGAACGGCCCCTTAAGGCGGAATTCGTAGGGCACCTCCTTAAGTAACCCTTCGAGTCGCATGAGACCTTGCTGCAAGACGAACTCTTCTGTATGTTCATGTACGGCCCATCGCTTTCTCCTCTGTGTTTCAATTTATAATAATCAGTAAGAGTATATTGAGAGAAATAAAGTCCGTGTGTTGTATTAGACCTGAAGGAATACATACTCTGTGAGCGAATTGAGAGGATCTCTTTTCCAAATCATTGCCATTCGCAACCATAGGACCGCAAGTCCAATACGCAGCTTTTTACGAGCACTCATTGGCCACCTGTGTAACGCAAGGATATAATTGGTGAGTAACTTCACCTCCAAATGTAAATACCAGATCGACCGACTTACACGTAAACGGCTCACGATCAAGCCCCATATGACACCGGACATGACGGAATGACACGATGATCTGGAAAAATTAGCGCTGCGAATGCCAAGGAGTCCTAGGAAGGAATGTACATACAGGCAATTGTACTCATCATGGGCCTCAAGCCTCCCTCGTCATCGTCGTTCTCATCATCGTCATTGACGCTCAGCGAATAGGCGTAGAGCGCAGTTATGTTGTACGTCAGGAGTATAAACCGTCCGAACGACTGCTTAGATGTGTTCAGAAGCAGGTGGAAACAAAGGATTGAGATGAGCCAGCCGAAGAACGCGAGCGGAACGGCATTTCCAGGGAAAAGATGCCATCTGTTAGATATCATCAGTAACGATACTTTTAATATTAATATAATTGAAGGACCGGGTTACACACCCAAGCATTGCCAAGGCCGCGCCAACCAAGTTCCAAGTATTCTGTATAATCCTGAGGTATTTGTGGCCCAAGAGTCATAGACATCACAATCACTAACTGACAAGACCCCATTCGCCGCGATCTTATGTTTACCTCGTTAGTCGTAACTATTCCTTCTAGTCAAACACATTTTCAAGAAGGGGATTAAATACAATGACTATTACAGCATCGGTGTTAGTCTATGTTCCAAATTTGGTGAGCATCAGAGTGGAACTTACGAAAAGGTTGGTCGCGTCGCCGAATAAACGCAGGCAACGCATAGACGGCAGCACCAACACCGAACTTGATACTGTATCTCATGGAATCGAGTCTGAACAGCCTAAGGGCTTTCCAGATTTTGTAGGTGAACGGCGGAGAACCTTTTCCAAGGTTGAGGACGTGCTTGTTGGCGGGGCCATCTGTTAAATATCACAGATAATCCTTGAAGTTTACATATCATAGGAAAGAAGACTGATACATACAGGTCCAACATCTTCGTCTATTCGTGCAGGTATAGCTTGCTTCTTCGGCGTCCGTTTCCAGAATTTCAGCCAGTTCCAGGACTTCTCCGGATTATTCTGAAGGTGCTCAAGCTGCTTTAGGATATCTAAGAGGACAAACATTTCTCGGGCGAAATCTTCTAAACAGTAGGAGAAGTGGCCACAGCTTGCTGCAACCTCCTCTTGCTCGGCAGCAACCTCTGGGACTTGGTGGTAGCAAGTGCCTTCGTTTGGTACAACTGGTTCAAGGCAGCAATACTGGTCGATGAATAGAGATCGAGCGCCTTGCGGAGACTGGGCTCAAACTGCGCATTTACTGAAACAGAATACCGTGGGGCTGGACCGAAAGGGAGATCATCAAGCATAAACTTGACTGTGGTGGCGAGGGATTTCTACAACAGAACAGAACGATCAGGAATTTATTAGATTGATAAAACCTCAAAAAGCTACATGCGGATCAAATCTCACCATTGAGGGGCCCAGATGTGCGATAAACTCATTAAATAGGGTCTGGTACGTCACCGGCCCCTGGAAATGCCCGTTTTCAACCGGTGAGGAGCTGGACTCGCTGACTTCGGGGAGGTGCGACGGATACCAGGACCCCATCGGGGTATCGGTGAATGACTGATGCGGTGGAGGATTCATCAAGCTTCCAGTCCTGAACATTTGCAGCTGCGTTGCCTGCATGCTGATGGGCACGTTTTCCGATAAATGTCCGTGAGACTGCGATTCTGCCTGTTTCAGCAGGGCAAACTGTGTCGTAGCAGCACTATGGAGCCACCCGAGGTTCTGCGCAAGACGCTGCATGCATTGCACAAGCTGCTTTTCCAGATGGAAAACCTTCTCCGTTCCTTTCACGTAATGCTCATACTTCGCTTCATTAAGGTGCTTAGCCAGCGTGGTGAACACGGCTCTGTGGTTTGCAGCCGATGCAATGAATGAAGGGCGCAGAAGGCTTTCCTCTGATCCGCGAAGGAAGCTACGTGTAATCGTCGAAATCATCTCCGCAAAGGAGTCGGTAGATTTGACCATGGCCTTCCTGAACTCTTCAACCGCAGACGTAGGCCAAAAGAAGTTTGCCAAGGTCGTGGAAATGACGATCGCCATAAACACCATTGCGGTCGTTTGAGAAATCTTAGTGCTCGAGAACACGCCCATCTGAACGTTCCCTTCCAGTACCAAGGTAGTGATGATGTGGATGGAGGACAAGGAACAAGCGACATTAACTATTGGGTTCCCATCTTTAATTTGGTGAATCCGATCAAGCTAAAGGCCCCCGCGCAGAACACGATCAGGACAATGGCGTGGCCGACAGCAACCTGGTCCCATTTGTGGAACAGGGTCGAAACTTCCATACTCAGAGCGGACACGACAACGCTATAGGCGAGGGCAATGAGCGCAAATACTGTAGCCTGGTGCATGCTTCCCCTCGACCTCGCCGGATGAAAGTATACCGTACACGTCGCGACCAAGTGCTTCCCGCCACTCTTCCCCAGCAATGCCGCTATCGGTCCAGCAAACGTGGCCATGGAGCCGATGAGGTAGGCGACGGAGCATTTGAAAACCATATGCGCTTTCCATTTGTGAAGCCAGTCCGTCAACTTGCGCGTCCTAATTCTCAGCAGCGAAAGCCGGAGAGCCGTACTTGATGCCGACGCAGTCCTCCTATGGGGCGGCAGCAGCGGTTCCCTGCTCGGCTTCGATATCGTCGACAATTGCACTGTGACTTTCCCTGCTCCCCCTTCTGTTGAATGTGAAAGCGCTTCGAATACGTTCGCCGGTTGCGGGTATGATCATGGACGCCTTTCGGACCTAGAAGAAGATATTTTTGTGAGTAAACAAATGCCGAATGACTGATAGAGGGTCAGTGGAATAAAAGCTTTACCCGTCGAAAAAACTTCCCTGGGAGGGCCGTCGAACCATCGTCTCTCCCGTTTTCGAGTCCTCCTTCGTTCGGCATGGGTAGTTGGGATGTTTACGGAAGAAAAGTATATAAAAAAAAAAAAAAAAAAAAAAGCAAGGGGCTGAATGAATGAAATGAACTCGATGGAAATGAACGAGAAGAAAAAGTGAACGCAAAAGGGTTAACGCGGGCAGACTCGGTGTGAACTGCTCGACCTTGTCATCGTCTCCAACCTTTTTCGCGTCGGGTTTGCTTGTTGGTTCGTTTCTGTGCGGGCAGCCAACTTTCAGTAATTCCTTTCTTCCAATCTTATAAAATAGGAATTTCGAGTATCAAAAAAGAAGAGTAAAACAAAAAACAACATCAATGCCAAATCAAAAATACCGATGATATTTTTCCTCCTTTCGAAATAACTCAAGACGGATGATCGATTACTCCGAACCACCAAGCTAGAACCCCCCCACGTGCGCACTAGCGGAGAAAGCAACTCAGGGATACGAATAGTCTTTTAACGAACTGTCTGTTCGGATAGGTGGTAGTGTGCGGAGCGGACGGATATGTATCTGAGGAAACGCTAGCGCTGCTGGGTTGGAACGACGTAATAGCCTTGTTGAAATTTTGCGACTAGAAACAAGTAGTAGTGAGTGAATGAAAAGTGAATGACCTCTGTATTTCCCTTGAAGAAAGCAGATATAAGCACTTCTACACCAAACCCGCTTCCCCCCCCAGTATTACTGTCCTCATACACCACCACACCACATTCTTGTCATACGAAATCCACGCGCTTCCGGTTTTAACCAAAGAAGCAAGGATTCCATGCATAAAGCAAGGCAATGAATGCATAGCAAGTGGTACTAACGGCTTCAAACGTTTCTTTGACGTTTATCCTCATTCCTTTTAAGCCTCATTTTTTTTCTAGTCGTTTACACAAAGGTGGATGCAGTAGTAACTGCCCAACTGCCGAATGGACCTAAGCGCCCTTCGCTTTGACGATTTTTTCCTTTTTTTTTTTTTTTTTTCTTCCCTTTTCCTTGCTAGATAAATTAATTGAATATAAACTTCTTTCTTCTGGAAGTCTTCCTATTTTTTCCACTATCCGAAAGAAAAAGGGGAGGGAAGGGCGAAGAGTTAGTTGCTTCGCTGCAAAGTGCACACACACACACACACACACACACACACACATTTTTGAACGATTTAGCGTTAACTCCTCATGTTATTAAAGAACCCTGCCCCAGCCTCTTTTCTCCCATCTCTCAATCACACTCATCCCTCATTCCTCAACACTTTCCACTAGATTTAGTGTACTACATTCAAAGCTCAATCAAGCTTGTTCCAATTGATATAAAAACGAAGGAAGGTAAAGAGTTACATTTTCCCAGGACTTATATCGTATAACTTATTCGTCATGGCCGAAGCTCCTGCCCTCCTCGAATTCGCTGAAGACACCGCACAGCTGCAGAAGGAGTACGCCGACTTTTTGAAATCAATCAAGATTGACGATTCCGACACATCCAAGGTCACCGTTACTACCACGGAAGGTGCGACCCTCGAGATTCAGTTCTCGGAAGCGGCTGGACATCTTGACGGTCGACGACTCTGCTCCAAGGTAGTTTTTAATTCTTTAGATATATTGTAATTCTTTTTCGTCTGCTTGCGAATTTCAAACACTGTGAAGATGCGGCAATTGTGTCACGCACAAAGAATGAAAAGAGAAAATTTCTGCGATCTGCACGTGGACCAAAAAAAAAAAAAATACATCTCGAGACTCCAGCCAATCCTTGCAATTATTCGAGTTCAATGGGAGCTTTCTGCTGCTCTTTTTCCTGCTCAACACAATTTCAGCAAATTTCTTCCGTTTCCTTGAAAAGTCGGTCTCCTATCCTTCTCTGTTCTTTCTGGTCCAGCATATAATTAACCATAATTACCCCTCGCTACCTTTTTAACAATAGCGAGATCAAAGATCTTCGAGGCGAAACTTATGAGGGATGCGAGGCTCTCCTGATGGCAGCCAGCAACGACTTTCAGAAAAATTCCACGAGAGGCTCGCCGAAAAGCTCAAGGCGCTGACCCAGGACGGCAGTTCGTAAAAAGAACACCGTCGGGGGGAAGAGCATCATAAACCTCTCTTCGAACAGAGGGGGAAAAAAAATAATATGTATAACATATTCCACCACGGATGTTTTGGCATTTCGATTCTTTGCTCTTCCTGTCACGCCAGTAAGGTTGGGAATAAAAAACATTTACGGGAAATATATGTCAAAAAAAAAAAAAGAGAGAGAGAGAATGAGATGGTTCGGTGCAATAGGTGTATTTTGGCGGTTTTGGGGGGTTTCACGGAAAAATGGGATGTAAACGCACGAAAGATAGAGGGAAGGGGTTTGACAATGTCCTTTTTTTTTTTTTTTTCCTCCTGTCAAAATAACGAAAAGCCGAATAGCTACTTGTATTCTCTATTGTTGAAAATACCTCTAGGTTGTTGATATTAAATCATGCGCCGTGTGTGTGTCTTCCAAAATCTACGGAAAAATCGAGCAACTGAACAAATATATGCAACGGGGAATACAAAATTATCCAGAGGTCGAGAAACTAAAACTCAGGCGTGATCCTCATAATCAAGCCTTTATCTGCGAGGTAGTCCTTGACCTCGCGGACCGTGTATTCTCCCCGGTGGAACTAGAGATAACATTCATTGATTAGACCCGCACTTTGATTTCAGGTACTAAAAACACATCCGGGTCAGAGAACTTACCATTCCCGCTCCTAATGCAGCGTCCGTTGCCGTTTCAGTGAATACTTCATAGAAATGTTCAGGATTTCCTGCTCCGCTAGAAGCTATGATAGGTATTGTGACAGCACTCTTCACCTCATTGATAAGCTCCAAGTCGAAGCCAGAATTGGTGCCGTCCTTGTCTATACAATTCAGGAGGATCTCGCCGCATCCCATGGCCTCGACGGCCGTCGTTAGCTCCACGACATCGATGTCTCGGCCTTCCCGCCCGCCTTTTATCGTACACTGATACCAAACATACTCCTCGCCGTCCGGGCCCGGGAAGTTGGTTTTTATGGTATTACGCTGCGTAGAGGACGGATCGGAGACGTATACCTTTTCGGGTCGACGGATACGACAACAGCCTGGTTGCCGTAAGTTTTGATATCTGCTCGATAGCTGTTGTTCCATCTAGCTTCTTCCCGCCGGCATAGTAGTTTTCAGCTGCTGTGACGGCATCGCTACCGATCGAAACCTTATCCGCGCCGGATTTGAAGTACATTGTAGCGACATCCAGGGCAGAGATCTTTGTGCCGTCGGTGTCCACTATGTCCGGATGCCACCTCCGATGGTGAGAGGAACGAAAACCGTCTCGGACGTCCTCCTTAATATTTCTAGCATCGGCGTATCCGCTACGGGACATTTCTAACGAAGTGATGTTCAAAAACGTGACTTCGTCTGCTCCATCCTCGTAGTACTTCTTCGCCATGTCGACCGGCTTACCCAAGTTCCGCACCTTGCCGGCGCCGGCGCCATTGGCGCCATCATCCTTCTCCGAACATCGTACTGATCCCCCTTCGTAACCACTAGATCACCTTCATCGTTCGTGCGAACATCCAAACAAGCTATGACCCTTCTTGTCAAGCCGTCTTTTAGCTTCCACCTCGGTATCGGGTCCCGATATGGTGTCCGAATCTTGTCCTGCTCCAGAAATGCTCGCAGTACGTCCAACCCTGCCTGTCCGCTCTTCTCCGGATGAAATTGCGTCGCAAATATATTATCCTTGGTGAGTGCACCAACAAAGTCCTCATCTTCGTACCGTGCCACCGTAAGCTCCACCCGTTACCCAGCAGCTCCTCGCTCACAGGTGCAGCATACGAATGGACGTAGTAGTACTTCCTCCCTTGCATCATCCCGTACAAGCTCTTCCCTTTCATCCAGCCGGCTTGCGGAATAGCATCGTTCCATCCGATGTGCGGAACCGATTTCGTCTTGCTATCGAAGAGCTTCAGCTTGCCCGGGACGATACCCAGCCCAGGAATATCAGGACTCTCCTCTGATCCTTCGAAAAGGCACTGTAGTCCAACACAGATACCCATGAACGGTTTACCAGACTCAATGAATTTAAGGAGGGGTTCGACGCATCCTTTCTCCCTTAAGGTTTGCATGCAGTGGCCGAAGTGGCCGACGCGGGGACTATGACGCGCTTACGCGGTGCATCAGTTAAAGGATTGAAATCCAAGACAACAATTTAATAAAAAGGGAATAATCGCAGTTCTATGAAAGATTCAAAGATACCTCTGCATTTTGCAGGTCTTCAGGATTTTTCACCCAGACTACCTTGAAGCCAACCTTCTCGATGGCGTTGACGAGACTGCGTACATTCCCCGCAACGTAGTCGAGCAGGTGAACGGTATTGTCTGCCATTTATGAATAAGATATGAATGGTCTGAAGCTCGAGGGGCTAAATATAGGAGGAAATTCTTGTTGATCAGTAGAAAAGGCTTAGAAATCCGGAATCGTATTTACGGAACGGGACTAGAAAGTTTATTTATTTATTTATTATTTTTTTGTTTTTTTGTTGTTGAAGATTTTCAAAGCTTCGCTCCGCTTGGAAACACAATAAAAATAAAGAGTGAGAGAGCTTGAGACAGAATTTTAAAAAGACTGACTGACACGACGGAACACAAAACCAGCTAATCACACCATTCAAAATTACTAACATTACTATTATTATTAAACTCTCAATAATATAATAATATACGTTTCTCTATTATTATTATTATATTATTATTATTATTATTATTATATTGCTCATTACTATTATACAGATAGATAACCTACTGTTTCTATAGCTGAATGACATTGGTAAGTCTAGTGCCCCTTGAAAAAGCAGGCGTTGTTTTGTAGATTCCCATGTTCTCTTGTCCCCCCCCCCCTTTTTTTTTTTCTTCTTTTCTTTTCTTTTTTTTTTTTTTTGGCTTGGACGGAAGCAAGCTGACTAGATAGCTTCCTTGAGTTGAGCTCTTAAGCTCTCGAGCTACCCTAAATAGTTCAATATAAGTTTATATTTGCGATACCATGACCATCTAATATTGAATCTCTTGCTCAGGAGATCATTTCTGTTGAAAAAATGTCTTTGCTGTAAGGTAAGCCCTGCTAAAATGCGTTCACAAAGTCTTAATTGAAATCAGGCACTGCTCGTTCCTTCCCTAAAGCTAACGTTCAGGCTATTTAAGGCTATTTATTAGCACAAGACCACTACATATCGATTTCGTCCAAACTCCTATGAGACTTAGGAAATTAGAGCTTTGGGACTAGAGAGCAAGGACGACCCCTTTCATGCTCCCTTTTTAAAAAAATCTACGGGTACCTTTTCTTTGGCAACTCTGATTTGGAAGGAGCGAAACTATAGTTAGAGGGTTGTTGGAAACTTCGCTAAATATAAATGACTTGAGCCGATATCGCTGATAAAGGGACGAATAGCACCGGCACCATGTTCTGCCCCACGTATCAGCTCTATTGGTGTAGGTAATGCTCATGCAGGTAGCTGCGAATTCGTGCATGGCGCGAAAGTCTGCATTCGTCGCCAAAACTTAAGCACACAGGATGACAGGCAAAGGCTTTCTTTTTTGCCTGGTTCGCTATTTCACTTTCTTTTGTTCCCATCCTATCTCGTCTACCAGACTTTCCATGCAGTTCATTGTCACGCCATGGATACGCCGGATACCTTAGGTACTGCAACCTGCGAGAAAGACCATTTTTTAGTATTTGCTCCGTGAAGGCTTTTTTTTTTTTTTTTGAAAAGAAACATCTCTGAGCCTCTACCAGTAACATCTATTCGCTGGAACCAGAAACCATATAGCCTGCATAAGGAAAGGATCCTTTTAACTGGAGAAGACCGAAGGAATATAGAATCGTAGCAATACTTGGTAACCCCACCGGTGCTTTCCTTTGTCCGAGCTCCGTCGAGACTCCTTCCAATACGCCATCTTTCTACACAAAGATCCACAACCTTGTTTCGTGCTATCTTTTGCCTTTTATCTTCCGCAAGTAAAAAATGTTCTCGCCTAAGCCAGTTCCCCCTTTCAAGCCTTTCTCTGCTGAGAGAAACTTGAGAAGTAAGAATACTTCCTGTGCACTAAATCCCTTTACCCCAGATAAGGAATCCCTATTCCTGGATCATCCGTTGATGTCCCCTGTTGGTCACAGGATCTGGCATCATCGTTCATCATCATCCACTCATCATCAATCCACAGCCCATCACCTTTTTTCCTCAACAAAATCCTTGACAGTCTCGTTTACAAAAATAATAGACACAATAGGGCGGTTTTATTATTATTATTATTATTATTTTTCTGGTCAAGTATAAGTAGTTACTTGCCTATTCACGGAAATGGAGTACCGCTCAATAAGCAAATGACAAGAAGTGATCTGTTACTGCTTTCGGGACCGCTTCTCCAGCCTCTCTATTTTTTGGTCCGTGTAATAACGATAATGATGACCCTCAAAGAGGGGTATGCTCAAGTGATTTTTATCTGATTTCCCTCTCGGATAGAATCTTCTTGCCTCCGTCGGCTTTGAGCTGGCATTTTGTTAGGATCCTAGAAGATTGTTTTCTGTTTCTGATGGAAAAATATATACATCCCTTTCTGTGGGCTGCATATACCAGCTCTATCTGCGAATTTTGATTGATCCTGGACGTGCCACTCAGCCAATTGTTGGCTCTCCTCAACTCTTATTGATTCATATCGTCAAACCGATCCTACATATAACATTTTTATTGATATATATAACTTCCACACTGGTTGAAGCCCCTCTGTTCTTTAAGTATCGAATAAGTCTCTTTCAAAAAAGATAAACAAAATCCTTTCCAAAACGTTTGGCTTCATTTCAAAGAGTATACGTAACAGAAATTAGAAGCTGGATCAAGTTTCCGTATCAAGGGAATAATACGGGTTCTACAGTTTCAGAGGAACTAAATAGAACTAAGAAGACGAGGAGGAGGAGGCATTTCAGCGGTCGTCATTACGCTGTATCAGTGGCCTATTCCTGGTATGAAAGCAGGGAAAAGGGGATAAGAAAAAAAAAAAAGACGCAAAAAAAAAAAATATTATTATTAGAATACTAGAAAAAACAATAAACTTTCAGCCCCAAAACCTTCCCCCTCCCAAACATCTATTTCCCTTTTGTCTCCTCCTCAACCTCTTTTTTTTTCCCCTAAAATCTTCAACTCCCTTTTCTAAACATTCTTTCTTGTATCATCATCTCCACCTTTTTTTATATATATTTTATCTTTGCTGTGATTCATTATCATCTATCTTGTAAACACATTATCGCCGGTACGCAGTATCCTATACGTATTCTTGTTCGTTTTTATCAGCATTCAAGGGACGGAAGTGTCCCCCTTTCCGGTTTTTTTTTTTGGAGAGTAAAAATGGCATTCCGGGTACCTTTACAGCATACAACCTCGCTCCCCTACCACGGCCGGTCCATCTGAATTACCAACACAGCATATCGAATCACCCAAAGCAAAGCTCACAGGTTCGTCACGCCACCATTCTTCGTTATTAAACAGCACTTCGACCCTTCAGCAGACGCCGCTCGGCGACGATAGGGAGGAATGGGTAGTCTTCGCCCCTTCGACGCTTGGTGCGACCACAACACGCACCGCGACATCGGGCCCCTAAGTAGGATAAGCGATTTTGGCTCGTTCGGCGAGGTTGACGAAGATGAAGATACAGAAGACGATTCGCGGTTAGATAGTGTGGAGGAAGAAGAGGAGGAGGGGGAGGCTGAAGATGATGAAGATGACGAGGATGACGACATTGATTTGGGGGGCTTCAGAGACCCATTTCACAATGGGCCTGTCATGCTCCCACGCACGATGGCTTGGGAACGTTCCCAACGCAGTCGCCGCGAAGATCTGTAGAGGACACGGTGAGGTTTTCCCCTCCGACACTGGAAATTCTTTCACGCATTCGCGGATACAGGCGTGGCGGCTAGAGCAATCCCGCATCTTGCTGGATGAGATCGAGAAGGTTACTAGGCGGCGTCTGTCGATGAAGATGACGGAGCGCGAGAGGAGGGAGGAGGAGGAGGTTACCATGAGCCATGTTGGAATTGACGAGAAGGTTGAGGAGACTGCTACCGATGATGCCACAGCATCGGACGAAACGCAGGAGACCTTCTGGAGAAAATTGACAAGGAAGGTTATGCAAGACATAATGGGTTTAGACGATATGGTACTACAAGTTATATTCGGGAAAGTTTACCACAAGGTTTCGAAGAGTCGGACTCGTCAAATGGTTCTGACGCGGAGGATCTGCGTAGAATGGAAAACGACAGCTGGCAAGATCGGTTTCTAGAGAGGCTTGCAAAGGAACTCGGCGTTGCTGTTGACCGATACACGACACAGCATCCAACCGTTTCCGCCTTCTCCACATATACTAAAGGCAGAGGGGATGAGGAGGTAGATGACAGGGCGCTGGCTCAGACTTCTTCGACCCCTCCGTTAGGGCTTCCCATTTCGGTTCCTAAGCCGCAGCAATCGCGAGCAACACCGCTGTACGACGGCTCTCGGAGCAATTACTCTTACGACGATCCGCTATTTGAACCTACTCTCCGCCACCTTGAGAACGATGACAACGTATCTCATGCAGCTTCATGGGGCATTGAAGAACATCCTGGATTGCAATCCGTATCCAGCGATGTTCAGCTCGATGCTGACATGGCGCGGGATTACTGGGAAAAGGAGCTCAACCTCCGCATGTTCTTCTCATACCTAAAGTCACGTTTTGCAAAAGTAACAACCGAAGCACCAGAATTCGCCCATTACGCATCTGATTCACAACCGCAACAGCGTCGACCGTCCCAGGCGACTATTTCAACCGCCAGATCCTCTTCCACTTTAGCTACTCCGACTCTTCTCGACATCAACCTCAACTGCCACCCACCGCTCCTCAGCAATAAGTATGCCACAAATAATCTCCCCGTGCACCGTAATCACCCACTGATTCACCGTCAGCACCACCAGCAACGACACGGGCCTCGCCGGCTGGTGAACGCCACTGGTGCCTCCGCCTCTTACTGCCGCTACTACCGGCGCCAGCGTCTCCAAGACGCACGTGCCTCGTAGCTCCGGGCTCCGCGACTCCGTATCGTCTGCAATCTTGTTCAGTTTCCAGGGTTCGGCAGCTTAAGGTCTGCAAGCAGCTGCGCTTCCGAGTCTACCAAGAGATCAGCAAATAACACCACGCATCGGAGAAACCCTTCTCAGCGCTCCTCGTCTTCTAGGCACTATTGGAAATTGCTACGAGCGTCGGTAGTGGGAGGAGTTCCTGCGTTGCGGTTGGCAATTGGGCTGAACTTTGAGTTTTTTTTTTTTTTTTTTTTTTTTTTTTTTGATTTTGGCTGAGCATTTCCGCCTTTTTCTTTTTGGTTGGCATTGAAATTTTGATATTAGTGAAGAGATATCATATCTCATTCACATGCACTCTACTCTGCATTTTGTCTGTCTCATTAGCATCTTCGTTATTTACTTCATGTATATTTGCAGTATTGTTTCTCTTCTATATCAATATCGTCTATAAACAAGTTCTTCCATCATTCCTCCAGTTATTTTGAAAGTGTTCATGACCAAAGATCTTTCTTTGAAGTCGGGGTTATTGTACTTATATACGTACGGGAGTTGGTTACGCTGGGGATTTCGTTTCACAGATGTATTTCTTTTTAATCTCATAGCCATATTCTTTGTTTATATATATCAATTTGTATCATCTAAATTGCATACTTGTCTTTCTAATTACATTACTATTGAAACAAGACATTATATAATATTTTACTCTATTACACATTATTATATCTATATTAATCAACGACATCCACCGTAGCACAAAGCTGCTTATTCACCTCAGACTTTTTAACCATCCTCTGCGTGCTACTCATTTCTTCCTTCTAAAAATGCTCTCAAAGTCCCACTTCCTCACCCTGAACATGTAGTATAATCCAACCGTGGCCGCAATGTTGAAAATAATATAAGCGAACCCGATGCCAAAGTCCCTCCACCTATCGCTATACTGGATGCTGCTCCTCTCCAAAAACTGATCGGCGAGGCTCTGGACACAGTAACTGCAATCGCTCGTTGCGTTGGGATTTAATAATTTCCCGCTGGAATATGACGCGATGAATTTTTCCATGTAAGCTCCACAGGTAGCGCCGGATGGCGGTTGGAAGATCGCGAGCTCGGACTTTGAGCACTCGACGGGTCTGCGGAGAGGCCCGTGACGGCAATACCGCCGATGAGGTATGTCTGCGGGCTGACGCGGTACAACCAGTGCCAGAAACCGGGAAGGGTGGATGGTGGTCTGTAAGATTGGATAGATATATCAGTAAAACGTACTAAAGAAAGAAAAGCATTTAAATATTCAAAAGAAATATTAGAAGATAAAAACTTACGCAAGGACACCGCAAAACGTAAGACAAAGCGAGAACATGAGCGTCGCGATGCTTCCAGCTGTTTCGCTGTCGGGAAGACCAGCGATGATCATCGTAGCAAATGTAGACGTGAAGATGTAAAATTGGATCGTGAAAAGTAAGATGAGTCCCTGCCGTTCCGATGATTGGATGCCAAAAACAGGGTAATTGAAGCAGGCGAAGACGACTATGCCGAGGAAGATATGGTAAGGTATCTCAACGATTATTTGAGCCAGTAGGAATGCCTTCCAGGAGTACGCCTTGCTAGTCGCTCGCGAACTTCGTATAACGCGCGCTGGGTTACGAAACGTGGTAAGATCTGTGAAAATGTTAGCCTTCTACTCGTCATGCGTGATATTTGATCATATAGCTAGCTATACGAGATTGATCCTACATACCTGCTGAACAAGACTTGTCAACGTAGACGTGATCATGAAGATCGAGAACAGAACGTTCTGGAGACCCTGCTGCGAGTTATCGCTTTGGAAGAATGAGAATCCGATGAACAGGGCCGACATAATACCAGCAGCATCTTTCCCCATATGTATTCTGGCGACCTCCAGCTTGACTGAAACGTTCTAATCGTCGTCTGCATGAGCTGCATGTAAAACGGCGCTGCAAACTCGCTGTGGGAGTCCGCAACAGGTTTCTGATTCGCCTTGTTCCTTGCGGTCTCAGCGTGAATCTCGTCGATTTCACGTTCGACCTGCGCGGCCTCTGCGGAGTTCTTCCACACTTCATGCCAATCCTGAGTCGAATTGCCGCTAGCTCCAGCACCGACCATCTCAAGCATGTATTCCGCGGGATTCTCCTCGGGTGCGCACGGCCGGCTCCATTATACTCAAAGTAATCTAGCAGCGTCTTGGAGTTTTCGCCGATGTTACCAAAGTACACAGTCTTCCCACCCTTCGCAAGGAACAAAAGGCGGTCAAACTGCTGGAAGAGAATACTTGACGGCTGGTGGATAGTCGAGAGCACAGCCTGGCCGTTATCCGCCAGCTTTCGCATGAAGGATATGATAGCCCACGAGGCAGCAGAATCAAGACCAGAGGACGGTTCGTCCAAAAAGAGCAGGATCTCCGGCTTAGCGGCGAGCTCGACGCCAATTGTGAGTAATTTTCTTTGCTCGACGTTCAGCCCTTCTCCCGGTACCTAGAAAAAAAAAAAGCGTCAGTAACAATGCTATAGTATCCAAGTTTGAGATTAAAACTTACACCGACGACCGCTTCAGCGAATTCTTCCATATTCAACATTTTAATGACTTCTTCGACGTAGGCGTATTTATCAGCTTTCGAGACATTCTTAGGTTGCCGCAGCATGGCAGAGAACCGCAGGGATTCTCGAACGGTCGAATATTCGAGGTGAAGGTCCTGTTGCTGCACGTAGCCGGTTTTTCTTTGGAAAGACGAGTCCAGCGGTTGCCCGCTTACAAGCATATCACCGTGAACTACACCGACGGTCGTGCGCTGAGCTAAAACGTCCAGGAGAGTGGTTTTTCCGGCGCCAGAAACTGCAGTGATATATATATCGTCAGTGTAATTCTAATAAGTCATGTTATTCTAAGAATACTAACCTCCCATAAGTGCAGTCAATGTGCCGGGCTTTACGTATCCGGAAACGTGGCTCAATAGTCGCCTAGGCTCGCCTTTAATCTTGATATCGTACGTGACATTTTTCCAGGTGAAGATGTCCCTTTGAGGTGGAATAGCCTGTAAACCTTCGTCCTGTTCACTACCGGCAGCGACCGTGGTGCTGGGTGAAACCACTTCCTCATCTGTACTTTGTTTCCCCTTTCCAGCTTCTGAAATGTGCTTCGGAACATGTCCTCGGCGGAACACGAGGACTTCGGCAGAGCTGCTAGTTGCGCTGTTTGAACCTGCTAGGTAGAGAGCGAGGAAGAAAACCAGGAAAGCACACATGATTCCAAAGTTACGCCAAAGATGGGAGTCTGGTATTACAAAGTAGCTGAGTTAGTCTAGATATTTGGCTAGGGAAACCGATAGGCTTTTCTGGAACTGGGGAGACAATTCACATACAGCTGTATTCGTACGCAGCGCTATACCAATCATCACCTAGAACAAATTCCCGGCCTGCGACAGCCCAGGGACTGGACAGGTGAAAGTTGGCCCGGTTAAACCGGGGTATGCGGGTATAGGGGTCGCGCAAGGGAATTTTCGACCGTGCATCTCATTAACCAGGAGCGCTTCAAACGCATAGCTTACAGGATTTATCCGAGTTATCCACTTGAACCATGGGTGCATGTAGGGCGAGGGATCGTGAAGCCTGTATAAATTACCAAGGCCAGGACAAGGACACCTGTTATAACAAGGTTAGTATTAGTCCGAGGAAGACCGGGGTATTCGAGTTTTTTAACGAACCTGCTAGAGATAAAGCCTGGGAGATAGTCCTACTCCAAGCTGCGATAGACCGGAATATCGCGCTCATTGTCAATTGTCCAACGAACGTGAAGAGGAAATATATGAAGAAGTTCGAAGCTTCGTAGCGCAAGCTGGCAAGGAAGTAGAGTATAACATTGAAGCAGACCGCGATAATGAATTTGATTGGTATGTCTGCTATATAGCCTGCCAGGTTCTCCGTAAATGGGTAATAGAAGGCGTACGATGCTTGCTTCTCGACTATCGGCCGCTGGGCAAACTGCGTGTTGATTTCTGTGATTGCCAGCAGCGAGTTAAGAAGCACTGCAAAGAATATAACTGCTCCTTTGTTGAAGAACGCGCTCGTATTATGAGGTGTATTGTAATATATCGAACCTATTGAAATCCAAAGACTGTTAATCGTATACTGGTAGACAGTAAGCATTACCACTAGGGCTACGGACCAATGATAAGGGCCAGAACCACTTGGCCTATGATTTTTGTGACGGTGGCCGCCTTTTCACCCCAGATGCGTTGATATGACCGTATCATATTCAACTTGATTTGCATGGGGATTGAGATACGATATGGTGATTCTGGTTTCACATGCTTCGCCTGCGCTTGCACCATGCCATCCGGAACTCTTTCAAGGTACGACCTTCCATCGGATATTCCTTTTTCGTGCTCTTCGATTTCTCTTAGACAGCTCGCATATAGCGGGGAAGCTTTCCAGTACTTCTCGAACTCCTCCGGCGTGCGAGGTACTTTGTTCTCAAATCCGGCTTTAGCTTTCCTTTCGGTCGGGTTGGTAATGGCGGTAAGAAAGTCCGGAACTGTTTGGCGCGCAGGGCAGGCCCATCCCATGTCCTCAAAATACTTCTTCGCTTCACTGGCTTTGCCGTAATATATCTGTCGACCTTCATAGAGCACAGTTGCTTTATCAAACTCGTCATATATCGCTTGGGAAGCTTGATATATAGCGACAGCATGGCAGTTATTGCAGCACTGTTACAGCGAAGATTAGCATTTTGTTTGGAGACAGTAACTCTTCACTCGAGGAACTTACTATTCGCAGACATCTTCAAACTCCGCACGAATTCGAGAGCAGTGGCAGCATCCAGTCCTCTGGTACTATTGTCCCAGGTCCCGATCGGTGCACCAGCCAGAGCCATCTCAGCTATGGATACACGTTTCCTCTCACCGCCGGAGACACCCCTGACGTTATCTGATCCAACCCTGGTATTTAGAGTATGGGAAGACCGAATATAGCAGCGAATACTTGGGTGATAGTGTCCACCCATTGAGCCCTCGGGATGTCTAGCGCCCTGACACGCGGGGTTCTAACGGCGCGGCGAATCTCAGAGTCTCTCCAACAGTTAAATACGGGAAGTGTACGTCGGTCTCCCTATTATACGAAATTTCACCACGGAAATTCTTCATCATCGTTGGTTGCGGATTCCTGTTAAGAGGGCTCGTTAATAAGAATAATACCATCTTTAGATATATATCTCTAGAGAATCTATAGATCTAAATAACGTACCATTGTAATGGATTACAGACTGTGGGTCTAGATCTAACCGTGTAGTTCTCCGGATATCGTTTTCAGGAACGTGCTAGGTTACGTTAGTCAAACTTCCTTAAGACGAAGATAGCAGAAATGTAAAGCCATCATGCTCATACCTGCATCCAGCTCCAGGTCTTCCCAAAACGACCAAGAGTTCTAAGTATCATATAGTTAGCGATCAAATCATTAAATCCCTCGTAAATGTGAGGTGAAACACCGTGAGATACTTACCACCACTCTTGACAACACCATTAAATGAATTTAGAATTTTCTTCTCTTGGCCCTTTGCAAAGAATTCTCTAGCGCGTAACGGAGCCATTAGCACATCGGAGACTGTAGTTTGTAGTCGAAGGGCAGAGCCTGAGCCGGAAACATTCATGTTTTTAATGTTATACCTGCCCGAGGCAGTTTGATCTTCGCTGCTTCCAGTTCCCGGATCATTAGCCTGGCCCATTTGTAAGGACTAAAAGTTGCGCTCGTAGGGTCCACCGTAGGATCTTCGAATGTTAGCCCGGCGATAGTATCCTGCCTTGAAATTCCGTGGTCGTCTGCTGGAATTGAAGTAAAGGTATTCTGTCGAGTTAGTTGCGTAGCGATCCTCCTCAGCTCATCACGATCACCACTGCGGACTTCGGTGAGCTCGTGCTCTATATCGTCTTCTTGTTCTACCGTATTGTTATTTGAGTATTCTTCTCCATGTCTATATCTGTCCCCGGAGTCCTAGGATTATTCAACCGTTCGTCTATAAAGTCTTTTATATTTGTTGCCATCCTAATGGAACAGGCAAGAATGAAGATTCCTGCAAATTAGCTAATGGATGCTCTAGGGCAGATGCAAAAAACGATGCCAATCGTTAAACAATTGAGGAGATCTTTAAAGGATAAAACAAGAGATCTTAGAAGAGGACATAAGGTGTCTTTTATCTTTAGTAGAATGAAGATTATCTTTACAGCCCGGCGCGAACTATTTAAGACAATTGCAAATGAGCTCCACGCTAACTGGGACCCGGGGCGGCGCGGCATTTAAAAATGGAATACACTTTAGATTATTGTCATAGGTACTTCAGGATCCCGTGTTGGCGTTTGGCAGTTGATTTGCGTAGCTACGCCGGGCGGGGAACCGTGGGCAACCTACGCCGAACCCACGGGCAATGTATGTCAATTACATGCCATTCCGTACGAACCGAGATTTGAACACGTCAAATGGAGAAATTTGAAAGCCCGAAATCTGCTTTTGTCTCAAAAAAAAAAATAAAAAAAAAAATAAGCTATTCGTTGGTGGTGTCTTGGAAGACCGTGCTTGATGCAGGAAACAAAATCCTGACCGGATTCCCAAGAACCAAAATATCCGAAGAAAGTCGTCTTGATCATGCTTAGCGAGAGATCCCGAGGCCTTGTTTGGCATCTACGACGGCTATCTTCAACCCCCGTGTCCGCGGTTCCAGAATGATACCTCCCTTGCAGTCATATTCCACCAATTGGAGGTTGCGGAGCTGTACGGATCTCGTTATTATTATCTCAGCGCGCATACCATGACTAGAGATATATACTGAAGCAAAGGATCGGCATCCAGAACAGCCGGCAGCCTTATCTCGTACCCACTGCGAGTGCGGCGTCCGATATTCCGTCTATACGAACAGAACATTGCGGGTGCCATTCGTGACTGCTCAAAAGAAAAATTAGGTCTTCCATGCTCCTATTCTGTCCGATCTTGCGAGATAATGGGAATTTTTCTCTTTATTTGAATTAGCTTATAAGCTTAAGCTTGCTCTCATTTTTCTTCCAGAACCGCAGAAGACCGTTGCTGGTACCCAGCCATAAGACAATCGAGGCTTCAGCTAAGGATACTAAAGGAAAATTTTATTATTACTGTATTTTCGATAGATATTCTTGAGAAAACAGAAAAAAAATATCCGATGTGTTTGGATTGGCGTAATTTAGAGGGGGCTCAATATCATTAGGTTTCGCAGCGGAGTTTTAAAAGCCTCCGACCGCCGATGTTATTAAAAGGGCCGATCTCACCCGCTTTTTCGGGCTAACCAGAGATTTCCCCTTCAGATCCCGCCAGGTTGGTTACACAGCATTAGGTTGCCCTAGATCCGTTCGAGAAAGGTTATTATTGAGAGAACCGGGGATCCCAGTGTTCCAACGGATACGAAATATTCCCGTAATTGTTGAGGGCCGGGATACGCTTGCAGAGTGTTTTCGTTTTTCCGGGCGCCGAGCTGCGATAGAAGAGAAAGAGAAAGAGAAAGAAGCTGAAGAATTTTTTTTCCTTTTCTTGGGGATCTCAGGCAAACAAGTTCATGATGTAATTAATGTACACAGCCCTCTTCGATAATAGAGTCTCAATGAACGAATAGAATACGTATACATTATTGTCAGCCCAGATTGAACGGCAAGCATTTCTGACGGTTGATTAATTTGTCTACTAGTGGCACTGGGGAAGCTAAAGTTAACCCGGTGGGAAAACCTCACGACGTAAAGCTTTTCTCACCTCGTTTACTATCAATCTTGGGCTTCAGCTTCAAACTTAGCAGGAAATTGCATTTCGGAGATAAGAGCTCGTAGAAAATATTCAGCAGTCAACCAGCTTCAATTACTAGCTATATCATCATGTGAGAGCCGCATGTGCAAAGCATATATAGAGAACGCTCGGTAACAGTATTTAATTGGTGGACCATTTCCGCGGAGCTGGTCCTGAGGTCCTATATATCTCCAGCATTCGTGCTGTTTGTACCAGTGTACAGAGCGTGAAGACGAAGCCGCATTAACAACGGAGCCGAAAGATATTGTATTCTTCTCTCGATTAGTATTATTAATCCTGCCTTTCATGGCTGAATCGAGACTGCTCCATGTCAAATGAGGATTTGCTTTGATTTATAATTTATTTGATCATGAGCAGGATATTACTCTGAGGAAAAGGCTGATCGGGTGAAGTAGCAGAGGAATAGGACATTGCTGCAATCGGTTGCTGCGTTTCTCACTGAGTCTGTGACAAACCTGCGCTATGAGAAAAAGACACTGGATAAGTGTATAACCAGAGTCGTATCGCATACAAGATTGCAGCAATAAGGCCGTTGGAAAATGTTGTGACCAGCGGCTATATTTACTGGTATATATATACTCGCATCATTAGCATGTCTCTTTCCATAAGCTCCCAAGAATATATACTAGGTAGTCAAAGCAAGGAAAGCGACTAGTAGAAGATCACGTTTTATGGTGAAAACGGGAGACATTCGGTTATTTACCTCGATTTGTCTTGAGACGCTCTATTAAAAAAAGGACATCCGATGATACGATTATAAATTTGCGATAAATGTAATACAGTCACTAACATTTCCCCAGCTCGTTAAAAAACTTAAAAAATACATCTAAGAGGCAAAACGATACCTATACGTAGAGGAGCTAAGAATCGAATGTCGCCTGTAAATAACAAATAATAATATGTAAGTGTAATAATAGCGGTAATGAATTTTTGGCGGCGTTCTCATATCTGTTTAAGTCTCGCAGTTTACCACGAGCAAAAAAAAAAAAAAAAAAAAAAAAATTTCCTTAATCCTTTAGTCTATTTTTTTTTTTTTTTGTTCGTTGTCTCAACGTCGACTTCTAGACCTCACGTTCAGATCAAGACTTTCAAGGACGAAAAAATAAATAAATAAAATAAAATAAAAATAACCCAATCTCTTACGAACGTTTTACAGAAAGACGATAGCCATCATACTATCCTCTAAGGCTGGAAACCATGCGCGCAGATCCGCTAACTCCGCCGGTCACGGACGAAGAAGACTCCCATGTTGTCTCGCCACTTGCGACAGTCGTTCATGTCCTGGCGACTGAAGCTGCCGCACTATCAGAACTAGCTCAACTCTACGCCAGTAACGAAACAGCCAAATCAGGATTTACCAATGCAGTAAACGCTATTACCAACGTTATCAATAATCATGGCAAAGTCGTTGTTGTGGGAATGGGAAAGAGCGGCAAAGTTGGCGAAAAGATTGTCGCCACGATGAACAGCTTAGGTAAATTATTAACGAAACTTGCTTTAAATTTTGAGCTACAAAGTGTTTACATGTGCATTAGAAAGCTAACTGCGGTGGGCGCAGGTGTAACTTCTACTTTTCTCCATCCTTCGGAAGCAATGCATGGCGATATGGGCATGATACGCTGGGTAAGCTTTCGATACTTTCCTATAAAGCTCAAGTTCAAAGCGTATTTCAATTTACTAGTGAATTACTAATAAGTTATTGTTCATATTAATTTATTATTATCCCTTTCTAGCAAGATATAATATTAATGCTTTCTTACTCCGGCAGCACGAGGGAGCTAATGGAACTTGCTGAGCACATCGATCCGATGTTACCCGTCATTGCCATGACCTCGCACACCAAAGCCGAAGATTGCCCTCTGACTGTCCGCCGAATTCGATCCTCCTCCCTGCACCAATCCCTCAAACCGAAGAATCAGCCTTCGGTGTCTCCGCACCGACCATTTCGACTACTGTCACTATGGCGCTTGGAGATGCCCTCGCGCTGGCGGTAGCGAAAGAAATGCACGGCCATGACGGAAAGCAAGTTGAGCGGGTCTTCAGGAGCTACCACCCGGCGCGACCAACCAAGCCGAGATAGGATATTTGCCCTCTCAATTAGATTTGAACCCATGAAATTATAATGTAAAACTCAAAGTCATGTCCATCTCTCCATTAGCGTCTTTCGTAGAATAGTTTTGTACTATCGATATCACTTTCCAAAGGGATACATTAAAGGTCCCAAAATGCAAAGCCAAAGGTATATTGTTGCAATTGAAGCTTGCGGATGCCAGAATCCATCTTTGTGCGGCTCTTTTTAAATTTTCTATTTTTCATGCAGCCCGAATCGAAATGCTGTGACAATTTTTGGACTACTGAGAGTCTGGGAGAGTCACTCCTAAATTACTCACACAAAATTAAACTTCTGTACCTAACAGTATAACAACATAAAGAACCTCCCTTCGTCCATCCGCCGTCATCAGACGCTCCACCCCGATTCCGTTCATCATGAGCGAAAACCTCCGTTCATGGGTTTCCGATAATCTCATAAAGGTAATTGATCCCAATTTCTCTGGATCTCTTTGGAAAGGAAACGGCCAACGAAGAAGTGAAACTAACAATGGCTATAACGAAACAGCTCGCAGGAGCAGCAGACTCCACGGTCATCGACTTCGTCCTCGCCACCGCAGGTTCCGCCAAATCCGCATCGGCGCTAAACGACAAGCTTTCCGGCTTCCTCGACGCCGGCGATACGAGGCGGTTCGCCGACGAGCTGTACAACAGGACCGGCAGAACTTCATCGTCGTCGAAAAGCAGCAGTCACCGCGATGGAAGTTCGTCATCGAGCGCATTGTCGAAGGAGAAGGTCACCGCGCCTCCGAAGAAGAAGTACACGCTGTTGGCCATGGAAGATCCGGACGATGTGATGAGTATGCCACCGCTGCCCGCGCCCAAGGAGAAGTCGAAAGAGAAGTCGAAGGATCGCGACAGGAATGGGAGCTCGAGAAGAGACAAAGAGAGGGATAGGGATAGGGAGCGAGACAGAGACAGAGAGAGGGAGAGAGATAGGGATAGAGAACAGGATAGAGACAGAGATGGTGAGAAGGATAGAGATAGAGACAGAAGACGGCGGGAGAAGAAAACCCGGAGACGCGACGTGGACGACGACCTTTGGGGAGACGTAGAGCCGGACCCGGAGGAAGAATACGAGGAGCCGCCGAGTAAACGAGCTAGAGTCGATGCAGACGGTGACAGTCCTATGCTGGGGCACGATGAGGATGATGACGAGGAGCTCGACGAGGAAACGAGAGCCGAACGGGAGCGCGACCGAGATCTTCAGGAGCGCGATGAATTCGCCGAGCGGTTAAAGAAAAAGGACTCGAGAAAACTAAGAAGCTAGTTGAGGATCGGTCATCCACCAAAGAAGGTCAAGAAGCCGCCAATAGGAGAAAATTGGCGGACGATGCGGACGCAAGGAGTGCAGCCTTGCCGGACCTGCGTATCCGCTCGCGGCAGTCGTACCTGAAGAAGCGCGAGACTGAACGGATCCTATTACTTCGGAAACAAGTCGCTGACGAAACCCAGGAACTGAGGACAAACCCCGACCTCAGCGAACGCGAAAAGGCAGCTTTCGCCAAAAATCGCGAAATTTTGCAGATGGCAGAGGAAAGACTAAAGATAGACGACCATGTCGATGGTACCAGCTGCCTGAGGACTACATCACGGAAAAGGGGAAGATAGACCGAAAGAAAAAGGAGGAAGCGATGTACAAGCGGTATGTCGATCGAGGGAGGATGGTCAAGAACGTTTCGTCACGGAACACGAGGAATGGGAAAAGGAGCAGACGGAGAAGGTCAAGGCGCAAATATCGCGGTCAGAACGAGAGGACGATGGGAACTACGAGTACGTGTTCGATGATACGCAGAAGATAAACTTCTTGATGGCCAACACTCAGGAGGGCACGCCGATGTCGAAAGAGCAACGGTTCATCAAAGAACAACTCAGAGCAGCAGAAAACAAAGCATTAAGTATCGAGGAAACCAGAAAATCGTTACCAATATACCAATTTCGTGATGATCTGCTGGCTGCGATCAAGGAGTATCAAGTCCTCATCATCGTCGGAGAGACCGGTTCGGGCAAGACGACGCAGATACCGCAGTATTTGCACGAAGCTGGGTATACTGAGAATGGCCAGAAGGTGGGCTGCACTCAGCCTCGTCGTGTCGCTGCCATGTCGGTAGCAGCCCGTGTGGCCGAAGAAATGGGAGTTAAAGTCGGGAACCAAGTTGGATATTCTATTCGTTTCGAAGACGCGACGAGCGATAAAACGGTCCTAAAATACATGACAGACGGTATGCTTCTTCGAGAGTTTCTAACAGAGCCGGACCTTGGTGGTTATTCAGCATTGATGATCGACGAGGCGCACGAGAGGACACTGCACACAGATATCCTCTTTGGCCTCGTCAAAGATATCGCTAGATTTAGGCCTGAGCTGAAGCTCCTGATATCCAGTGCGACCATGGATGCTCAAAAGTTCGCAAGGTATTTCGACGATGCGCCAATTTCAATATTCCTGGAAGAAGGTATCCCGTGGACATCCATTACACGGCACAGCCAGAAGCAAATTATCTACACGCTGCGATAACCACAATCTTTCAGATTCACATTTCCGCTCCTAAAGGTGATATTTTAGTCTTCCTGACGGGTCAAGACGAGATTGATGCCGCACAGCAGAATTTGGAGAAACAGCAAGGAAACTAGGTAGCAAATTAAGGAATTGATAGTATGCCCTATCTACGCAAACTTGCCCTCCGAGCTTCAGGCGAAGATCTTCGAGCCGACGCCTGAAAATGCACGGAAAGTGGTCCTTGCGACGAACATCGCTGAGACGTCTATCACCATCGACGGTATCGTGTATGTCATAGACCCAGGTTTTGTCAAGGAGAACGTGTACAACCCCAAGACGGGCATGGAGTCCCTCGTGGTAACACCGTGCTCCCGTGCCTCCGCAAACCAGAGGAGTGGAAGGGCCGGCAGAGTTGGGCCTGGGAAGTGTTTCCGCCTGTACACTAAGTGGGCTTTCTACAATGAACTGGACGAGAGCACAACGCCTGAGATTCAAAGAACAAACCTGGCCAGTGTCGTCCTCCTGCTGAAGAGTTTGGGTATAAATGACCTGCTAGAGTTTGATTTCATGGATCCGCCGCCCGCCGAGACGCTGATACGCGCTCTCTCGACGCTGTACGCCCTCGGTGCTCTAAACGACCGCGGGGAATTGACGAAGACGGGCCGCCAGATGGCGGAATTCCCGACGGACCCGATGCTCGCAAAGTCTATACTGGCCGCCGACAAGTACGGCTGCGTCGAGGAAGTGCTCTCCATCATTGCCATGCTGAGCGAATCCTCTTCGCTGTTCTTCAGACCGAAAGACAGGAAGTTCCACGCCGACCAGGCCCGCGGCCGTTTCACGATTAAGGACGGCGGCGACCACCTCACCCTCTTGAACATCTGGAACCAGTGGGTGGACACCGACTTCAGCTACGTCTGGTCCGCGAGAATTTCCTGCAGCACCGCTCCCTGACGCGGGCCCGGGATATCCGCGACCAGCTTTCCCGCCTCTGCGACCGCGTGGAAGTTAACATCTCCTCCGTCGGTCAGAACGACCTCCAACCTATACAGAAAGCGATCACGGCGGGCTTCTTCCCGAACGCCTCTAGGTTGCAGCGCGGCGGCGACGCCTACAGGACGGTCAAGAATAGTCAGACCGTGTACATCCACCCCAGCTCTACATTATTCGAAGTAAATCCCAAGTGGGTCATATACTACGAGCTCGTGCTCACCAGCAAGGAGTACATGCGGAACTGCATGCCACTGCAGCCGGAGTGGCTCGTCGAGGTGGCACCGCATTATCACAAGAAGAAGGATCTTGATACATTAGGCACGGAGAAGAAGATGAGGAACCAAGGTGCTCCTGCGGCTAGTGCGCAAGGCTCTTCCACGTCCGCGTCCGGCTCTAAGTTGTAATGATATCATCGTAATATGAAAATTGATAATTTCATTGTTTCAACTGCTACCTCTTTTGTGCTATAAAATAATTGGTAGGCTTTGTGTATATAAATGGTACTAGGGCATTCATTACGAAGGTTGTAATAATATTATTTTTGGCAGCACTATGATTATTTCAAGGTCATTTCGTTATTATCATTATGATGGCCTTATACTTTACTGTCTGATTGGTATGTAGTAGTATTATACTTCGGTCCGGTTCTATTACATTTATAATCATGAATGGCGTCACAAACTGATCAACTACACGACTTTACATTCTCAAATATCAATGCGACGTTTTTGGAGATCATTCAAATTTCTATTGACGCCCCC
This sequence comes from Pezizomycotina sp. ARF18, assembly GCA_002224055.1. Taxonomy (NCBI): domain Eukaryota; kingdom Fungi; phylum Ascomycota; species Pezizomycotina sp. ARF18. Next base: position 100,743 of record AZLU01000013.1, on the reverse strand, counting down.
ACCCATTAATTAAGTAACGTAAAAATACCGAGAAAAACGTGAGAAGAAGAAAAAAGAAAAACTGCTGTTAGATGCCGATTACAAAAGTACACAGAAAACCGTTCGAAGATAGACGAAGCATTAGAAGGAAAAAAAGAAATATATCGGTGACAGTGATAGCTTGAGCGATTTTGGACAGTTTTGACTAACTATCCCCTTGCGTCACCGAATATAAAAGAGAATAAATAATACCAATAACCAAATATGATTTTTTGTCCTTTTTTCAATTTATTTATTTTCCTTTAACAAAAAAAGCAATCGTCTACTCCTCCGCGTTGAAAGCTTCGGGATACCTGTGCAGGTTGTCGGCAATCTTTCCGTGTTTCGATAGGAACTGAACGTAGGCACCATCGACCTTGACCTTACCCGCCTGCCGGGCTTCGGAGTACTCCTCGCGCCTGAGGGGGGTGAAGCCCCAGTTCTTCGAGACGATGATCTTTTGGCGACCGGGGAACTTGTACTGGGAGCGGCGGAGGGCCTCGATGGCGGTCGCGCGGTGGGAGTCCCTGGTGCGGACGGACAGGATGATCTGGCCGATTTTGACGCGGGCGACGGTTCCGTTAGGCTTACCCCAGGCGCCACGCATACCGGTTTGGAGACGATCGGCTCCGGCGCACGACAACATCTTGTTGATGCGGATGACGTGGAACGGGTGGCAGCGGACACGGAGATGGAAACCTATTTCGCAGGAGAGAAAGTAGAGCTTAGCATTTCCCTCCCTTCTAATAATAAAGTAATAATCCTTATATCGTTTGTATCGTAATGGGCCAAGGTGATAACGTACTATCCTTTCCGGCAACCTTGACGAGGTACTTGTTGGCGCAGATACGGGCGGCTTCCAGGGCTTCCGAGCTCAGCTGTTCGTACTCGTTAGAGACGAGGTGGATGCACAGAGGGAACTCATCGACACCAGCACGCTTCCTTCCGAGGTCGAAAATACGGATCTTCGGGTCGGGGACACCACGGTTGAAGCGGGTCTCTGCAAGTTGACAAAGACACATTCTGTCAGTTCATACTCTTTTTTTTTTTTTCCATTGTTTTTTTCGAAATCCCTTTTCCAAGCTCCCGGTCGTTTCCCCCAAATATCCTTTTATCGGCCTTATCTTCCTCCTCTTCCTATCAAAATCTAAACGATCCTTGAAGCAATTCGACAGAAGGTATTTGTAACGTACTAGGGAACGGCTTGTTCTCTGTATAGTAAAAAATCACACTGTTAGCTCTGAAACTACATCACCGGAAATATTTCTTCTCGATTTCGGAGTTGAGGTCATTCATACTGCAGTAGCGGTAGCACCGAGCGGGACGGCGGGCCATTTCGAAGGATTTTAAGGTATGAAAATGATACAAAACTTAAGGATATAGCAATGAAAGGGATAACGTATACGGCGTTAGGGGGTAGGATAACAGAAAAATGTCGAGATCCTAGAGGTTTATATACGAATTGGAAGGATAAGGGGGAGGAGAGACGGGATTGTTTGGTTCGGAGTTGAAGTTTTTTTTTTTTTTTTTTTGTATTATCAATCAAATTCCCTTTTCTTTTTTTTTTTTTTTTTGACTCAAAAGTCAATCTCTATACAAAGTTCTGTGTGAATTACAAATCAAAAAATCAAAAAATTGATGCTCTCCAGTGTTCCCACTACACTATGACTCTATTCCTTGGCAAATTCTGTTGCCCCACACAGAAATTTTAGTGTGGTATTTAATCTTTCACTATACAGAAAAAAAGGCAGTCACAATTCTCTCAACCCTCAAATTACGTAGTAAAAAAAAATAGATTACAGTAGCAAATCGATATCACGACTAATGTAGGTAGGTAGCTTCGATAACGGTTCGATATACTTCAGAATATTCACTTTTCTTCAAGTCCTTTGTTTTAATTTATTAATTTCGTAAATTGCCATGTTAATTTTGAAATTCCTAAATCCCAGAAAACTTGCGAAAGGACAGAAAAGACGGGGGAAAAAAGTGAAATATTGTACAATGGCCCGACCGAAGATCATTAAAAAAAAAAAAAAAAAAAAAAAAAAAAAAGGAAGAAATTGTTGACGCCCCTCGAATTAAAGAATTCGCTTGAAATTAATGAATTTATACAATGGCGACCCCAATGCGATTATCCGTAAAAAAAAAAAAAAAATGAAGAAATTTATTTACTGGTTGCTGGAGAGGATATCGCTGTCTCCTTGGTCGAGGATGGCCATCGTGGAGCACCTGAACAGCTTACCGCAGGCAGTTCCGAGTTCGATCTAAAGCAGGGTTCCCCAAGCAAAAGTTAGCATATGGAAAAATCCCTCCAAAGCCTGAAAAAAATAGCAGACTTCTTCTCAGGGAGAGCCTCGAGCTTATAATAATAATTTTCTTGACTCTCCAAGTAAAGTTGGATATATCAAGCAGCTACGAGGCCCAAACGAGAGCAGCGGAAGAGTTGGATAAAGGTTGGTGACGTACGTTGTTGCCGGCAAAGTGGTGGACGTTCGTCTTCGCAAGCATGGAGTAGTATTCGAGTTCGGACTTCTCAGAGGCGGGGTGTTGCCAGCGATGATGACAAGCTTGGCCTTTCCGGATCGCAGCGTCTTGAGGGTCGATTGTAGCCGAGCACGACCTTACCGCTCTCATGACGAGAGCGAGACGGGAGTTGATGCTCCGCAGATTTCTTGGACTTCTTGGTTTGGCGCTACATGATGCAAAAACAAAAAAAATTGTTAGCATTTCTGATAAAGACCTCCTAAGGTATATATTAAGTCGCCGTTAGAAAGACGAAGGAATCTTTGTGATTCGTACCCATTGCTGCTTAATGTGATCGGCAAAGGATGTGAATGTAGGGATGGAGGAGGAAATGGTGATGTTGTTTGGTGGTTTTGGTGATTTTCGATGCTTGCGGTTGGTGAACTGTTGTTGCTGGTTTAAAAGAGGGAACAAAAAATTTTCCTTTTTCTATTTTTTATTTTTTATTTTTCAAATGCTTTTTTATTTTATTTAATTTTTTTTATTTATTTTATTTAAATTTTTTTTTTTTTTTTTTTGTTTTGGCTAGGCAAGGTTCGGCCAAGGTTGGTTGGTGTTAGGCTTGTATACGCATAATTCGTTACCGAGAATAGTCTAAGACGCAAACTCGGTAAAAACCTAAAGCTTAGAAGTAACTAACTCAAGTAAGTAGCTTTTGCTTGCTTGTGGAACCTCGAAATGTCGCTGTGTGAAGAACTTCCCTTCCTCGCTCTGGATCTCTTTCAAAGGCCGCATTAAAACGAGTCGAAGGAGCTTCCCCTTTCATAGATATCTGGCAAGCATGTTCTTTGTACTACGAAAAATACAAGCAGGATAAGTCGCCTATCTCGTAGACCTACCAAACATCTTAGCGATGTCGTACGTGAATTCGCCCAATGGGTTTTTTTGGAAAAACTGCAGCTTACGGGGCCGACACTACGAAGTCCTCTATACGGTGGCAGCTAAATAATCGTAAGCTATGACATGCGGTAGACACCGTAAAGCCTATCTTGGAGATTTCTTTAGCTTCCGAGGTCAATGAGATATGTTTGCAGAGGATATGTGTCGTTGAGCTTCTTGAAAAGCTGGAACTGCCAGTTCACGCAACACCTCTTGAGCGTTAATTCTAATTTTGGTGTTTTGCATTGAGGAAGATGAGGATCACGGCAAATTCCAGCTGCTTAGCGTATAACAAGATCCCGCGGCTGGCAGATATTTTAGCTGCAGATAACGCTCCTGCATGGCTGAAATAGTAATTATCGCTAGTTTCTCGGAGGTCCTGAACGAGATGCTAATTTTATTATCACGAGTAGTAGCCTATTTGGAACAGTGTATACAGCTCTAATGATCCGGGAAACGAAATGTTGTTCATGCACTCTGATATCTCTGGGTATTTATGAGTTGTTTTTTGGTCGCTTTTCGGCGCTATGCTGAGCTGCTATGAGCTCAATTGGTTATAAAATAACGGCCGGCAAGGTCACATTGGCTCAATCTTATAGCTCTTAAACACCAAGAATCGTTGCCCCCACCTCACACCAACCGTAAGCTCTACTCAAGCCCTTCCGTCAATTTCATTACCTACATCAATGTCTTCTACAACTCGTTCTCAAAGCAGATCGGCCGTGATGGTCCGTTTGTCTCCGCCATGGGCTTCGGTGCTATGGGCCTTAGCACAGCTTACTATGGTACTGACCCCTTGGCGGATGAAGATGCCTTCAAAGTTCTCGACGCTGTCGTTGATCGAGGAATCACTTTGATTGACACCGCTGATGGTTACGGTAACAATGTGAGCACCGACCTCGTGTTGATAATAGTAATAGTATAATAAGCTGTAGATTGCTAATATCACTGGAAATGACTAGGAGGAGATGATCGGCCGTGGCTTAAGAAGAATCCCGTAAGTTCTCGAAAACTGCCTCCTGTTCAAACTAGAAACTGACATAGGAACCTGTAAAGGCTTTGCGGGAAAAAATATTTATCGCCACGAAATTTGGCCCAACGTTAACGACAAAGGCGAGATTGAAATGCGCGGGGATCCAGAATACGTTTCTCAGGCTACGAGAGGTCGTTATCTAAGCTAGGGGTAGATTGTACGATCTATACTACATCCACCGCATCGACCAGCGCGTACCGATCGAGAAGACCATGAGAGCTCTTAAAAAGCTCGTCGATCAAGGCAAAATCAAGTATATCGGTATCTCCGAGTGCTCCGCGGAGACACTGCGGCGCGCTTGTAAGATCCACCATGTTTCCGCTTACCAGGTGGAGTACTCCCGTTCTGCCTTGACATTGAGACGAGAAGATTAGCCTTCTTAAGACTGTCGAGAGCTTGGTATCGCTATTATCGCCTACTCCCGCTCGGACGGGGCATGCTCACAGGCCAAATAAGGTCCCGTTCGGACTTGAAGGAAACCGACTTTCGGTACCATATCGCCCGCTTCTCCGAGGAAAACTTTCCAAAGAATGTCAAGATGGTCGACGACCTAAATGAAAATTGCCAAACGGAAAGGGTGCACTAGCTCCCAGCTCGTCCTTGCTTGGCTTATGGCCAGGGTTCCGATGTTATCCCAATTCCGGAACCAAGAACATCAAGTACCTCGACCAGAACGTCGGCGCTTTCAACGTCGAGCTGCCTTCGGAAGAAGAGGCCAAGATCAGGGATATCATCCACGCTGCGGATATCAGCGGCGATAGGTATCCACCGGCATTGATGAAGAACTTGTTTGCAGATACGCCATTGGAGGAAGCTTGAATAACTCTGTACATATTGTAATACTGTAAACTCATACGACACAAGATAGAAGAGACAGTTTACATTGGAAATATAGCTATCAGATTTTGCCACCGATAAAGAGTGGGCCCATCATTAATGGAAAAAAAGAAAAAAAAAAAAAAAAGAACTAGTTTGATCAATTGATATATAAGTATTATCATATATGGAAACTCCGTCATGTTACCATTGACATGCTTATTTATGAAATGAGCCAAAGTCCGCCCGGTCAATATATCTTTAGGACCTGCGGTAGCGCGTTCCCCAGACTTTTTTTTTTTTTTTTTTTTTTTGGTCGGCGGTGTCCCATTATGGTAATTGTTAAAGATCGAAAAAAACGGTCGGATGCGATTTCTAACTTTGAGTAACAGATGCCGACGACAGAATTAATGGACAAAAATGTTCATTTCTGAAGATCATGAAACCTTTTCATTGAAACCCGGAAGCTCTCCGTGAGATTCCTTGTCTCTCTTGGGCAGCCTACAGAGATTACGGGGGTGGTACGGTTAGTGGCATAAATAAGGACTCAATTCTCTCAAAGTTCGTGGGTTCATCCTGGTATCAACATCCGAAAGATTCGATTCGTTATAGATATCTAACAACTTGATTCTGATTCTAATTGCACCATTACATTCCCATTCCAATTGGAAGGTAATTTCAACTCAAACTTACATACGAAACGCAATGCTATTGAAGAGCGCAATCCGTCTACAATCAGCTCTCCTCCGCCCTACTCAACAAGCACTGTGCGCCGCCACAGCCACTACCCGAATAATAACCCCTCAAGCAGAAGAGGTATGGCGCGCATGGTGCGGACGCAAAAGAAGGAAGGCGACATATCTTCCGTATTCGCCTCCCTCTCCGGCGAAGGCGAAATAAGGCTACCGCCCCGTTTCCAAGAGCTGAAAACGCAACTGGTCGCCGAAAACGCCGACGCCGTACAAGCTTCCTGGGACCGACTCGTAAAAGCCTTGTCGACAAAAATCGAAGAAGTCAAAGAGCTCAAAGAGAAGATAATACCATAGTCAACTACGAAGACATATCCTCCTCGACCGGATTCACGCGACCGGATGTCGAACGATAAAAGACGTCGGGTGGTTGTCGTGCGAAACGTCATTCCGAACGCATTGGAGCTTAAGGAGGAAGTTAAGGAGTACATTGCAAAGAATAATACGAAGGGCTTTCCGGCGGATAATCCGCAGGTGTTTGAGCTGTACTGGTCGCCCAGCCAGATCAAAGCGCGCGCGGACCCGCGCATGCTGAAGACGCAGAAGGCGTTGCAAAGCCTATGGTCCCAGAGCGCAAATAGAGTGCCGCTAGTCTAACGCCGACAGGTTGCGGATGCGGCAGCCCGGCGATACCACATTCGCACTGGGCCCGCACATCGACGGCGGCAGTCTGGAACGCTGGGAAGACAAAGCGTACAGCAGCTGCTACACCGAAATCCTCAAGGGGAACTGGGAGAACTACGACCCCTTCGACATGACGCACCGCTCCGAGGCTAACATGTCGCTGTACGAAAGTGCGGGCGGGTGTTCGGTTTTCCGCCAGTGGCAAGGGTGGTTGAGCTTGAGCTCGACGGGTCCGGGAGAGGGAACGCTGGAAGTTAACCCGATGCTGAAGCTAGCGACAGCGTACTGGATGCTCAGACCGTTCTTCTCGCCGCCGGCGAACAATAGCTCTTCGCTGGACGGGTGGAAACTCGATCTGTCCAACTCCAAGTTTCACGGCGCTGCTATGGGTCGCGGGCAGGAGCTCAGCGACGCATGGCACCCGCATCTGCAATTAAAGCATTCCATGGTTAATGCACCGCGCGTAGAGCCCGGTGACTACCTTGCCTGGTTTGCAGATACTATACACGCCGTTAACGAGAGGAACAACGGGAAATCCGATTCAAGGTAAGCGTTTGATCTAAACCGCATAAAAAGAAATAGTTGCAATCGCTAATTTTGAATATGACTTAGTGTAATGTATATACCCGTCGTTCCGGACAAGTGCGAGATCAACGACAGCTACATCGAGCAGCAGCGTGATTCCTTCATGGAGGTATCCCGCCTCCCGATTTCCCTGGCGGTATTGCGGATAAGACCGGACGCGCTACATTAGATGATATTGCCAGGGCAGGCGGGAAAGAGGCGCTAAGGGCTATGGGATTCTAAAAGAGAAATGGCATTATCTAGCGCGATAATGGATTTACGTTACGGCAGGAATAGCCTTGCCATTTTGAAAATACGTATATACAATATTTGCATTTTGTAAATACAGCTCTTTTTGGTGATTCAGCATGCATTGCCCAACCTTGAAGTTAGCACCGTCAATTTACCATATACCGTCATTTCATAAATGACTTGAGTATATAACCTTGTGATATGACATTATATAAATGAATATTTGTAATTTTTTTTTCCCAATAAGTTTTCTTTGGACAAATAGTCGCGTATAGCATGCAATTAACTAGATACAGTAATATCATACAAAATTATTATTATTATATTTATCTGGACTTTGAAATTTCCGAAACCCGTGAACTTTACCCATTATTATTTTTAAACATCGCAAAATATCATGCAAAAATAACCAAGTTTATTCCTTAAGCGCTTCAGAACGCACTTAAACGTAAGCAGCCTGCTGATTCCTCCTATCTTCAGTTCGGCCTCCTCCTGGTATGTACGCGGTTCCTGCCAAACGACCGGTCGCGAACGTAATGAAAGCCAATGCCAAGCATCAGCACGAGCGCGACGACCTCTGGAATGAGGAAAGGACCGATCAGGTAGCGGACCTCGCGGTCGGTCATATTGACAACAGAGATCGAGGTGTCGAAGCTCTGGACGCACGAGAAAATAATACGGCACATCAGTGCCGCCATGACGACGGTAAGCATCGTTAGCGTCCTGGATGCGCGCCTGTGGCGGACCCAGCCGAGGGCCAGATAGGCGGCCTGGAAGATTGTAATGAACAGGAAGATGAACAGGGCAGCGCGCATTAGGTTTTGACCGAGCTGTCTTGTGCTGGCGCTCGCGGACCTGTCGTCGTACTTTGTAGAGCCGACGATGATGAGGATGAGGCCGAGCAAGTTGAGTAAACGGACCTATATTTATGAAACAAAAAATCGCGATTAGCAAGAGAACTAAAAAAATTGCTGTTAAAGCACCACTTAGCATGCATGTCACGTACCTTTCCAGTGACATTCTGCTCCGCCGGGGAAATGTCAAAGTGGCGCTCAGCCCAGTAGAGTACAGCGCCGACTCGCAGTCCGATCAGACCGATGTACCAATCGACAGCGTAACTAGGTAGGCAATGTAGGCATTGATATTGTCGTAGTTCGAGCCGTAGAAGACGAGCTCGGAATAAAACACGCAATGCGACAGACGCAACAGGAGTGTAGCGCCATAGAAGCCTGTTTGAAGAAAGAAGGCGGAAGGAAATTAGCAGTTGCTCCACTTTGCAAGGTGCGAACTGTCTACCACGCGACGAACGAACTATGGAAGCGAAGCTCAAAAAAAAAAAGCTTACCATATTTCCAGGAAATCCGCTCTAATGAATTTCGACATAAAAATATCGATATCGGCGTGAGGAAGACGTAGATTATCAGGAAGACCACCGATGCTTCACAAGGTTGATTACCGCCAATGTTAGTCAAGCCTCTAGGGGAAGATTGAAAAAAAAGGGAAACTTACTGATTTCGTGAGGACCGAACCTCATGTTTGCAGAGTAGGGTAATTGAAGGTTAAGTATAAGACACTATTGGTAAGGAACGATGAAATCTGAGGCCCAGGTTGGATGCGATGTCTCTGATGAAGCACGCGGGCTTGGTGTTCAGTTCGGTTATCTGGCGAGTGACGTTTTAACGTTTTGCAGGATGCGAGCAAGAGGAAGGAATCGACGAGAAGGATGGATTGGAAGTGGATGTGGGCACCGTTTTATAGAACTATGTCCTCCCCATTCCTGACGTACAAGAGAGAAAAAAAAAAAAAAAATTACAAAATGTATGTTTACGGTCACAGCCACTGTCAAAACGAACACGCAAATCTAGTCGCACAGACGCAACAGGCTTCAATTGACGACGACAACGACGGAAATCGCTCAGGCAAGGGAAAAAAAGGAAAGAGAGAAAGAGAAAGAGAGAAAGAAAGAAAGAAAGAAAGAAAGAAAGAAAGAAAGAAAAGAAAGAAAGAAAGAAAGAAAGAAAGAAAGAAAGGAAAAGGCGAGACTAGCACCAAAAAAGCTTGGTTTTCTTAACCCAAACCGCACGTGGGACACGAAGGGCTGAATGCTTGCAGGCCAGGACCCATGTTTCCATTTGCTGCAATGACAAAATGTGCTGCAGAAAGGGCCTTCTTTTTCCTTCTTCTCGTTGAATTCCGAGTTCCGAGCGATTCAATTGAGAAAAGAGTCTTGGAGGATGATCTTCAATAAAAAGTTCGAAACATGCAGCAGGGCGGCTGACTAAAAAGAAAGGGACCCTTATCTCGCATCTCTATTGCGAGTCCGCAGTTTGAACCAATCACCGCCAACGAAAACCCCCGCAAATGGGCGGAAGGATTAAAGGGTGCTAAACCATTTACGAAAGAAAGAACCGATGACGATTAAAGATTAAAGGGTTTGGTTTTTGGCAGCTGTTGACGACGGAATGAGGCGTAGCAGGCTGCCCGAGGGAACAGAAAAACTCCATGTTCTTCTCGGTCTCTCCTTTTGGCAAATTTCATGGCCTTATTTCCGGCTACTCGATGAAAAAAAGCTGTTAAGCTTCAAACAAATATCGTCCCGAAAACAAGCAAGATGTCAAAGACCGACGAAGTTTCCTACCGATTATTTATTATTTATTATTATTTTATTTATTTATTTATTTATTATTATTTATTTATTTATTTATTTATTTATATTTATTTATTTATTTATTATTTATTTATTTATTTATTTATTTATTTATTTATTATTTATTTATTTATTTATTTATTTATTTATTTATTTATTTATTTATTATTTATTTATTTATTTATTTATTTATTTATTTATTTATTTGCCCTTTCTTGTTTGTTCACATGGTCCATGCCCTTCGCAGGGAGAAGAATATTTTTCTTATCACGAGCAGATGAAAAAGCAAATTGATGCTGCAACAACGTTAACTGAGCTCCAGCGAATATAATGCTTGTCGAATTTGTTAACGAAAACTGGGCGCTTGAGACGTCATGAGAATAACAACTTCAACAGGGTTGATAATATTTTTGGTCAGAAAAATTCGATTGTGATGATGCGCTCTGTACATGCCTTGATTACCTTCCCATGCCAGTTGCAGATATGACGAACTAGTTTTTCAGCTTCAATCGTCTGTTCAAATATATATTCTTTAACACCTTTAATTCTCCCTGTTGCATTATGCCTTTAAGCCTTTCAGCTGCAGCCGCTTCGTTAAAGTCTCGACAGGCAGGCAGGCAATATAGATTTAATTCTTTCCAAATAAACAAATCAAGCTACAAAATAACCAGAAGTCGCCACACAGAAGGAATGAGATAGGTTGGAGAGAAAAGAAGCTTCTGGGCGTTGATAGATCGAATCAGCGGCTGCCGTTAATCCCAGCTCCGGATAGGGCTACTGAGATCAAGAAACTCGCCTCGCAAGAGCTCGCAACTATACTCTATCTGATGTTAGTGCATCGATAGTTTTTTCGGTACCGGCGGCTCAGAAACAGCCACAAGAACCGTTTTCTTTAAATACATCTTTTTCTTGAGAAAGTGTCTTATCTTAATTGACGTAATAAGGCCTAATTATTTATACTTGTATTTTTGGCTTCTTGAGCAGGAATAGGATGATGATTTTTCGCATGTGGGATTGAGAAGCCTTATGTGGAATACTTAAAAGGTCAACGTCCGGGTCCGCCGAAAAGGTCAAAATCCGTCATCGCTGATTATCTCGGGGGGTTTTTTCTACTCGAGACTTGTCGAATTCTCACCACAAGCGTTTAAGCAAAATTCGAACGGAATTTTTGTCGAGATCCGTCGAAAAGACGACATCGATATCGGCAGCTTAGCGGATCATTCGATTGGCAGGATCATATAGAAGATTACATGGAGAAAAAATACAAATGCAGCTCGTAACAAATATAAAAGGAAAGAACCTAACAACTCCGTAGCCGGATGCATCGTCGCACATTTATTCTATAAACGTAACAAAGTAAGATGTAGTATCTGGAATATTGATCGAGTCGAGTGGTGTTGTGTGTTCGTAATTCTAACAATTAAGAGACCGTATGTGCGAGACTTGCGAGGGACCATCACAGATATCTCTGACCTTCCTTTTGAAACCCAAGTAAGTCTCCTTGAGCACTCGCCTTTTGTTCCTCCTCGTACGAGTCCTCCTGAGAGCGTTGCGGTCTTCCTTGCTAAAAGTCCTCCGCTGATCAATATAAGCTCCCTCGATGACCGTCCCGTCCTCGAACCTTTTGGCGTCTTCTAGCTTGCGGACGCCTGTGCAAAAGCAGTACATCCTTCGAGGATCTGCAGCTTCTTATACTTGATCCACCTCCAGGTTTTTTCTGCGGAGTTTCGGAGCGCGCAGGAGATGACGTCGCCCGCGAACTTAGCGTCGAATTCGTGCACCTTACCGGGCTTGCCGAACTTCCAAGCGGTCGCCAGACCTATCCCTGCATCTGGAATGCTAATGCCCGCGGCGCGGAGCTTGCCGATGTTCTCGTTCAGGATTTGGACGTGATATTCCGGTTCATCCGAGCGGATGGCCTTTGGGTGCAGCTTGATCACCATCGCATCTGCGACGACCCGTAGACCTGAGGGATGTGATCCAGAAACATCATTCCTAATTTAGACCGAACGAAAAAAAAAAAAAATGGCCACTTAGTGTTAATTTGAAATTCTATACATTACTTTGGAGTTAAATGGATAGATAGGTCCCTCAATACCTGCAATCCTCTATTCTTTTTACCGAAAGGAAACGCGCTAGCGTGGTTGTTGTGATGCCCGCGTAGAGGCCGCTACGGCGTTATCTCTAGTTCCTCAGGCACGGCCTCCATTGGCGAATATTGGCGCTGATGGGCGATGGACAACCGTTGATTGATATTGGTGAGTTACTACCTAGTAAGTAGTAGTAGAGGTATTGCGGATTTTACTCTATTCACCTTTTATTCTTATCCCTTTTTTATAAAAAGAGAGAAAAAAAAAAACCCCTTTTTTTTGTAGCAATAATAACAATAATTTTCGATAAATTTAATAATAAAACTGGAAGTTATTCAAGGTTCGCGCAAAGTTCATAAGCTGGCGCCATCGAATGAACCTTGAAGAAAAAAGAAACCTCATTATATGTAGATCATAACAAATAGATCTGACGCGATAAATCTTCATATTCCGACCGCTAACTGGAACGCTCTGGAAGATATATATTTTGTTAGAACTACATGGAAAATGAGAAATACTGTACGTGCGAGCAGGTCTCTAGATTGACACATGCAGACCCCAGCCGCCTTCAATTGACGATATCCCTATCTCTGGCCAGCGGCCTTGAGATTAATATACCCCAGCCAAACAATGCACAGGATAAAGTGTTTTGTTTGAGCTGTTTGACGGCCTCCATTCCAAGAGGACAGACCATTGTGAAAAAGAGCAATTCCTCCCTAGACTTTTACTCGTCAACGAGCGACAGGACGTTCGTTTAAGATCATTGATCTATTCGTGAACGGAACTCCTTTTCAAAGCTATACGGCTTTATAATTTGCCCTACGAACTTTAAAAGTCCCAAAAGGACGACCGGAAGGTTTTTGAATTCGACAAGGCGCTCTGTTTATCTCCCGCTGGAAATTTAAGGGTTCATTTTTAAACCAAGATATGCAACCGCCATTTGCGTTGCCGCCGTCGGATACTTCCGCTAAAGACCGTAGCCGATTCCAGGTCGAAGTTGATCACCTGGAAAGACCAAGGAGCTTTGTGAATGTATAATAAGTAAGATCGAGGACGCATCGAAAACTGCTAATGAACCCGTTCTTCATCTGATCCAGACAGTGATATAATTGGCTGTCATAACGCAAAAAGCTAAGGGGATTGGGGGATCCTTCTTTTAAAGGTAGTGGCTACAGTAGTATAATAAAAGCGCCGGCTATTCTTTTTCGCCCTCCGACGCAACGTGGTCTTTTTTACCTTCTTGAATAGCGGTCCCTTAATAAAACTGTACTGTAGCTACTAAACTCGGTCGAGTATAATCAATTACAATTCAATTGCTTTATACCTCTGACACACAAAGTATTACTCGGAAAGACACCTTATCAACTTAAACCATCTTTATAAACATCTACTCCATCTACAAATAATTTAGACATTTAATAGTAGAAATATACGTTCATTTCTTAAATCGCGTATTCGATTTCCTTCGAGTTTCTTCTTCATTCTTTTCTGTTATTTTCCCTGTCCTTCATTTGCGTCTGGACAGGATGTTACTACGGAACATCCTCTGGTTCCTGGTTCCCGTTCGCGGAATTGCATTAGCTGCAAAGGATTTCTACAAAGTAAGTTCTTGATAGCTTCAATTACAGATACCCTTTTCGAATTACCCCGAACCCGGTCCGGCGAAGCTAACAAGGAGATAAACTCCTCGTGAAATAGGTACTCGGAGTAGATAAAGAAGCTTCGGAGAGAGACCTAAAGACAGCGTATCGAAAACTGAGCAAAAAATTCCACCCTGACAAGAACCCGTAAGTGGACTTCCTCGTTGTTCCCCAATCAATTGCTCAAACAGTGCCGTTCGCTAACATTCTAGCACGAAAATACAGAGGCGATGACAAAGCGCACCAGAGATTCGTCGAGATTGCCGAAGCCTACGAGCGCTGTCCGACGCAACGACGCGGCGGATTACGACCAGTACGGCCACGAAGGTCTGAAGCAGCACCAGCAAGGCGGCGCCGCTGGCGGCGGCCACCACCACGACCCCTTCGACCTGTCTCTCGCTCTTCGGCGGCGCGGCCACTTCGGGCACGCCGGCCAGCGCCGCGGCCGGAACATGGAGGCCGCAATCCAGGTACCGCTCAAGGACTTCTACCTCGGCAACAGCATCGAGTTCGCCATCGAGAAGCAGCAAATCTGTGAGGATTGCGAGGGTACGGGCTCAAAGACGGGGAAACGGAGAGGTGCGACCAGTGCCACGGGAGGGGCGTCAAGGTCGTCAAGCACATGCTCGCCCCGGAATATTCCAGCAGGTGCAGACGGTGTGCGACACATGCGGCGGAAAGGTTCGAGATCAAGCATCCTTGCTCCGTGTGTCACGGCGCGAGGGTCGTGCGCAAGAAGGTCACGCATACGGTGGACGTGGAGAAAGGTGTCCCAACGGCGTCCGGGTATCTTTCGAGAACGAAGCCGACGAGTCTCCCGACTGGGTCCCGGAGACCTCATCATCTCCCTCCAGGAAGCTTCGCCGACAAATCCAAGAACGTCACGACGGAGTTTGGTTCCGGAGGCGCGGGAACGATCTCGTCTGAAGGAATTCTCAGCTTACGGGAGGCTTTGCTTGGCGCTGACTCGCAACCTTATTCACCTCGACGGTCACGAAAGTAAAGCTGGGTCGGAAGAAAGGAGAAACGGTCCAGCCGGCTACGTCGAAGTCGTCAAGGGCGAAGGCATGCCTCCTGGCAAAAGGATGGCTTCGGCAATCTATTGGTCGAGTATACCGTCATATTACCCGACAAGATGGAGAGCGGTATGCGGAAGGACATCGATGCCGTGTTTGAGAAGTGCGAAGAAATAGAGTCAACATAAAGGACGAATTGTAGTACCTCTTCTCTTCATGGTTCTCTCATCTTCTTCGTGTCTGTGTCTTCTAGATTGTTTCCTTGTTTTACGCCATACACTGTTATAGACATTTATTCCCTTTCTGCCGTGGCCATTTGTGGTTCCTGTCGATTCATTTTTTCAGTTCTTCATTCTTCCAAATACCTCGAGTCTTCTCAACTCAATAAATGTAATTTCCTAGAATAACCGGCGTTTAGAATCATATATAGAAAACAATTTAATGTTGAACTTTTACTGTTAATGCTACTACACTATGAAATGATATACATCTCCATGATATTTTTCTTCTTCATTGGTTTCTCTCGGAGTCTATCTCTTTTCCGTCCAGCAGTTCCGGTCCCACTAACGCCGAGAAAGCCTTGGTGCTCCTGACGGACTCTATCCCGGGCCTGCCTCCTCCTAACCGCTTGGTCGAGCTTAGATATAAAGTCCATCCCTTCGTCTGCCACCTTCCTCTTACTCTGCGGATCACCAGCCATCTTGATGTTCACCGGCCGACCCTCTAGCCTCATCGTCCCAATTCCCACAAACGTCGCATCGTTCCCGCGTCTGCTTCGGCAGCAACCTTCGCCGCCGCCAAGATCTGCGCGGCCGTAATCCCCTGCATGGCACCTCCTTGAGCTACTCCCGTTTCGGCGTCCCCGTTCGCTTCCTCGTCGGCTTCGGCATCGTCGCTGGCCTTCGGCGCCAGGAAGTACATCCCCGTGCCGACGGTATCGGCCCATGTGCAGGAGTATATCTCCCCGCGGCAGCTTATCAGCGGGTTCTCCGAGTGTAAGCCGAGGATCTGCAAGCGCTCGACCGGCGGCGCTGGTCCCTTTTTTGGATGGATTCGCGGTCGCTGGGCGGTACATCTAAGAGGACGTAGAATGACTGTGTGTAAAAAATCGGTTAGCTGATTGAGTTGTGCAGGAGGGAAATGATGTGTGATTACTTCAGTCTCGACGTCGTCGCGAATTCTGCTTTGCCGGGGATGGTTCCTCGGACGGCGGAGCTGGAGGGCCATTGATAGGCTTGAAGGCACTCATTTTGAGAGGCTTTGTTGCTTCGAATACGGTAGTTGCTATGAGATGCTGGTAGTAGAGGAGAACGAACATAGGGCTTGCGAGCTAATGTTATCATAGTTATTTGCGTTGAGAGCTTGCGTTTGTTTGATGCTTTTTAATGCTTTCCAATCATTTGCAAGATACGGTGGGTATGACTTTTGTCTGAAAATGGCGTTTTCTAAATGCTTTTACCCTTTGTTCACCAAAAAAAAAAAGAGAGAGACTTCTCTCTCTCTCTCTCTCTCTTTTTTTTTTTTTTTTTTTTGTTAGACTCTCTCTCTCTTTTTTTTTTTTTACACTTTCCTCAAAAGCAATTCGTAGGAGCATGAGAGATAACCATGAAGCTAATCTCCCTTATTCAGCTCTTTCTACACGTTTTCACTTCCATGCGGTGAAAAAAAAAAAAAAAAAAAAAAAAAAAATCTACTTACCTAGTTTCACGATGGACCCAGCTTCTTTCCAATCCCGCGCCTCAGCCCGCCAGCTCTTCACGTCCATCGTCGAGAAGCTCTCGAAGACCGTCGAGCCGTCGGCGGAACCCGCGCTGAGTTCCTCGAGGGACGCCGTTGCGCCTTCGTCCCGTCACCTCTTCGTGCTCACGCACTGCTTGCTGCCCTCGATCTTTCTACCCGCTCTGGACATACTCGACCAGGGACTCGTAGTGCGGTGTCGACCAGTCGGAACTTCCCCGTCGACCGTACCAACCGACGAAGACAAGAAGGAAACGGAGGATAGCGCGATTAAAGAGGATGAAAAAGAAGTGGAAGATACGAAAAACATAAAGATAAAGGAGGAGGTGGAGGCGGCGGTGGACAGCCCAGTATCGTCGTCACCCTACGTTTACTACGTCCGCTCTCGCACCCTTCCTCGCACCCGCAGAATCCGAAGGCGCGGTTTACGCACCACCTGTCTTCCGCCTCGAAGCTGCTGTACGAAGTCCGCCCGCACAGCTGGAACTGCACCTGCGTCGCCTTCTCGCTGTCGGCGTACCACAACGTCTACCACCCTCTTAAGCAAGGGCGGCAAAAGGCCGAGGAGGCCGAAGCGGAGCGGTCGCCGCCGGCGAAGAGGCTGAAAGGTAAATTGGATTGGTTCGCGCGGAAAAAGGAACACGGAAACGAGAACGAAAAACGAAAACGAAAACGAAGCGCTGGAGGTATTGGGGAAGGAGGTCGAAGACGTATTGGAAAAGCACGGGTGGGAGTGGGGAGGCGTTAGCCGCGGCGAGGCGGAAAGGCGAGGGCCGCCGGTGTGCAAGCATTTGCTGGCGTGCGTGCTAGCCGAACGCGGTGGGAAAGTGTTCGGAGACCTCGTTGTCGAGCGGATGGCAACAGAAGAAGAGATGGCGGAGCTTGCGGTGCTATGGACTGAACACTTCGCACATACTAAAATCTAACTATACATATTTTTGACCTTTCATCTACCTTCATCTTTGCATTTCACAGCGGAAGATTACGATTGCAAGATACCCAATCATTGCTTTACACATAACATTCAAGATTGTATATACACTTGTAATAGAGCAAAACGAAGAGATGTATGAACTGCTTGAGACCACGAACACCCGAAAATGGAAGTCGAGGACAAACGCGCGGGGCCTTGATTATACAGAGCACGGAAATACCATGAAGAAGGATTTGCTCTCCCACCTATATGTAGACATCAAACACCTTCACTGAGGAGCTAGAAGGGGATGCATATGCTTGAAAGATGGTAAGAAACGTCGAATGAGAGGATATAATTAAACAGAGGAAGGAGAACAAAGAGATGCGATCAAGGGATATGTTGTTCGGAATAGCAGAACAGTTTATTGGTAAGTCTAGCATCTAAGGGCAACAAACGCCAGGTATCGTACAACAAAAATAAGATGAAAAGGAAAAAGTCCGAGATTGTGATTCTTATAACTTCGCTTCCTCCTTGACTGTTCCTATCTTTAGGCGGTCGGCGTACTTTGGGAGAATTTTGTCATTGTGGAATCTGTTGTTGCAAAGTCATTAGAATTGATTTTGAGAAGAAAAAAAAAAGAGAGTGAAAATTTCATGTTGTAGAAATTTGAAGCGAGAAAAAAAAAAAAAAAAAAAAAAAAAAAAAGACTCTTTAAATATTTGGGACGCCAAGGAATATTTTTTAACGGGGGTTTATTTTATTTAGCTCAAAGGACTTACTTCCAGAACTGCTTGCTAGCATCTTTGCCGGCTGTTCGGGCCAGGATCTTCTTTCCACCCGGATGCTCGTCTACAAACTTGGTGATATCGTAAACGCCGCCGTCGATGATAACCCACATCCCGCCATCTTCGGTCTTGTGTTGCGCGACTTCGGCGACGGTGTATTGACCGGACATGATTGCGAATGAAGGAGATTTGTATGGAAGTTTTCTGAGGTATTCGGGGGACCAGCAAAAAGTACAACGGCAAATTCGGTTCGAGGACGTTCAGTGTCGCGTAAGGGGAAAAAAAGGTATATATGATCGTGAAGAATAGAAAGAAAGAAAGAAGAGAAGAGAAGAAGGATTACAGGCAAGAGGAAAGAATACGGAGTATATATAAGGAAAAAGGTACGGGAACTTGGTTCGTTACTTCTCTTCTGGGGAAAGCCGACTGGAAATGAGCCGAGGTTGAACCTGCCCAGACAGTTTTCTTAAGCCGATTACTTTAGTTTGGCTTGGAGAAACTGCCCCCAGGCTCCAGCAAATCACTATCAATCTAAAAACAACACTGGAGGGAAAATATAACATCATTATGTTTCAAAGAAAAAAGGAAATTTTTAAAACGGAGATATAGCCGGGGTGGCCGGCAAGCTGAGAAAAAGCAGTCCCTGAAAATCTATGTATTTGCTTCGAAATTGCGGGGATCGGGTGGTACTCCGGTGTCCGTTGTTATGTTGGTTATTATTATGATAATCATATGCTCCACACAAATATCTACTGACGAAGAACAACACGTATAATTACAATTAATCTTAGCGCTCAGTGCTATCATGCTGGGTCCTTGAAAGGAATGTCGCGATTAAAGTTCATATTCAATAGCTTCTTGTCGCCGTTGTTGGGCAACCTTTTCAACCGAGGCTTCGTAATTCTGTATGGGTTGCTCGGGCAAAGCTAGCAGCTCGTTCCACTCCTGTTGATAGTTCTCTCGTATCCACTGCATTATAGCATCACGCATGTTGGGGGGCATCTCCGTGTATAGTGTGTAAAGCCTGAAAAATAAGTATAGAAAGTGTTTATCATGTTGCTGATACCAGCAAGATTTCATCGAAACACTCTAGAACACTTACGTAGCTCCACCGGGACGGATGTTCATATTGGCCTCCATATTTTTCGCCAGGTCGAAAGCTTTCTGGAAGTAGCCGTTATGAATCCACCCTTCAATGTACATGGCGTAGTTATGCTCCGTGTACTGGAAGCCCATGTTCCCAAATTCTCTCCATATCTTCTCGCCATTCCGTACCATCCCACCTGGATCTCACCGCAAGTAGACATGACGGCGCTGAGGGTGTTTTTGTCGGGGCCTTCCTCGCTCCTCCGTATATCGTCGTAGACATCCATAGCCTTGTGGGGGAAACCGCAAAGCTTATAACCCACATCATAGAATTTCGCAGTTCCGTGTCGAGCTCGATCTCCGGGTCAATCTTCAGGAGGTTAATCATCTCCATCAAAACCTTTCCGTCCCGACTATTTGCAACGCCCTGGATGCATTCGATATATGCCTGCTTGTCGGCCCGAGAGTGGTTGGAATGTCGCATGTGCGTGAACACAACGCTTGCCATGTCTATCCGTCCTTTGCTGAAGAAGAGGTTCATGATCCTCCTCCGAACATCCAACGACATCTCTACAAGAACCTCTTTGGCAACTCTGTAAAGCTCCCAAGAGTCCTCTTCGGTTGTCGATTCCTTGGCCATGTGCTCGTATATTGTCATGATCACCTGCTCGCGCTCGGATGGTAGGAATTGCTGTACATCGCGCGTGAGCACGTCGACAAATTCCGGTAGGTCCAGTTGCTTCATCATGTATTGTAGGTAGACGCAAAGAGTCTCCACATCCAGAGGTAGTTTTCTTTGCCTAATATTTCATACACATCAATAATGTTTTGAGGATTGGCATTTTCTTGCTGGCATAAAGCTCGGAGCAGAGCCAGCGTTTCTGCGCCTTGGTCGTCATCGGCTATTTCGAAAAACCGTAGGTCACGCCACGATGCGTGTGCTCCTTCAAAATCCCTTCCCATGATTCTGGCGTATATCTGCAGAACCAAGGACCTCCGGTTCGAGTCGAACCCCCACTTCTGTGCTAAAGCAGCGAAGCGCTCTGCTTATAAGGGTTTTGGTTCTCCAGCGAGAATTCCACGAGGCCGTTGATCGTTTCTATATCAGGCTGGAACTTTGCCGCGGGATGTTTCGAAACCGCATGCATCAGACGCTCGATATCGTCAAGGCTTTTGCCTATCGCCGCGCACCATTCGAGGCCAGGTCCCAAGTTTCCTTGGTAGTCTCGCCTTTAGCCTTCAAACACGGTTGGCCATGCTCCACCATGCTATAAGCTTCGAGGATATTTTTGAAGACCGCATTGCCCCAGTCCATTACCCCGGGCTGATTTTTATGCTTCATACAAAACCCGAGGATGACCCTATACACCTCGAGGTGGGTGATCGGTACTTGGCTCTTCACCAGCTGGTCGTAAACTTCTTTACTTTCGGAAGATCATCCTTCCGCATGTATAACGACATTAGCTTTTCGTAGTGGCGGTCAATCAATTTGACTTCTGACTCCTTCATTATGTCGAACAGTCGCATGAGACCAGCTTCGTCTTCGCTTTCGACGTACGCATCCATAATGACTGCCCATCTGTGAGGAGTTACGCCGTTATCGGGTATTCCTCCGTAAGTCTCTGACAGACTTCGATAGCCATGTCGTACTTTTTGTGTTTCGAAAGGAGAGTGATGAATTTGTGATAGGCCGTTATTCTGAAATTGTCATTCTCCTCGTATTCATATATATGGTCGAATAGAAAAACAGCGAGTTTTACGTGGATACTCTCCGAGCCAGTCGAAACGTTTATGAGCGCCTGGCGTACAGCTCTGATGTCGAGTAACTTTGCCTCTTCCCGTTCTATTAGCAGCTCAAAGAGCCTACAGAGACCGTAAGCAACGCCAGGTGTCAGGATAAGCCTCTTGTCGCCGTGGATCACTTGGTCAAAAGCTTTGATGAGATCGGGTGTGTCTGGTAGGTATCCTACCCGCTCATCTAAGAACCGCACCAACGTCCCTAAGACGAGGACACCTGGATTCGGATCGTGGCCCCTTTGTTGTATAGGGTCAGCTTCCTGACTGCTGAACAATCCGAAGAAAAGTGTCCTCCGCTGTTCGTAGGTAAGCCGGAAGCTGTTTTTTCCTACATGGCGTGGTAGAAGTCTACCGTGTGTTCCGCACGAGCTGTTCCGTGAGGTCGTCGTGGGTGGCGAGAGCGCGGACGCTGCTGCCGTAAAGATGGATGCAGAAGGCGCGGCGCGGGCACAACGCAGGCATTTCCCCGAGAATATCGGCTCTTTACCCCGTAGATATCCTTTAGATGCCCTCCGGATTGCAATTGACGTCGGCCGCATCTACCGGATAAAAGCTGCCCTTTGCTCTAAAAAGAGAAGGTTGTTCTGTTGAAATTAAGCTTAGACCGCACCCCAACCTCCAGAATGAAATGAAATGCAATTTGTCATTCGAAGCTAACGTGGACGGATTCAGTCGTTGAGGCGAAAGTATCGAAGAAGCCGGAGCTTGAAATCCCACGAAAGCTCCCTCGATTGCCCTTGTTCTTGTTGTTGAAGCTACTGAGAAGTGGTGGCGGTTGAAAGTTCGTGGGGTTCCAAAGTTTTTTCTTAAAGATCTCCAATGCTATCTCGAAATTTCCTGCCGACGTAAACGACACGCTGAGAGTACATTGACACGCTCTTATCACAGGGACCCGAATGACCAACGTGCCCGTTCAAAAAGAATTTTTGAAGGTCCTTTTGCATTGCGGTATTACTTTCCCCAAGAAAAGATCCCCAACTACAAAAAAAAAAAAAAAAAACACTAATGGGTTGTCGTGAGGGCTAAGATCAGTATCTAATATCCATAGCTTAAACCAATGGTGAAAACGCTATGTATTCTCGATGCAACAATATCACGAAAACTATTGAATACAGAAGAACCAAGCTATACTATCTGTTTTACATTTTTGAGTATGAACGGGTCTCCCTCCGAGGCACTAATTTACTTCTAATGACGATGGAGGCTGTCCTCTAGAATCTCCGAAAGCTGTGCCTTTTGTGTATCCATTTCCCTATCCAAGCTCGGCGCGAGCATGAGCACTCGTTGTTGCGGCAAAGCGCCTTCTACTAGTGCGGGATGTCGTCCGCGGAGTACCCGAGACCCTTTTACAGGAGCATAATACTTAGTATATAAACATTAAGAAAAAAAGCGAGTTACAACATCAGCGCCACTTACAGTTATTCCCTTTGGTTGGTCCCCAAGATTATCTAAAAATCTTGCGAGTGATTCGCCTAAAATTTCGCCAGCGGATTCTGATTTTGCGTTTGATATATCGGCGCCGAAAACTTCCGCTGCGGCTAGATGTCTATCGGGATTTGATGCAGCAGTGAATTTGAATACAGATGGCGCTTTATTTCCCAGAGCCGTCAGCTTATATCTCGTTTTAAAGATGAAATGTCAAGCAACCTTACCTGTTACAGCTACGGATACACCATGCGGAATCAAGGGGTCTGGAATGTCATATCCAGGATGTCTGTACTTCTCGTTCATGCCGCTTATAGGGTATGAGATTCCGTGACACAGATGAACACCCGCATTACCGAAGCCCACGCCGGCGAGAGTCGCGGCTAGCAGCATCTGGCTCTGCGCTTCCGAATCATCGGGATCTTTGACAGCACGGGGCAAGTATTTGACAGTCATCCTCAACGCCTCGAAGCTGAAGACGTCCGAAATGGGATTTGCGCCTTGGTAAGCTGGGCGCAATATTGGGTTTTTAGGACGAGGTATCCGTTCGTTGTACGGTATAGCAGTCCACGATTCCAACGCGTGGCATAAGACATCGAGGCCGGAAGAGGAGTGCACTGCCGAAGGCATTGAGCGTGTGTTAAGCTAAGCGATATGTCAATATATTGTGAGACTTTTCGTTAAAAATAGGAAAGGGTACCATACGGGATCTACAATGCCCAAAGTAGGTTTTAATGCTCTATGGGCTATACCCGTCTTAGCTTTGACATCTGCGAGGTCGAATATTGCTGTCCCTGTTGTTTCGGAACCCGTTCCGGCGGTTGTAGGGACACAGATCAGAGGCTTGAGCTTCTTCTTCACAGGTAGACCTTTGCCGAGCGGAGCGTTGACAAAATCCATAAAGCTAGCCTCCGGATATGATGTATATAAGTTGACCTTTTTACCGGTTAATTATAAAAGCTTCTGCTACTGGAAATTATGAAAGGCGCCGAGCATTGATTAGAGAAGAGCACGAAGAGATCATACTAGTTTGGCAGTATCCATAACCGAACCACCGCCCACTGCCAGAAGCGCATCGAATTCACCAATTTTCTTTGCGAACTCGATCGCTTCTTTGATGCTGTGGTCCTTCGGTTCGACTCGAACGTTGGAAAAGACTTCGTACTTGACGCCTTCTCTCTCGAGCGATTCTACGGCTGTCTTCATGGGTCGAAGTTTAGCTATAGTCTTGTCTGTTAAGACCAACACCTTTTGCGCTTTCATGTTGACCATATCCATGCCAACTTCCTTAGTACAGCCTGGACCGAATCTAGCCGAAGAAAGACAGAGCTATTAACAATTGGCTCTTCTTAGAGTAATATGAGAACATAAGTCTACGTAAGAAGTTGAAATTTCAAAAGAAGGAGAGGAACTACCTGATCGCCGACGCAGCCATCTCGAAGGCGTACTCCTTCTCTTGGGAAGGGCCAATTGGCGTCGCGAGGGCCCGTTTGAGCTGCGACACACCGAACGGCGCCGAAGCGGGCTGCGAAATGGCAAGGACAACCCGCCGGATGGGATTGCATCGTCCTCATGAGCGACACCGCCGGGATCGGGCATTGGGGATGACCCTGATCAATGATGAGCTCATGGCTTTTTGTGTATCCTTGCTGAGGCGACGTCCGTGGAAGTAGATGTTCTAAATACTATTCTTTAATCATCTCCATGAAAAGCTCGCACAACTTCTTTATAGTCAGACAAAGGCGTTAACACCCCGCCAACAACAAAACGGTTTAACCAAATCGGCCCTCGGGTGAAAGTGTGGGGAAACTATTCCACGGGGACCGGTGCCCGATTTGCTAAAGAAACCGAATACCCCGTACTAAGAGAAAAATTGCGTGCATAAGAAATTGCTCCTTGCAAAAGAAATATCTAAATTTTCCTAATTCAGATTTAACTTCCAACTAACTCCAACGAATCCTCACACATAGACACACAATCACCACCACCCCACATCACACTCGCCAATGGCGCTCCAATTGCTAAGACGGCAGGGCATCCAAGCCATACGGCCCACGGGCAGCCGTACGCTAACAACCTCGGCACTTCTACGCCAGAATGCTCCCCCGTCAAACTCAAACTCAAACCCGAACAGCTCGCTGAAGAGCAGCGGTAAGATCAACTGGGCGATGGAGCGCGACAAGCCCGACTACACGATGAAGGACCTGCAGACGCTGGTAGCCAGCTACAGCCTAGAGCAGCGGCACTCATTCACGGAGATGGAAAAGGAAGAGAAGGAGGTCGACCCGGACATCTACAAGCTCGTCCGGCCGCTCAGGGAAGGGGACGTGATCGCGCCGCACCATCTGAGCTTCCAGGCGTACAAGAAGCAAACGCAGCGGAAACGTCCCGGCGGACACAAGCAGAAGGATCAGTTCGATAAGCTGAATATGGACCCGTTGGATCACTATAAGGTTTGTGGGGGAGAAAAGGAAAATAGACCCAATCCACCTTTTTTTTTTTTTTAATTAGGTCTTTGAAGATTTTGTGACAAAGCTAACGAAGAGCCATTTTTTTTCGGCTCACTTTGGTTGGTAGAACTTCAAACTATTACAAAGCTTCGTAACGACAATGGGGAGGATAAAGCACGGCAACGTGACGGGTCTCAACCCGCGGAACCAGCGGCGGATGGCGAAGGCCATACGTCGCGCGGTTGGAATAGGCCTGCTACCATCGACGCACTGCCACCCGGAGATACTGAGTACTTGCAGGACGAGGAAGGCGGGATATGCCGACACCCAGGGATACGGCGGGCAGAAATAGCCGTTACTCAGATGCGAACCCCATCAGCATTACGAATATTTTCCCCAACGGCATGAATTAAATCCGGGCTTTATTTGGTTAGTTTCGTACCTTTCGATTGATTCTCGGACTATATTTGTAGTAATAATTATATACTTCTTCTTTCTTACTGTAGCATTTTGAGGTTTGGTGTTTGTACGCAAACGTTATGTTCTCGAGCCTTAGACTTGCGATGTAAATTTCCATTGTATATAATATTAAAGGAAAATAGACCCAGTTGTACATCTCAATATTGCGCTGGCACAGGAACACTTTAGGGATCTCGAGTTTTGGTTTACAGAGGAGCCGGTGCCTTTGTTTAATTTGTTCAAGGACAAGTTATATGAAAATTAACTGCCATGATGCATTAGACCAAGGTGAGATATAGCTTCTGCAGCAGAGAAGATATTCGAAATGATTACAAGGACTATGTTAGGCTATATAAGCATGTAGCACACTGATATGGTGTCAAGTACATTTGGAGAGCTATTCCAGCCTAAGATGATATACGCACACCTCCATACTAACTACTAGAAGCGAGATATCCGGAATGATACTTATGAGTACAGTAGAATATAATAGATCGAGTAGAGTCAATAACAATTTTGAAAGATTTAGAAAAGCTATCACTACAGGAGCGGGTCTGTAACAGAATTGAAAAGAGACAATGAAGAGGCGAAGGAAATATTTGGAAAAAAAAAGAGTATAGGAATAAAACATGAGTTGAGTTAGTGAGCATTGCCTCCCGTGAATATAATGTTGAAGCCATGAGAAAAAAAGAAAACTTTTATTTCGTTCCTTTTCTTGTCCTGCGTAATTTTTTCGCCTTTTTTTTTTTTTTTTTTTTTTTTTTAATGTTCTAAGAAAATCGAGAAGAAGAGTTAAAGAAGGAGAGAAACCCCAATCCACAATAAACGCCGAAGGAAACTAGAAGTGCAATGAGCATTGTTGAAGAGTAAAAAAGATATATAGCGGCTTGAATAGGATAACCGAGTATTACTAATATCGATCTGAATTCTGGTTGGATCCGCCGCTGCTGTTGCGATTGTAAGGATGGAAGCCGCGCTGGTTTCCGAAATTCCCTCCCTTGTTGAAACCGCCGCCTCTGCCGCTCCTGTAAGGTCCGGGTCCGCCGCTAGAACCGCCGGAAGGTCCACTCGGGGGCGCGTTGCGACTGTTCCTCGGCCCGGTCGGCGCATTCGGAGGTGGACCGGTGGAACCAGCGCGGCTAGGACCCGTAGGCGCGCCGGGAACGGGGACTTGAAATTCTGGCCTTGTCCGTGCGGGAATGGTGCCCCTGCCGACCATATTCTGGTGCTGCTGAACGGGGGACTGTACGCTCCCGTCGTTGCTTCGGTTTCCTGCGCATTCGGCGGCTCCCCATCGAAGCCGCTGTTACCACCCACTGGTTCTGCATCCCAATTCCCATCTGGTGGCCCTGCTGCCCTTGCTGGGCATTCTGTTGGCGTTGCTGCTCGAACATCTGCTGCTGCTGTCTTTGTTGCTGCTGAATCTGCTGTTGGTGCTGCTGATGCTGCTGATCCTGCTGCTGGCGCTGCTGCAATTGTTGTTGCTGCTGCTGGCCTGCTGTGGCATCTGCTGGTTATTTCCTCCTTGAGGGAAACCCTGGCCGCCTCCCATGTTGAAACCGCCTTGTTGGCCGGCATTGTTGAACATGCCGCCCTGCTGACTTTGGCCTCCTTGACCTCCTTGACCTTGGCCTCCCTGCATGCCGTGCATTTGACCGCCTTGCATTTGCTGCTGCATCTGCATCTGCTGCATCTGTTGCATTTGCTGCATCTGTGCGAGCATTGCCGGGTTCATGTTGGCCATCGCGGCGGGGTTCATGTTGGCCATCGCGGCAGGGTTTCCGCCTTGCTGCATGGCCATCATCTGGGCCATCATAGCTGGATTGATGGCCATCTGGGGTTGCTGGCCATCCCCCCTGCCGCGACCCATCTGCGCTTGCATCATTGCCCAGTACTGCTGCATCCTCTGCCAGAACTGAGCCATGCCTGGGGCGTCATGCCGTTGTAGATACCAGCACCAGCCGCGGATTAGCTCCGGCAGCAGAAATGGCGTTGTTTCCTTGCTGATGATTCTGGTTACGAAGTTGTCCTGGTTGTTTCGGTCGAAGCGGTCACCACGGTGGCCTCGGTCTCTGAAGTTACCCGATCCACGGTTCTCACGATTAAAACCGCCGCCGCCTCCACCTCCGCCAGCACCAGCACTACCGCTACCGTCTTCATCGAAGTGCCTGTCCCGGACATTCCCCCTCGGTTGAGCCTTTTTAACTTCAATCTGCAATAAGAGACATGGTTAGAGAAAGATGATCATGAGAAGCAATGGACGTGCTGAGATATATCTTACAGTTTTGTCACCGAGACGCATATCTGGCATAGATAGAGCCGCTTCTACCGCAGATTCGTTCTCAAACGTTACGAATCCGAACCACGAGGCCTTCCAGTGTCCTTATCCATCATTAGCGTTGCGTCAACAACGCGTCCGAATTGCGAAAGTAGTCTCGAAAGTCCGCTTCGGTTACATCCTGCGATACTCCTCCAACGAAAATCTTTGAGGTTCTCTCTTGCTCGTCCCGAGTATAGCTCGTTTTGGATCAATCTAGTGAAAGAATGGGTTAGTAGAAGACAATGGAAACGAGGGAAATGATACAATCCTTGATGGACACGGCTGGAAAACATGAGTATGAACTTACGATCTTTCCATCTAGGTAGTGCTCCTTGACCATCACAATATTGACAGTCTTCGCATCTTTGAATGTGAGGAACCCGAAACCTCTGGACCTGCCAGTGGAACCATCGCGCATAACGGTGCATTCCACGACTTCACCGAACTGACTGAAGTAATCTCGAAGGGATTCTGCACATTCGTAAATTAACAATTCGGTCACGACCCTAGAAATTCAACCGGAAGCTTACCATCTGTTGTTTCCCAGTTCAAGCCGCCAATGAACATTTTCCTATTCGAAGTACCATGTTAGAAGCTCAGATTTTAAATAATTAATATATACGAAACATGACTGGAAAAAAACAAAGGCAAAGGATCTCATGTAAGAGGTTTAAAAGATAAGAATTTAAAAGAAGAAAAAAAGAAAGAAAAGAGGAACGAAGAAATATAGGAGTAAAGAATATCACAGCCCAATTTTCCTGACATCGGCCTCTGGAACCAGCAGTAGTCTTCTGCTAAGTTGTCAAAGCTGGGTCACAAAGGTGAAGGCCTGGAAGTAAATATTCAAATAAATCAAATAGAAAAGAATTCCGACTCTTTCTTTTTAGCTTCAATGATAAAGGGTTTCCAATGGTTAGAGAACAACGTGTAGTGGTAATCCCGTGATTGTATGGACAAAACATGGTCTTTTCCAATGTGATTGCTTTTTGGTTAGTGGTTTATTTGAAGGGCGACCGAGACAGAATGATAAGCTTAAAAGTTACGACCTCATTTCGAAATAATCTTGGAGTGATCTGAGGATCATCATGATGGGATCATTCGCTTCCTTCCTCCGGTCGTAGATATGGTAGATGTAGTAAGGGATGATCCTTAAAGAGCAACATGAGGTAGAAACATATTGCTCAGCTTATAGTATAGTAAGAAGTTTGGCGGGAAATATGCTCTTTAAGAATTCTTTTTTTTTTTTTTTTAAAAAAAAAAAAAAAAAAGAGGGTCCGTTGTGGTGATTTTCCTTTTGTGATAATTTGGTGTTGGTAGTTGAGAGTGGAGCTTAATATGAAGAAATCGCTAGATAGCTTCTACCAGAGCTCCACTTTATATCGACGATCGAATATCTCCCTCAACTTATTGAGAGAGCAGGTTGGAATGCCGAAGGAGAGACGTATCAATAAATATAGTTGAATATTCGATTATCCCGTCTTTTTGTTTATTCTTGTTTTCATTGGTAGCTTTTTTTTTTTTTTTTTTTTTTCGAATTGAAGCTGGTCCAGTGATTGCAAGCAAATGATGGAATGATTGTAGAGAGAAGAAATCAATTCTTTTTTCATGACTATTTTGTCTTGATAACAACTTTTCTATGTCCACTACCTCTGCTCTTTAAGGTACTGAGGAGGAAATGCGGCAGTAGCCGCATACTTTGTGCGGGTGTGCATATTATCGCTATAGAGAAAGCTAGCGCTAGGTGTGTTTGTCTTCTTCGCCTTCTGACTCTGATGTGACCTCGTCACTAGCTAGTTTTCTCTGTACTTGCTTCCTAATACGTCCAGTAAAGCGACTTCTATCTCGAAAGTAACTAGTAGTAGTAGTAGTAGTAGTAGTAGTAGTAGTAGTAGTAGTAGTGGAAGATGATGTAGCAGTAGCAGCAGTAGTAGTAGTAGCGTTATGAATAAATGTTTGATATAAAACCCAAAGCCGCCGCTACCACAGCGCTGTGGTTGAAAGCACTTGGCTTTGCGTGCGGCAAACCCGTCCGAGCCTTTTCGCCAGAACAGTATTTCGAACTCGCACCTCCACGACAAATCTCCCAGGCCCTCCTTAGGGCCCTTCTGCTCCACAGCCAGACATGGCTGTAGTCCCACCGCACTCTACTGAGATCATATGCCCACCCCGTACCAGGGGTAACGTAGCCTGCAAAGGGTACGAAATAATGCTCTTCCACGGAACCCATACCATTGAAGCCAAAAATACCTGATTAATATGATGAATATTGCCCAAAAATGGTACGCTTATAGTTGCACGCTGGTGATGATGATGAAGGTAATGACAATAACAATAAGGGAAACCGATCAATTTAATACTCACCCATCCTCTTTGATAGCCGGACTAGTATCATGTTCATCCATGTTCGGATTTCCACCAGCACCGAAGCCGCCGTTACCACCCATTCCGCCAGCCATACCAAAATTAGCCATCGCAGCATCGTGACCTACAGCTCGGATGCACCTTCATGCTCAAGCGAGTGCGGTCCGCTTGCTTCATCGCTTATAGTAGGACCGCTGCCATTCTTATCAAAGTCATTGGCGGCCGATGAAGCGTGCAAATCCTCGGACGCTTTCGGGGCAGTATCAACACTGACTGCCGGGTAGGCAAAGGATTAGGAGCTTCGACGGCTTTGTGTTTTCAGGTGCCGAAGACGGTTTGCTGGGTTCGGGTGCCTTCTTCTCTGCGGTCTTCGGTAGCTCGTCATCCCCGTAGCTATTAAAGCGAAGATTAGGAAAGCGGTCCATTTGGTTAAAAAAAAAATCACCAAAAAGAAGGAAGGAAGAAGGAAGAAAGGAAAGGGCAGCTTCGTAGGAGGATGGGGTGATTACTCGCCGGGGACTGCCGGAACGGAGTAGGGGAGAATGTTGGTTATAGACTTACAGGTCGGCGAAGAGATCGTCGTCCATCATTTCTTCGTGGTCCATGTTGGGCGTTTGGGTATGCGTGTCCCCAGATGGGAAAAGAATGGTGAAAAAGAAAACCGTTTGTAGATGACGAAGTGTCTAGGGGAAAAGACCAAACAATCACAGCAACCAACAGCACCGAGACGATAATTAAATAGAGTAAGAAGATAGGGGAAAAGGAAATGGGACTGAAAATAGAATAATAATATAAGGGATAATAAGGGAGATGGGTTGGAAAAGAAGGAAGAAAGAAAAGAAAAGAAAAGAAAGAAGAGATGAGGGTTGTTGTTGTTGTTGTTGTTGTTGTTGTTATTGTTAGGGGCTGATCGATGGTTGATGGAATAAGTAAAAATATTGGGTATACTTAAGTATACTTATTATTATACTTATATTATTATTTATTTATTTATTTTAGTTGTAAGAGTTGTAACCGGTTCTGAATAAAAAAGAAAAATATATATATATAAGTATATATTATTAAAAAAAAAAATAAAATAAAATAAAAAAAATAAAGTAGCCCAAAGAGGGACAAAGGGGAAATTTTTTCGGGGCCTTCTTTTTTTTTTTTTTAAAAAAAAAAAAAAAAAATTTTTTTAATTAAAAAGCAAAGCTTGGGTTAAATTTAAATTTAAATCTGGTTCCCTTTCCTTCCATCTCTTTGGGTTTCAAGCGAAGGCCCCCTGAGCTACATTGAATGAATATATACAAACATTGCTATAAAAGCGTCATTACGAAGGTATATTATATATTCTGTTGATAGATAAGTATTACTTAATTATAACCTGTTGATACCGTGAGCAATCTTCACCGGAGTTTTATATGAATAATTAGTATATGAGTTTTCCGTATTGTTATTGTTAACGTTTCAAGTTTCTATTAGAAAGATCGCTTGAAGGCTACTTCTCTCTCTCTCTCTCTCTCCGAAAGCAGATTTGTATATGTAAGTATATTTCTATTCTCTCTTTTGATTTTTCTGTCGCTGTCGAAACAAAATTCCCGTGGTGAAACCTTCACAGACACAACAAAAAGAGGACAACACTCCACAGAGCACCACCACCCACCGCCTCCATCATTTTTCTCCATTCAACATCCCACCTTTAGGGAACAATCCAGAGCCAGCAAACCCCGTGATTTTTCAGAAAAGAATTACCTTCGGTATTATTACTACTTCTTGAGTATTGGAAATATTATTCAAAGACCGGGAGAGACTAGTCGAAAGAGAAGACCTCAAACGAGGACTTTGGCTCCTCCGAAGTCGAGAATAGCCAAGACTCGAAAAAGTTGCTTCGAAGGACAACCTCGAACACCTTATTGTCTGCCTCTCCAAACTACCTATCTCTCTCGTCACGTCACTTCAAGCTTTGATGTAACGAAAAGCATGTTTGTAGCAGGAAAACCAACAGGCTCCTCCGCAGCAGCAGGTGCGTATCATTCGCCTTTATTGTGCGCAACGATCGCGATCAGTTTGCATGAGAGGTCATTCTTTGTTGGTAGCGAAACTTCTTTCTCTAACTCCTAGGTCTTCCCTCCAGGAGATGGTTCAAGTCGGCAGGTTTCCCTCCTCCAGATTGCTACAGCGGAGTGTTTACTCTCGCTTTCGTCTTGATGGCCAATCAACGATTGCGAACTTTTCTGCCAAAAAAAAAAAATAAAATAAAATAAAATAATTTTTTTACTTGAAACGAAACGAGTAGCTATTTCTAACTTTCTCGTCCTTTGAGAATTCAGCAGACCGTTCAGAGTAAATTCCCCCGAAAATAAGGAGATTCTGCCAAAGTCTTGCCAGTTCCAGGACGCCGTCATTTCTTTTGCACTCTGCGATATGGAGGAAATACAACAAGATATGAGAGGAAGGAGCAAGAATTACCATTACAGATGATGAGGTTGTTGATGTTGATCTGACAATACTGGATTTGCTCTCTCTATTTCTAGTGCTCATTGTGGAGGAGTCGCACACCAGACAACAGGTAAAATAGGGATGAGTTTCGGAATTAGCTTTCTTAGCTGAAAAAAATCTAGAGGACTGACAATTGACCTGTAGAACCCCCGAATCAGGCAAAGTCGTCGGCGCCTCTTATTCTTACACGGATATGCTCAAGTTCGAGATCCTTTCCTGAAGAATCAAACGTTTGTGACGATATTATATTGCCTAGGGGATGGACTTCTAACGTCTTTGCGTTATTCTTTCTCTTCATTATTTTCTTTGCTTGTGGCCGCCTCGTTTAGATTCCGTCGGAACGAAAACCCCGCCTTCTTCATCCTCGACGTCCTTACCTCTCTCTTCCCACCCACAGTGCTCAATATACCCATCTCCCCTAGCCGGCCCAAGAATTTCGACGACTTCATCTCACAACGGACGACGACTGGGATGCCGGTTTTGATCTTCGGTTCGCGTTGACGATGATATATTAAACCCTAATACACGGAATCTCTCGAAAGTAAAGTCCATAGAGGGTCGTCCGGTGCCAGACACCCGCAAATCGAAGGAGCACACGCCTCGGAATAGCGATCCAGCCACAAATGGAGTACCCAACTCGAAGTCGAAAACAAAGGGTCTAAGGCCGCAGTGAAGGACTAGTACGAGGTAAATAGTGTCTGCTGATGGAGCTGCATTTTTATACGCACGTAAAGCTATCTTTTGTGAGGCAGACCCCGCAATTCGCTGCACTGATTACCCACCGCCGATATCGCCAGCTACGCAGACGTCCGCCGAAATCGAAATCATTAATGCCCGAATATCGCGCATAAACAAGTTCAAGACAATCCTCCAATCCTCTACCGTAAATCTCCATAAGCTCGAGAGCTCTCTGGACGGTATACCCGAGGAGCTGCGGCCGATGGCGTGCAGCTGCTCTCGGATACCTCCCTGCGAACTCGGAACGGCGGTAGAACGCTGGAGCGGAAGCGAAAGGAGTACTTCGACGGCCGTAAGCAGGCCTTCGTAGGTACGGCGGGCATGGACCAGCAAATATGGCACCCAGATATCGATAGATATACGGACGAACCGCACTACCCTTTACGGTTACGAAATGACGCCGCGGTGCCTGGAGAAGTCCTGTACGTCTGGGCTATCAGCATCCGCTTCGGGATACGTGCAGGGTATCAACGACCTCGTGACCCGTTCTGGCAGGTGTTTCCTGAGGCATACATAGAGGCGAGGTGGAGACTTTCGATCCCGGAACATTACCCGGGAGTGCTGACGTTGTCAGCGCTGATTCTTTCTGGTGTTGACCGAAGGCTGCTGACGGCATCCAGGACAACTACATACATGGTCAGCGGGAATACAGCGCCAGGTAGCTGCCTCCGAGATCTAACGCAGCGGATGAGATGCGGGTCTGGG